>BCLF01000105.1:146280-167125 GCA_001602275.1 Zoysia japonica | reverse complement strand
TTCTCCCTTTGTTTCCCATGGTGATTTGCTCTGCTCCGGTGATCCAACTCGCTTGCCTTTATGCGTTCCTTGGTTCCCCGACAAGGAATCCGCCTGTTCCTTCCAGAGGCCACAGCCGTTACGCTTAATTCATTTCTCATTTATTCAAGCAATCAGAAACCGCTGCTCCTCCCTCCCTCCTTTGATAACTACAATCAAAGTTTTGATTTTTATTTATTTTATTCTTTCGATAGATAGATAGAAAGAAGAAGCGAACGGAGAATTTCCTCGTCCTCTTGTGCGCGAATTTCCTCCTATAGCAGTTACTAGCAAGCAAGGATCAACATCCGCCGTGCCGCAGCAGCATGCAGGGGGTGGTGGTGCTCCACGCCGCCGGAAACGGCAAGGACAATACTCCCACGAGGCCGCAGCGGTCGGGCAGGACGACGCTCCCGCCGAAGCTTCTCCTCGTCGCGGTGCTCGCCACCGGCTTCATCGCCGTCGTCGTCCTGCTCCTCGGCGCTGGCGGCACCGGCGTCGCCTCCCCCGTGCTGCTCCCGCGCCTCGACGCCCTTTCGGTGTTCGCGCGTGAGAAGGAGGAAAAGGAGGAGATGACTGCCACGGCGGCGACAGTAGGGATGGAGCGGTGGACGCGCGCTCCGGCGAGCGCGTGGCACAACATGAGCGACGAGGAGCTGCTGTGGGCGGCGTCGTGGCGGCCCAGCGTGCGCCGGTACCCGTACCGCCGCGTGCCCAAGGTGGCGTTCATGTTCCTCACGCGCGGGCCGCTGCCGCTGGCGCCGCTCTGGGAGAGGTTCTTCGCCAACGGCAGCAGCACGGAGCGCTCCTCCGTGTACGTGCACTCCACGCCGGGGTACCGCCCCGACTTCCCGCCGACGTCGGTCTTCTACCGCCGGCAGGTGCCCAGCCAGGTACGCCGCTCTAGTTTCTTTCGTTTCTTCCGATCGGTCGTGCCTCGTGCCCTGCCTGCACGGTGTGTCGCCAGGTCAAGAAAAAAGATTGAAAACGATCAAGGCCACATTCTTAGTCTTCCCTGTCGAACAAGCTGCCGGTCAGTTTCGGCCATGCCGTCACCAAGGAATCTTCCTTATCCTAGCTCGCCATAGTGACCACAAATCGCTACTGCTCTCTGAAAATTCCCAATTCCAAACGCAAAATGTCGAACCGATCTCACAGACTGACCATCATGAACATGACACCGGACAACAGGTGGCGCGCTGGGGCGAGACGAACATGTTCGACGCGGAACGGCGTCTTCTGGCGAACGCGCTGCTGGACCCGGAGAACGAGCGCTTCGTGCTCGTCTCGGAGTCATGCATCCCACTCTACGCCTTCCCGGTCGCGTACCACTACCTGACCCGCTCCCACCACAGCTTCGTCGGCGCCTTCGACGACCCGGGCCCGCACGGCCGGGGGCGGTACCGCGCCGGCCTGGCACCCGAGGTGAAGCGCCAGCAGTGGCGCAAGGGCGCGCAGTGGTTCGAGCTCGACCGCAACCTCGCCGTCCACGTGGTCGCCGACGGCCGGTACTACCCCAAGTTCAAGGAGCACTGCCGCGCGCCCTGCTACGCGGACGAGCACTACCTGCCCACCGTGCTCTCCGTGGAGGCGCCGGCGAGGATCGCCAACCGGAGCGTGACGTGGGTGGACTGGTCCCGCGGCGGCGCGCACCCGGCCACGTTCGGCGGCGGGGACGTGACCGAGGCGTTCCTTAGGAGGCTGACCACGACGGAGCAGCGGCTCGGGCAGCGCCCGTGCCTGTACAACGGCCAGCCGGCGAAAGTCTGCTTCCTTTTCGCCAGGAAGTTCGCGCCCAGCGCGCTCGAGCCGCTGCTCGCTCTGGCGCCCAAGATGCTCGGCTACGGATGAATTCGGCTGCGAATTTGATGGCTAGCTAGCTATACTTGATTGATATAGTTACTCTCCCTTTCTAAAATTTGAACTAACACATTAGTATAACAATTTTATAACGAAAGGAATACACATTGTTATATAGTCTATCCTCTGTTCATGCATGTATGTATAGATATAGATCAATTACTACTCAGGCATAGGAATATCATTTTTGAGCGATGAGAATAAATGAAAATTATTTTGCCATACAGGTGGTTTACATAGGAATGTTTGAATTCGGCGACAAATTGGAGAGGCGCTCGTGGACAAATAGCAAATTATAATCAGAAAAAAGTGTGTCGTGTAGTGTAACGAAAAAAAGGAAAACACCAATGCAATATTCATTGGGCCTAGAAAGGCCATGGTGTTGCCGGCCCAACCCAAGAAGATTATATATTAAGCGCGAGCGAGCCCAGTAGAGACAGATACTACAGTAGGTTATACGCGTCCGTGAACAGCGATGCTCGTACATAAATACAGTGTCGGTCTACATACCATTAATTAATTACGGAAATAAAGGGTGGGTCTTCTTCCTCTCCGGTCCGTGGCGCGGCTGTCCCCGAAGCTTCTCTCCACTCGACACGCCGTCAACAAGGTAAACTTTTTCCTACTGCGAGCGTATCTCCTTCTCCCCTTCCTTCCTTCCTTTTTGTGCATTTTCCCCTTGGTTGCTT
This sequence comes from Zoysia japonica, assembly GCA_001602275.1. Taxonomy (NCBI): domain Eukaryota; kingdom Viridiplantae; phylum Streptophyta; class Magnoliopsida; order Poales; family Poaceae; genus Zoysia; species Zoysia japonica. The sequence goes on along the minus strand of BCLF01000105.1, from coordinate 164,558 downwards.
ACAGAACCGGACATCTCCTTCCTTATTTGGGGATTTCGGACGGTGATTCTTCCCCTTCCGGTCTGCCCTCCAACTCGACCCACCCACGCACGCACAGCAGCGCTGCAGAAGGTATATTTCTCTCTTCCTGCACACGCCGCTGGTAGTGTGGATGCTGAACTGTGACTTGATTTGCCACCCATTCGTCGATTACAGCCATGATTGTGCCAGTTCTTTTTGCTTCCACTGCCCACCCAGATCGCCTTTTTTTTTTCTTTCCCTTGGTGATTCATTTAGTCTAGCCCCTCACGGATGGGACGGATTCATGCAGCGTCCAGGCGCCTCATCAGGGTCAGATCTCATACAACCGATTGGGATCTAGTGCAGTATCAAATGCACACCTTTATCACGCGACCTTTTTGAAGCTAATTAACTCCAAGCTCCGAGCCCCCCGACTGATCTTTCTTGTGCTCATTTAGGTCTGTCCCTGGGAAACAGTTACTACTTTCCTGAGAGTGGATTGCCAGCCCTTTTCACATTCATCACACTTACTATATCACGCCGTTAGGACCGGGGACACATGAAGGGCACTCAGGTGCTCTGCCATTACTCCAGTCTGCTGTTATCTTAGGAATCAGGAATACAGTTTAGGAATCCAATCATTTCTCTGTGATCTTCCTTAGGGTCTGTTCGGTTTGTATGGAATAGGAGGGGATTGGAGTGGAATGAGGTGGATTCAATCCACAACTAGAGAGTAATGGATTCAATCCCCCTCTAATCCAAGTGGATTTGATAATAACCGAACAAGCTCTTAGTTGGAATGCCACATCTCTAGTTGGCTGATCTAATGGTTGGAATCAGTGCTTGAAATTGCTTGTAAGAAATTTATGCGAGAATGCACAAACTTGATGGTAAATTGCAATTTCAATTGAATATTTTGTAGTGGATAATTTGTAGTGGAAAGCTCAGCAGCATAACACTATTTATTTAAATGGGATTATAGCTTCAATGTACCTGTTTTCAGATCTAATTGTATATTTTCCCTTGTGTTTCTTAACTTGGTACCATTATCCCTGTGTTTTGAAAAGAGCTGCACGTTTGGCCCTGTTTTTCTCAGATAAAAACGGTGGCAAAACAGGGGCAAACATGCAGCTCGTTTCAAAAGAAAAGGGACCGTGGTACAAACTGAAATATTACAAGGGCAGACATACCATTAGAAACCAAAGCTGGGGCACTAACGCCAATGACCTTGTTTAAATTTACGTTTGGATTCTAAATTTCAGGATCCCTTATGTTGCTGACTATTGTGTTGATTGCATCTGTTGCAGCACATACCTAGTTCCAGTAACATCGAACATGGCAGCAAATGTTGGGGAATCAACTAGCGGCAGTGGCAGTGGCGGCGATGCTGGTGGCAGCTTCGAGTGCAACATATGCTTTGAGCTGCCACAGGAGCCGATAGTAACGCTCTGTGGCCACTTATTCTGCTGGCCATGCCTTTACAAATGGCTTCGCATCCATTCGCACTCACCTGAGTGTCCAGTGTGCAAGGCCGTTGTTGAGGAGGATAAGCTTGTGCCACTCTATGGCCGTGGCAAGGACCGCGTAGACCCCAGGTCAAAGAGTGTTCCTGGGGCTGAAATTCCCAACCGTCCAGCCGGACAGAGGCCTGCAACAGCTCCGCAGGCTGGCCCGAATAACCACTTCCCCAATGCCAATCCAAACGGACCGAACCCATGGTTCATGGGTGGCATCCCGCTGGCCAATGCACGGTGGGGGAATTATACTTTCTCAGCTGCATTTGGTGGCCTATTCCCCCTTCTCAGCTTCCAGGTGCATGGGTTCCCAGATGCAACAGCTTATGGACAGCAAGCTGGGTTTCCTTATGGATACGGCCACGGCCATGGCCCTGCATTTCACGGTGGGCATGGTGGGCATGCTCATGCAGCTCCCCGGCACGGGCCAAATGGGCAACAACAACAGGCAGATGTGTACCTGAAGGCATTGCTCATCTTGGTTGGTTTTCTTGTGATTGCAAGCCTCATCACATTCTAGAATTGTTGATGTGATGAGTCATTTGCTTGTTCGTAATAAGAGAGATGGTTACGGTGGTAATATGTGTGGTGTGCAAGATATTCCTGCTTCCATACATGTAGTGTTAGAGGAAATTTTTGTATATATTGTTTGGAATTGGATGCGGTTCCAGCTGGCCAGGCATCTTACATACTGTATGTTTGATGATGATACATGAATCAATAATTCGAAAGCTCTGTTTGAATGAACTGTAACAGTAACAGTTTATATGCTTTGATCGATATTTATAAGGAGCAGGCAGTGCATTTGTTGGGAGTCCTTTTTGTCAGATAAATATAATTATGTTACTTTTGAGAAATGCGCAAGACACAAAATTTCCCTACCTGTGCTCACTGGACCTGTGGAAGTGCATATTATTGCTAACCAGATTGTATCGTTACGGGTCCCAAGAAAACTTTCCCAAAAGATTTAAGTTTGAAGGATGAATTGTTGAGGCTGCCTCCTTTGACACTGGGATTTTTTTTTAATCCTATGTTTTCTATGTGAAATTGGACTGTTTCATTTGAAATTCCTATTTTGATTCGCGTTGCAAAGAGAGCCTTAATCTTCTAGTAAGAGCTGAGCGGTGGAGCTCTGTACTGTCGAGCTCCATTTGTGCGCCTCGCCTGTGTTTCCCGCCTCCTTTTCCCCAAAGCAAAAGCCCGGCCCCCGCCCCAGCCACTCCTCGGCTCCTCGCTCCTCGGCTTCTTCTCCAACCGACTGAGGCAACCCACCCCACCGGAGAGGAAAGGGGAACCGGAGCTGGGAGGTACCAAACCATGCGTCGCCGCCGGTACTGCAATTCGATGATCATGCTTAACAAAAAAAGGCGAGTATGGAACGTGTGCTTGTTTTTCACGTTGGTTTCTGCATACATATATCTACTGTTCATTTTTTCCCCCTGGTGCAGCAGTGTGGAATAATGGAAAGTCTGAAGTCTTAAGAAGGAACACAGGGTGAACACCAGAAATACCAATCATATACCTGGATACATACTTATAAATGGAACCCTAAGTGACCATTACTTTACATTATGGTGCCCAAATCACAATCTTTTACATGTATCGTATAATGTGTTTATATCTGTACCCTATGACCCCCATCGCCTACACTATATTACATTTCCTGCTATACCTCCAATCTGTATCAAATTGAGACTACAGCCTACAACCCAATCCTCTTTTAGGCATGTTATTGACCCGGTGGGTGTTACAAATCTTTCTTGCCCATGTCCCTCAGGTATGAGCATTCAGGCCACAAAATCATGCAGAAGAGGTGACTGCTCAAATCGTTGTTGTTGATCTATCTGATTCATCGATTCATAATCTGAAGATGAAATATTGACTCCAAGAGGAGCTGTCGCATTGTAGATGTCATTGTCTCCAGCAACAGGGAAGCTCTGTTGGGCATTAGGAGCTGAAAGATTGCTGGAGGAGTGCTGCAAGCCCAATGTAAGCGATACATTGCCATTTCCATATCTTCCAAGCTCTGCCAAGTGGTAGGCCATGAACCGTGCATTCTCATCTGGGTGATGAGCAACGGCATTATGGAGGAGACCACCATCTGCTTCGTTTGGCCTTTGGTCCTTCATCATCAAATTCATGAAACTGTCGTCAGGGTTGGCCTCATTCTGGAACCCAACAGGTGCTCCACCAACGTTCGCAGTCCCTATGCTGGATCTCGACTCGCTCAGCTGGCTAGTCTCACAAACTCTAGGTCTAGAACTTTTCAGGTCTTCCTTGTCTTCTGAGGATGCCACTTTGCCTTTGCTTCTCGACGCATTGTCAGAGGAAGAGTTCGAGTCTTGCTCTATGTCACCAATCTCTTCTTTGTACATATCCTCAATCATTGGTTTCCAAAGGCGGACACGGGCATTGATGAACCAATTTGAAATCTGGAGAGACATGAAGTAGTCAAAAGATAGAACCTTTTGGATGAAAACAAATGGTTTATGTGAGGCACTAAGGAATTTTTTTTTTTGAGCAGATGCACTAAGGAATATTGATAGATAAGATATCAGGAATACAAAGCTTATGATAGAAACTTCTTCAGATACATGAAGGACCAATGCTGCAGGACAGCCTCAAGCTACTCACATACATATTTGAGGTGCTCAGCTAGCATAATCATATCAGCTAATATGCTTTTTAGATAATGATATCAGCTAATATGTGCATGTGAATTTGAACACACGATATGAATTAAAAATTACCTGGCTCCTTGTCAAGCCTGTTTGCCTTGCCAGCATCAATTTTTCAGAATCTTTCGGGTATCTGCAAAAACATCGTAAATAATGATGAGGAGCAAAAATCGAAGGATTACATTCTCACTAGAAAGCAAAGGGATTATGAATAAAGGGCAACACAGGAAGCAGCTTACGGGTGAAGGAAATGTTCAAAGAGCCAAGCACGAAGAATAGTAACAGAGTTTTCAGGCAGTCCCCTCTGTGGCCTCCAAGTGTTTTGTGGTATCATACCGTACTGTTGGAAAGCTCGCTGCTGCCGTAGATGTTGGTCGATGTACCGTAGACGAGTTAATTTTCCCTCCTTACCAGATGTGCTTTCCTCCTCACCGAGCTTCTTCCTGATGACATTGATCTGATCATTGATGGCATCCTTCAGGCACCGGAAATGTCGTGAGATTGTCTGAAGGGCAACTGCAGTGTAAGGCTTGGCAGCTCCAGGCCCCGCTACCATATCAAAAGATGAAACCACAGCTTGCATTTGATGGTAATAGTGCTTGTATTTCCGATCAACCTGAAATGCGTTTCCTCAAAGTTAAATGGAATAATCAAGGTTCTACTGATTGCAATCAATTGATTATGCGTATCAGTGTTTGTATTTCAATTAAAGACACGGTTTATTATAACTTGGCCTAATATATCAGACACATAATTTATGACACATTAATTATTTACTTGTAAAAACTAATTACTGTTGAAGTTTTGTTTCAGAGGAAAAGCATCACACACCTCATCCAACATTGCCATCAGTTTTGCCATCTTGTTCTGAAGCTCTTGCTTCTCAGCAGTAGAAAGCTCTGGTGCTGCACTGGCAGCAGATTCCTTTGGATTAGAGGAAACACCCTCTGTCGGCTCTCCCTCAGTCTCCTTGCCATCTGTCCTTCCGGTATCAACTTGTTCTTTCTGAGCTTTCTGCTTAATATTCTTCCAAACATTCACAACTTCATCAAGCAGTTCTTGTGCCGCCTTGAGATACCTTGAGTTACGGATTGCACGTGAAGCTTCAGACTGCATACTCTTCATTCGGATGTCATCAACTCGAAGACTGTCATGGTAAGAATGCGGCGACAACATATCTGGCTTGACAGACCAGTATGGTAAGGAAGGTGCCAGGATTTGTGTGTTGAGGCTCAAAGATAAACCTTGACCTTGCACAGAGGGAGCATTTGATGAGCTGTGGTTGTTCAGAACACCAAACTCAAGCTGCGCACCATTGTGGGCATCACCATGGATGAAATCCGCGGTGCTACTTTGTGAACCATCCATCATCTGCATCAAAATCTCGTTTTTCATATCTTTGACAGAATTGAAGGTGTGTTGACCCTGGTGGGAACCGAGCATATCAGACTCCCTTGCCGATGAGTCTTGGGACATCACTGAAGTATGGCCAGGCTCAGGCATGTCCATGCAATTCTGCTGAGATTGCAGGACGCCGCTGAACTCCATATATGGTCCAGGAGTGGGATTGTTCAGATAAAGCAAGTTCCCTAGGGCTGAGGACATAGGATATGATGCACTGCCTGGGTCTCTTGAGTACATGTTCTGCGAATCTCTTTCACCACCAGGGCTCGAGTAATAAGTAGCCATCTCACAATTTAGGCTTCTTATTGATCAAGGTTACTGCAACAGGTATGAATATGCAGAAAAAGCTTTGTAACTGAATCCCAGAATCAAGTTTCAGCACAAGATTGAAACCTTTCACCTATAGCTTGCCTGCAGTAGAGTGGAGCGAAGTGGTTCAGATAAGCTTCAGCAAAACTAATCCTTGACTTTTTCTTTTCAGAAATTTCAAATGGCATGCTAGTGTCATGAAATAGAACTACAGGTTTTTGTAAAGCATTTGACTGAAACAAATTCCACAGAACCTTTGCCAGAAGGTTTAAAAACGGTACTACAGGGACACACAAGTGTTAAGAGGCTAATCAAAGTTCAGATATAAAAACCGACATTCCTATTGAATTTTCTCTTGATTCCCTGCCTTACAAGAATTCATTATTCTGTGGATTTTGCATGAGAAATGGGAAAAATATGAAGTGAAAATGTGACAAGCCAATTGGCAGGGTGCAGGCACAGGTGGTCCTTCCACTTTCTGATTGGAACAATAAAGTTTTCAGCTTTGTGTACCGTTTCCATTATCATGATAAACAAGAATATATGCTTCTGAATTCCTTTTGTTCTACCAAGATAAACAAGGACACAACACAAGAAACGAAATTTGATGAATAATTTTTTGGAGTCTGGATGAATGACTCTTTAAGTAATCAGTGTTTTTCAGTAGTTACCTTAAATAATTGATAAAATTGGGCTCGTCAAATATGCTTTACTGGAGTGCTATTGATCCGAGCAAAGCTTCTTTTCGTCTGTCAATCTGCAAAATGAGATGAAGCTGCTTAGTCTATTAGTCGACAGTCCGTAAAAATTCTTTCTACTCTGAAGCTAAGTTGTATCATAAAGGAGATGAAACAAGGAGGAAAGTCCTAAGACAAATAAAAAATTGATGTTACAAGCTACTACATGGTAAATAATTTGATGAAAAAACGTATTTTCTGGCACAGAATACTTGCAGTGCAGTAGCTTGAACATAAGAGAAGGCATTAACAGCGAAGGGAACTGAGTTGTAAGAGCTCGCTTTGATGCAAACATCAAAGGAGGAACGAAAAAAAACATCGATAATTCAGTCAGAAATCCAATTCCGCTGAACTCTTCCCTCACCAACAGCAACAGGCCGCCAAGAAACCAAAAATGAGTTGGTTGTCAGGTCCAGGAGGAGTAAGAACTAAGAAGCATAAAATTCAAAGAAACACCCGTCAGTTCTGATTTCTGAGTCGAATGAATGAGGTTTGCAAGTATCCGTAGCCGGTACAGCAAGAAAAGGAAGAACTTTGATGAGCGCATGTCCCCTCAAGGTCAAAAGGGACCATTTTTTCTCTCCCGAGCTTTCGATGCTACAAGAAAAAAAAAACCAACGCCCGAGCAAGACCACTCCGTCATCCGTACTGAACCAAAATCTTCAAAAAGTAACGATTATTTGGAACTCAAAATTATCGAAATTCAGAGGAAGCAGCAGCACCATCATGTACTCTACTAATCAAGAAATCGAGAGCAGCTGGTGCAAGAACAGGGCACGGACCGAAGCAAAGAAGAGCAAGAACAGGGAGACGACCAACCAATTATTGCAGCTGCAGCAAACAAGCGCTAGGAGGAGGAGGAGGAGCAGATGGTGCAAAGAAAGAAAGAGAGGGAATAAGAAAATGGAAGGGAAGACTCGCCTGAGCAGATGGTGCTCCTCTCATGGGGAGCAGCCGAGCAGAGCAGGCAGGGATTGAGCGAAGCTGATCTTGTCCAGGGCTTTCAGGCTCGGCTAAAGATGGAGGGAGGGAAGGCCGGAAGGTCTGAGAGAAAGATAATGAAATTCTCCCAATATGGGGACAAAATCGGATCCCAAGGTTAAATCAACAATCCCGGAGGAAAGAAAAAGGGGAGCAAGGACGAGCTCCCTTCTCTCTCTCTCTAATCTCTCTCTCTCTCTCTCTATGCACCTTCTTCTGCTAGCTAGCTGAGCCGAGCTCTCCTCTCCTGAGTCTCCTCTGCCCTCTCTCTCCTCTCCGTGTTGCCTACTACCACTAAATAAATAAATAAAATGAAGCTCGCACCGCACCACCCACTAACAACAGCAACAAATATGGAGCCTCCAAAAGAGAAATAGTTTTCCCTCCTTTTACCGAATCAGTTGTTGTGCTGATGAGCAGGTTTTAGCTACTGTTGGCAGCTTGGAATTATTTGCTGGTGTAACCACCCCCACAGGTGAGGTGAGGCTTCTGCTACTTGTCCATCCAATTGTTTCAGTTTCTTTACGATAAAGCCTATGCTATATTGCTATGCACTTATGCAGCTCCAAATTCCACAAACATTGTGTTACTGCTTCTGTGCACCATTATGTATTTTTTTTCTCCTAACTTTATATTAACCATGAGAGCATTTTGAGTCGAGTGCAGTCGCCTTTTTGGTTGGATGCCAACTAGCTGATGGGCGGGCGAGATTTGCAGAATCATGAAATCATTTGAGGACAAAGACATGGAGGCAAGACGATTTGATCACGTGTGACATCAACAGGACGCCCAGCCCCAATGAGAGAACCAAAAACAATTAGTGGTGGGTCACAGGCACCCTTCTTCCTTCCACGGGTGGTTCGTGTGGTCCATGAGCTTCCGCGATGGCACAGGTCCACCAGCCAATTAGCCAAACCGAATCGAACCTTCTCATTTTGTTTCTACGCCAAATTGCAGAGCTGGCTAGCCGCCTGGCTGGCTCATAATATTCTTGATGAAATATTGAAGGCTTTATTCAGTTGGAGCTTCCTTGCAGTTATTAACAAACAATGGCAACACCTTGTTTCTAGCGAGCCTTTTGGATTTTTGCTGGTAAAAACAATGTGCTTCAAAAATTTGACATTGAACAAACAAATCATAGACACAGTTAATCTTATATATCATTCACACAGATAGCAAAATCATCAAAAAATGCAATGTTTCAAGTCCCAAATATGCAAAGTGTTCGTTTCTGACAGATGCAGTACTGATCAAATTTTGTAGTTCAGCTTGATATGGTGAAAGTTTATCTTGCGGTGAAAGTCAGTACCTTTTCACCTTCTAACCTGTGATCACATCTGGTAGGAGCAGGGTTTCAAAAACCACTACAGTGCCGGTTTTTGAAACCGTAAAAAACCGGTCGGTTAACCGTTAAAACCGAGCGGTTTACTGTTTTTGCTACAGTTATGGTTTTCGAGTGAAAACCGATCGATTTACTAAAACCGCACCGCAGCGATAAAAACCGAAAACTGCGGTTTTCGCGCGGTTTACCGCGGTTTTTGAAACCCTGGTAGGAGCAGTAGCAAAATGAATCAAAGATGTATCCAACGAACCAGGACAGAGATACGATATGACGCTAATTAAGTACCCTCCCTAACGGTGGTTATTAACTTAACTCGTTAATTAAGCTCTGTTCAAACTTCAAATCAAAGATTGTGCCTGACCGATTTAGGAGGGGGCTTGCTGTGCACACGTTGAGGTTGGGAGTGGGTGTTGTGGTTAGGGATCTCTCCTAACAACAACCAGTGGGTGGACCTAAAATAAATCAATTAATCCGGCCTTGGCTTAGACTTTAAATCACGACGAAATTAATCCCTACCTGCTGCCTGTGTAGGAGTAATGTCTTCCTCAATCGATCTCCTTTTTTATCCTACTGCCTACTTCTACCATCTACTACTACTACTACTACCACCACCCTTTCTTTCTTTCTTTTTCTGTAACCACCAACTGCTACTTAAACTCTTTTCACTTTTTATGCCTGTTGTTATAAGCCAGTAGGCCATATAGTAGTTGCATATTTTAACTGAACATGAATGAAAAATCCAATAGCATAATATCAGGTAAGTGAAAGGGTCTTCCAAATAGAAGTAATACATCCTATTGTATTTTCTCGGTATATTGTTACTTATAGATATGCCGAAGAAGATCAATTATATAGCTAGAACTGTTTGCAGTGCTAGAACACTAGTTGAATAACTGAATGATGTACGTGTAATCAATCTGGATGGAAAATCTTATATATGATGCCTTGTTAGACAAGAGAAACACTTTCATTGGCAGCTTTGTTTTTTGGGGAGAAAACAGGTGGAGTCATCTTGCAAGTTGAAGCCAGCTCCAGTAACCATGCATCCACATCGTCGTCATGCATCCAGCTTATTCTATTACGTGGGTTTCAGACAAAGGAATCGCCATGACAAATTTGGTTCATATTGCTGCCTTCAATTTTAAACCCTTCTCTTTAATGGTCGTTATGGTTTTTTCTGTAAATTAAAGAACCGCCAACCAACATGTAGCATGCTAGGAAATTAAATTCCTTCACACTTGAAGAAGATACGTCAGTATATAGTCTTAGTTGTCGAAGGAGAATTATATACTCCACTACTCTGATATATTTGATTGATGGTTCAGTAATGTACTGTTATGAACAATTGCATTGTCAAACCGGCCGGCCGGAGCCTCCAAGTTGCAGTTTTGTGTTAAATTGCACGGACAGTATCACAGCTATTTGTTGAGAGATAACAAGCGGCTGCTGATATTGCAGTGACGTGCGTTGATGAATTGTTATTATTAGCCACGCAATATGAATTGGTAGGCAAGTAGTAGCGGTTGCTGTCATGGCCCTTGAATTTAGTGCGGGGGCTGTTCCTGCTTGCTTACTCAGCTAGCCTTCCTTCCATCCATCCATCCATCCTTCCTCGAAACTATTCTATTTGATTCCTCCTAACGCATTTGTCTTCCTCTTTGATTGCTTTCAACCACAGAAGCTTCTCCTTGAATTAGGTGTTCAGGGATGTGCCACGTCGACGCGACAAATCAACCTTGGTTACCTGTCGACAATCTTTTGATCGACCTTGTAGCTAGCACTGTTGTTAGTCTCCTTCATCATCCAACCAATAATTTTATAGAAACTTATTACAGGTGATCTGAACCTGCTTGGTTTGGAAGCAAATTCCGTCATGCCTCAGACAGATTCAGACAGATCGATCTGAAGAAGAATCACTCAACCCATGAATTTCCACATCGATCATTTATATATACTACGTATACTAGCTAGCTAGTGTATGTGATGAACTTAGAGAAAAGACACACGTATGCTACGATCCCTTTTGATCCATGCTGTGTCAGCTTGCAAACGACTCCGGCGATCGATGCGCAACCAACGGTACAAACAATGCACATTAAAAATCTCGCGGTGAAATCCAAAGTCCACAAATGATTAACTTAAATTGACTTAACCAACTAGATCACCGTCACGCTCCTATAAATTACTATAATCTTTGTCTCGGCCGTGTCATCATCCAAACCACCAAGAGTTATATACTGTCATTAGAATATGATGTCTTGCAGCCCGGAGGATCAGAAGCCTCTAATAAAGAATGCACTGATTGTGCACCTATTTTAAGGCACACAACTGGACAACACAAGTCTTGTCAATGCTGACTAAACAAATACTTGTGTTTGTGCCACACAAGCAAGATCGTCTTCTTTATTTGCGTGTTGTTAAATACTAGTACTTCTACGTAGTACAAGGGAAATTTCTCGAGGGCAGGATTCTTTGTGTTGTTTACTTCATCTTGGCAGCTCTAGGTGGAGGTGAGGGAATATCCATGCTTGATTGTGGAAAGAGCTATTGGGGATCTTAGACTCTGTCAAACTCTAAAATATGTCCAAACTATAGTGGCTTCGACTAAGGGAAGCATCATGAAAATCAACTAGCTAGAGATGAATGAGTGATCATATATATTGTCCCCGGCCGGCCGGTCCCCCAAATCATCTGCGCGGCAGCTGAATACTACAGCAGTATGATTTTCTTAGAAAAATTGACAGGCACCAACTTTGATCGGCATCAACAAATGAACTTTATATGATGCCAAGGACTTGCTAAATTAATCTGATTCTTTTCTTCTTTGTGAAAAGCACATTGCTGTACTTGGACATTGGCGCCGTCTACTTTTCTATCCATAAGCTGCCTGCATCGATCGTGGCCCTTTGACGCCTTATGATTAGCGTCAACTACATTCTATCCATAATCTGCCAGCCTAGAGTTTTCCTGGTGTTAGAATAGCTAGCAGATACTGGCACATCTTGATCGTATATGGCGCGTGTCAACCATCATGGACGGAATCGACCTAACAATTCGGCGTCTCTGTCGGTCGCGTTTTGGGGCCAAAAAATAGGCGGAAAAGCTCTGTTCGGATAGAGACCAAGATGACATGTCCTGGGACTTTTCGTTGTGCAGACGGCGATAGATGCATGCAAACGCAAACACTGGACTGAAACATCAAAGCCGACAGGGAGCAGAGCTATCCTTGTTGTTCATATCACCAGATCAGTCATAAGCAAGAACTCGCATGACCAAGTTTTATGACTCAGACATCCCTATCCACTGCATCGTCTATCCACCATGTTCCGACTTTGTTTCATTTCCTTTTCTTTTAGGAGTAATGCACAAGCACATACGTCTACAAATATATGTGGATGCAATTCATAGCACTACATAGCACGTAATTTGATCATTAACCAGACGAAGTTTTCTTCTGAGTCTTTTTTTGTAGTAAGAAATGAAGCTTGTGAAGTCAGGAGTTGGTACACTCGAGCAGGTTTGCCAAGCACTTCTACATTGGCCAAAGCCTCCCTCTTTGTTCAGTGCCAGCATGAGAGAAAGCCTATATATTGGGAGGGATAGGCCTGCTTGGTCCAGTGGCAGTACATGTACTTACACCAAAGAGGAGAGAATGCCACTGTTGTGCTGCCCTGCCACCATTTACCGCTCAACAAGTTTGCCACAATAGCCTGACCATCTATCTGTGGCTACTGCTATGAGTAACCAACCCCGTAGCCTTTTTGGAGCAATTGTTTGCTCTAGGCATTACAGACATGTGGCGCCTACAATAGTTTCAACAATGTGACCAACTCCCTAAAAATTCTGGAGGAACAAGACATCCAGCAAAAAACACACTAGTACACGTTGCAGTTGCCTTTCATTACACTTCAGTTCTTCAGAGAATTAAAAAAAAAAACTGAAACAAGACAATTTTCAGATTGAAGAGCACACATACTGCCACACATGCTCGGTTTCTCCTTGGAGCCAGAAACAGGAAACCTCGGGCGTTATTTATGTCTTCTCCAGGCCTTTTGCAGGTGCACTTACGCAACGTTGTGCTGTACCAGCTTTGCTCTGTTCATCACAACATTCTGTTAAAATGGCGAGGGCACCGGCAGGATCAATTGCAATCTGACTGGCGTTACAGCATGTGCCTCCAAAACCTGGTACTGGCAGCCAAGGTTCGTTGATGACTGGTTCACGGGTCCTCAATTGACACCATCAATGGGTCCAGATTAGGCAGGCTGAGCACCCCAGCAGCCAATATCGACAGATGCAGGCATGTCATGTGGGTAGGAGTTCAGGCACCAGCATACGATAGATAGGTTCGCCGCATGCATGCAGAGGCAGGGAAATGGACAGGCCATTATTATCAACTCGATCGAGGAGTATCTTTCTCTAGCGGTGGCATCGAACGGGAGCATCAATCTCGAACACGTTCAACAAGTGTACTCTATGATTATGGTTTGCTAAAGCTGGTGACAAGAGTTGCCAAAGCCGGCCATCAATTAGATAATCTGATTATTACTAATTGTCTCCTACTACCTCCGTCCCAGTAGAAGTTTATTTCTAACTTTTGTTGACTGAAGTTTTGACCAATGATTTTATAAATTTGATTAAATTAAAAAATCTAATATTTGTACTTTTAAAATCATCAGAAAAAATACTTTTATAATATATATAATTTATATTATTAAAACTAACTAAATTTATCAAAATTATTAGTCAAAATCGTAGCCAAATACGGAGGGAGTACTAGTGTGTAGTAGATGGTTAGGTAGTAACTGTTATCTTTCAAAAGCTCCAAGCCGAGTATCTATTGAGAAGGCTACTCGTCTCTTATTAGTTTAGATACTACTAGCCAGCTAGATCAGTGTTTAATTTACATTGTCCACTTGTCGATGATCTGTGCAGTGTTGTTCTTGCAGCTTTGCTAGGAATTAGTAAACAATGATGTGTTGGTTTTGCCTATATGTGAATGAGCTTGGGCCCGACTTTTATTGATCATACAGTTGCCGGTCACGACGCGTCATCTTTTAACATACAGTATTTGGCTAGATGGGCAACTACCGTGCTAGCGAAACACAACTGCTAAGCAGATTCGATTGTATAGAGCAACTTAAGTGGACTAATCCTTAGATCATGAGAAGATATCATAGACAATCCCCTGCCCTGATAAGCAGGCATCAGCTCAAACAAGTCATTATTCAGGATCAGCAGCTCGTACTGTACACCCGTCGGCATTGGACCATTGGTGACGACGACTAGACTAGAGGGAGGGCACTGATCGGTTAATAACAAATCCATGTACTGGCACCGTGGACTCCCGGATAATGACCCCTCACCGGCACTACTGTCTACTGGTGGTGTTTAAGTTGCGGCACGTCAATGCAAAGGTGGTTAGAGGTTGGATGGAGTTCCTCTTTCTGATCTTCCTCGTGCTAAACATGTCGGAGGAGTTGGCAATCAGAATAAGTAGTTTGGAGTGAAAACCAAAGCAGTACAGTGTCTTCCGCCATTTCCAGTTGGGAGGAGCTAGATCATGGGGATCCAATCCCTTTGATCACAGGCACACCAACTAGAAATCTAGTACTGCTGGGTCCCTGGACATGGCGATTGGGCAATCCTGATTTGGCTCCTTGATTTTCAGTTGTCATTTGTCAACTTAGCTTCTATTGTTTAGAAGCCTTATTATGAGGGATGTCTGGTAGGAAAAAAAAATGAGATGATTCTGAATTTATGATCGACGACAAAATTATTGCAGCCATGGACCATAGGACCATGCATACATAGCCCCTTGGCGTGAGGCAACCGATCAGTCAGCCAGCGCGTAGAAAATGCTGTGTGTGTGTGGTCCGTGTTTGCTTGGCTCAATTATTGGAAAGAATCTAGTTGCACTTGCATTGCACCACACCTTAAGCTTCTAGTAGTACTCCATCTCAACCCAAAAAAAAAAAAAAGGGGGGGGATCAGAAGATGGTCAAGCTTTGGATCATCATGGGTAAAGAGGAAGAAATGTGTGGATTCAAAGATTACCACGCATACAAAAGGTTTTGGTACCAAGCATTTTACATGTCCCTTTTTATTTTATTTCTATAAGCAAAGCAAAGCAAACTGATGGCTAGTAACTCTCTCTGGCCTGGTTTTCATGCTGATTCTTCCGCATTACTAGCGGTAAACTTGTCGAGGAATGAAAATATCTCGGAGTTCACTCTCTCCGGATGCTCTTGCTGGAGGAAATGGTGGCCTCCTTCGACGATGGCAACCTCAAGATCTGGAACAACGGATTTTAAACCGCCGCTCTTGACGTACTGCTCGGTTCCGAAGGACTGGAGCCCGACGTCTTTATCCCCGAGAATGAATTTCGCAGGCACGGTTATTTTCGCTCCGTTCCATGGTGCAGTGAGCTTCCAGTTCCTGCATTCACCATCAATTTTATCAGTTGTGTATTTCTGAATGGAGGGAGCAGAAGAAGGTAAGGGTGTTACTCCACGTACGTGTCCAACATGCGGTAGTAGTTGAGGGGTCCAGTGAAGCCAGACTTCTCAAACTTCTCGGCGTACTGGCCGAGTTCTTCCTCGGTGAGCCAGGGAAGAGGCGATGAGGGTGCCTCGAGGAAATCGATGAGCTCGACGCCAGGGGGAGCAACGAGTTCGTCGATCTCAATGGAGTAGAACTTCTTCAGGACAGTCGAAACGTCGTAGCGGCCAAACGACCTTTCAGCTCTTCCAGGCTCCTGTTCAAAAAAGTTGTTTTGCGGATGCAGCGTTAATTAAGCTGCAGTACTCTGTAGTGCTCATTTAAGCGAAGGGGGTCGATGAACACCTGGAACTGCGCGATGTAGAAACCGTCGCCAAGCGCCGCAAAGGATTCCGTCGTCGGGGTAGGCCGGCGAGGAAAGTACGGCACTCCAATGGCGATCACGGCGCGCACCATGTCCGGCCGGAACAGGCTCAGGTGCCACGCCACCAGCGCGCCCCAGTCGTGCCCAACCACGAACACCTGCAAGCACCAATCACTTGGTTCGATCGACGCTAAGGAACAAGAAAGAAAGAACGGAAGAGAAGGCAGCAAGCACCTTGGGGAGGCCGAGGTGGTCCAGGAGCGCGACCAAGTCGCCGACGATGTGGAAGACGGAGTACGCGGCTGGGTCGGCGGGGGCGTCGGAGTCGCCGTAGCCGCGAAGGTCGGGGGCGATCGCACGGAAACCGCGCGCGGCGAGCGCGGTCATCTGGTGGCGCCACGACAGCCAGAGCTCCGGGAAGCCGTGGAGGAGGAGCACCGGCTGTCCGTCGGCGGGCCCTTTCTCGGCGACGTGAAGGGAATGCCGTTCACGTCCGCGTTCCAGTGCCGCACCTCCATGCTTGCTTGGCTCGTCCCTGCACGCGCGGCCACACACTCCTCAGCAAGATCTATTACGCGAGCAAGACTGAGCAAAAGGAATCAAATAGGCGTTATTCCGATGAACAAGCGACAAAATCGCCGGCGGAGCCAGCTTACCGCCCTGGCCGGCTGCTGAAAGCATCCTTGATCACGACAACATGTCATGTCACAGAGATATAAACTCATTTTCAGAAAAACAATACCTTCTGTCTAAATTACTGATTTCACAGCCGGCTTCCCGCAGAACGAGTCTAGCTGAGATTGTATTAGTGAGTAATCAGCTTAACCGTGTTGCGTCCGCATTTTCTAGCCTAGCACTAGAATTTGCGTTTATGTATATAACTCTGTAAATATTTCTGTCTTCTGCTTATAATGGACAGCCGGAATTTTTCCGGATCTTTCAAAAAAAAGAGTGTGGCCACTGAATAAAAATGAAAAGGCCAGCAAGCCAAGACATCAAGTTAAATGAACAACATCAAGATGCTTCTTTTATTCCTACAAGCAAGCCAACAAATGCCTGCCTCTCACTTATTTCAGCTCTATATAAGCTTCATATTTTCCAGTTCGATAAGAAATTTCAAAGCAAATGAACAAGGCCCAGGAGAATGGGGACCCATCTTAAATATACAAACTCTTCTGTCAGGCTTGACTTAAATTAGTAATTAACATCATGCTGATGCCTCCTCGCTAGCAGTAAACTTCTCAAGGTAGGAAAGTATCTCATAGTTGACCTTCTCGGCCTGCTCTTGCTGGAGAAAATGGTGACCATCAATGATGGAAACCTCGAGATCTGGAACATTGGACTTGAATCCACCGCTCTTGATGTACTGCTCAATACCAAAGGACTGGACACCGATATCCTTATCACCACCAATGAACTTTGCAGGCACTGTGATTTTCGCGCCATTCCAGGGTGCCGTAAGCCTCCAGTTCCTGCATTTACCGTGCATTACTGAAGAGCTAAACTGAGCATAATGATGCCATAAGGGTGGATGATGCAAGGAAGTTTACGTGTCCATCATGCGGTAGTAGTTCAGAGGTCCAGTGAACCCAGATTTCTGAAACTTCTCTGCATACTGGCACAGCTCTTCCTCGGTGAGCCAGGGTAGTGGTGACGAAGGTGCCTCGAGAAAGTCAATGATCTCTACTCCAGGAGGAGCAGTGAGGTCGTCAAAATCAATGGAGTAAAACTTCTTCAGCACTGTTGCAACATTGTGGCGAGCAAACGCCCTTTCAGCCCTTCCAGGCTCCTGCCGACATAAATTTCGGCTTAAGTGAGAGTGTTAATTAAATATAGAGCGCTAGAACAACATGGAGTCCACTGCTACTGGGCTCCTTCATCCCGTCCAAAAGCATAAATTTGAAGCAATGCTTACCAACTTGGAGCTTATCACAAAATTAAAAATGTATTTGATCATTAGGTTTGGAGAAAAGTAAAAAAAAAAAAAAGAGAATCTTATGGATCCACCATCATCTGATCTTTAAATGCATTTTCTACTCTTAGCAAGATGTAAGCAAGATGTATATGGTAGATGTAGTTTCAGCAGTGAGTTGCTTCATTTTCGGTATAGCCCTCTTTGTTTCAGCTTCTCAACTGGTTTTTTCAACTGAAAAGCTGAAACAAACAAAATAAAAAGCTAGCTTTTACAGAAATGACTTAAAAGCTGAAAAGTTCACTAAAGACTGCTTTTCCAGCTTTTGATGTGCAGAAAAGCTAAATTTATATTACAAAAACCAACATTCAAATTTTACCAGACAGCTTTTTAACTAGCCACCAGCTAGCTTTTCTAAAAGCTCAAAAGCTCTAGTTCAAACAAAGAGGGATAAGTAGTACAGAGCTTACATTCTGTTACCGGGATGCAAACTGAGCACTCTAGTTATCATTTGTTCCAGATTATATGCAGTTTTT
>BCLF01000105.1:108470-146275 GCA_001602275.1 Zoysia japonica | reverse complement strand
TTTTTTTTTTGAATCAATGTACAGGCAAGAGTTCCCCTTCCACATGATCCAAGGTTTTTCCCCAAGCAATTCCAAATGAACAATTGAGACAAGAAGAAGAATAATGGATGCTGCAACTAAATTAGAGGATAGTTTGAACCGGGCGAGGAAGATCATCACCTGGAACTGTGCGATGTAGAAGCGATCGCCGCGCGCCGCAAAGACATCTGTAAACGGGAGAGGGGGGCGAGAAAAGTACGGCACACCGATGGTGATCACGGCTCGCACCATGTCAGGCCGGAACAGGCACAGGTGCCACGCAACCTGTGCGCCCCAGTCGTGCGCCACGACGAACACCTATGATTTGAATCGGTAGCGCGCACCGCACATGAAGTCAAATCGCTCAAACTGGTGTGGTGAATTGGTGATGCGACATGATGAAGCCCAAAAAAAGGACCGTGAGCAGGAAAAGGCGTCACCTTTGGGAGGCGAAGGTGATTGAGGAGCGCCACGATGTCGCCGACGATGTGGAAGATGGAGTACGCAGCGGGATCGGCGGGCGCGCTGGAGTCGCCGTAGCCGCGGAGGTCGGGGGCGAGCGCGCGGAAGCCGCGCGCGGCGAGTGCGGCCATCTGGTGGCGCCATGAGAGCCAGAGCTCCGGGAAGCCGTGGATGAGGAGGACCACCGGCCCAGAGGCGGGGCCCTGCTCGGCGACGTGGAGGGAGATACCATTGACGTCCGCGTTCCAGTGCCGCACCTCGCCCGCGCCGCCGGCCTCCATGCTTGGCTGCTTGCTTGATCCGCTGCTCCTCTGGCAACGCTGGTCAAAGGTGCGTGCGAGCTTGTCCAATGACACAGCCAACAACGACAAACAGACCGGCCAGAAACTTCTGCCTTCAAAGTTCAAACCGGAGACTAATCAAGAGGCAGCAGGGACTTTGGTCAGAAATGCGGATGGAAATTTCATTTCAGGATCTGCGCAGGAAAGGGGTCCTCTGAATTTAAGCAATAAATTCGGAGAAGCTACAGTGATTTTGAATTTTGTTTGTTTTCATCTTTTTATCTGAAATTAAATGTCTAGATCTACTGCTACAGTACCACTGCGGTAAAAAGGGAATGGGTCCTCTGAATTTAAGCAATAAATTCAGAGAAGCTACAGTGATTTGAATTTTGTTTGTTTCCATCTTTTTATCTGAAATCAAATGCCTAGATCTACTGCTACAGCACCACTACGGTAAAAGCTACTGTCTCAAAAAAAAGTCTATTTATGGGTTTGATTGATTGTTAACTAAGAATTTATATAAATTTAATAAACTTTTATAGTATAAAATTTATATCTTTAAATTCACTATAAAAAATATTTTCATAATATGTGATTTATGTGTTCATAAAGTTTACTAGTTCTAAAAAAAATCATTGATCAAAGAGTAGAATAAAGCACAGTAAATAATTTTTTTTAAGACAGAGGGAGTAGAACAGTAATTACTTTGCTAAACAGTACTTTTGCTACAGTATCAAATCACGCTGCTGTAGATGGTCTCTAGGATTACTGTTTCGTCGCTACAGTAGCCTGAATTGCCTTCTTCTATTCAGGTGATCCGGATCCGCGCAGATTATGTGCCAGATTAAAAAAAAAAGTTTACTGCATGCGGATTTGTTGATGCCCCCAAGTAGACAAGTCTGGTACTCTAGACCGGACCCGGATGTAATATCAAGTTGCAACCATTTTTTTACTTAAATTTTACCTCCACAAAAACTGGTGTCAATCTGCTTCGTGAAGGACTGTAACAAATAAAGCAGTTGTGATATACTATAACAGGCCTCTGCGAGGCCGGCAGCCATGAGTTGTTAATCGACAACATCTAATCTACTAGAATTAGAAATAAGTTGTCTTGGATGGTAAGCTATTGCAGAGCTCAGTCTTCGATTATTAGTGGAGTACATATCATTCTTACTCCCTCCGGTTTGAAACGACACCGTTGATTTTTAACATCAACTTTGACCATTCGTTTTATTTAAAAAATTTATTCAAATGTGTAAAATTATTGACCGTAATTTAAATTCTACTAATGATAAATCAAATAATAACAAAACAAATGGTCAGATGTTAAAAATCAACAACATTTATATTTTAAAACCGAAGAGAATAATTTACAGCATGTCCATAAGGACATATAACTTGTGGGAGATACTGCACAGGAGAGGTGTTGCAATGATTAGCAAATCCATAGGAGGATTACAGATATACAGGAAGGCACCAATTTCGCAAACCATAGTCAAACCTGCATTCCTTTTGAGCTTGTTTTCAGCGATGTGACACGATACATTCCCGCTTATTCTATATATGTATTTGATGGTGATGATATGTTCTCAGACCTGGCACGTGTGCAACTCATTTACATACCACCACAGCAAGGTAAGCTTTGCAGTTCAATAGAGGGGTGCTTAAAAATAAGCCTAAATCATCTCTATGTCCCTTAGAAGGAAGGCCAGCAGGCGACAACCAATGCATGTTACACTTTGTCGTCATGGAACCACCACCTTGTCTCCTTTGGTGACCTTCCATTGCGGCAGTTCCTAACGTAGCGGTCATTGTCTTGCGGACGTTGCTGCAAAAATAGAATGTAGAAAGTTAGATGCAAACTTTCCAAGTCCAGGAAGAAGATTTTTATAAATCAAGTGGGGTAAGTGTAACCTTTGCTGGCGAACTAGACAACATAGACAGGATACTGATACAGACAGAACTAACAGTCATCGCTGGTGACCAAGAGTCATATAATATATCTGCATAATAGAGTAGCAGTTATTGCAAGTAGCATACTAGCCATGCAGGAAATCATAGCTCAATGCAATCAGAGCTCGATCAATATTACAGATACACACAATCTCAGACATCCTCCGAGAAAATATATATTCTGTACAATATAATGCAATTATGTAATTGTTAAATTTGAGGCTAATTAATTCAAATTCTGGTGAGGTCTTGATAAACTGATGCTCAAAGAATAAGTAACGGGTGGAGATATTCTTGATTCTTAATTTCACCCTTTTATAACATGTACAATTCAGAAAATAAGTTCCAAGTTTGTCACAACATCTCAAACAAGGCAGTAAGTATAGTTTTCACAAACAACAATACGGATGTCTGGTGCATTTGATAGACTTTTCTACATGATCAACAGAGCCAGATAGGTTGCAACTAAAGATGTAATATGAATGGTCACTGGACAATATGCTCGCGTTATGAGAGGATTATTCACAGATTCTGTTCCCATATACCACATCAGATATACATGGATAGCAAGGGTGACAATAATCAAGAATCAAGAGTACAGAGTATGGAAGGCTGCAAAAATAAATGATATAACTGCATACAATTGCATGGATGACTGCAATGTTGGGCGAGAGAAAGAAATGAGCTGAAGATATGAGACACACCATTACGGAGACTTGAGATTCAAGTTTATATTTATAGGTCTACCAGTAGTTCTTTTTTGCATAGTAGATAGTGAAATGGCAGATTCAGCATAGAACGAACAGAATGAGTACTACTACTAACAAATAAACAGGTATACATCACTGAACCACTCTAATATCTAATTTCACAAGTATCTACTTCCTTATGTGACAGTTTGAAATAGTATCTGGGTATAATCCCTTTGACCTGCAACTCCTTGAAATAATATATGTATACAGGAAAGACACAACCCATGCGAATACCTTATTATTACATGTGATAAGGATAATGCCAAAAAAAAAAAAAACTTCTCACATGTGTACTTGATTTGTTGGATATCCTAAGCTATGAATTTTTATTGGTTTGCGCCCCTAATGATACACTGATTCATAATGCATTGACGAGAAAGTCAGGATCTAGCATTCTAGATGTAAAACAGACTGCAAGTAAATTCAAACTAGTGTGTCTGCTTTCATTCAACTTTATATCGATATTAATATGTCAAGTTCATCAACAACTTTCCAATACGCTTTTTGCTGAGAGAAGCACATTTGCAAGCGCCAAGAAACTAAATATGCCTCCATGCTTAAGCATTGTCTCCTGCAACATCACACCTCTTTTGCATAACAACAGAAAAATTCCCATCCAAGCACGTAATCTAATCATTATTTAAGTACTCCATGGAGAATGTTTTAAAAGAAATTGTGACTCACAAATTTAGTATTCTCAGCAATTTTTAAATCTGACTTGCAATTAAGGAAAATGCACTTAAATAGTAGTATGATAGAAAGTCAACTGGCATGAATATAAGTCCTGTCTTTATTATGATCTGCGCACATAAATATCTGACAACTAACAGTGAGGATTCCGCCCCCCTCCCCCTTTCTCGTTTCCAAGTTAATGCAACCATAAGATGAAATACTTTGATATTGAAGGCAAGAAAAACAAAGGATAACTGGCCTCGCCATCAAGAACCAGATTTAGATTAATTTCAATGGACAAGTATGAAACATAAGAACCTCAGAAATGTCATGCCATTAGCAACACAATCAATCAAGACTATAAAAATAGAAGGAAAAGGCGTGTTGACGCATCTCAGTCGCATGCCTACTATAGGACTATAAAAGAAGAATTGGTTAAGCTGGCAACTTTCAACTGACAAATGGAATCTCAGCACCTAACTGACAGCTAGATCGAAGATTAGGTCTGGCAAAGAACAAACCCACTAAGGCCGTAGCCATGCAGCTAATCAAAAGCATCAAACATGTTGTCACAAACAAATCTTGTCCAAGAGATAATTACCTAAGCAGATGTGCCCGTTGCTGTAAATATGTGGATGCATCGGCGCGGGATTGAGGAAAATGACCTGTAAGCAAAAGAAAAGATTATCATCCAGTCTAATGAACCCAAATGGAGTAGAAAAGAACGAAGGTGTAGCCTTTGTGAAAAAGGGCGACCTGAGGTGCCTCCATTGGATAATGCTCGGGGAAGTCAACCTGCAACTGGTACGTCTCGCCAGCATAGAGGGTGCCCGGAGCTCCAGTGACCTCGATTACCCACCTGTTCACTTGCCCAGAGATAATTCAGCTATTATGCGAGTAATCCCAATCCACCTCTTCTACAAAGTAACGACTGTGATAAAACAGTTACGAGAATCCTTACGGATCAAGAACAACAAGCAAGGAAGGGGGGAAATTAAACCCATCTACAAGACGGGAACATGCTGTTCCTCGACACGAACCAAAATTCCTAATCCTAAATAATTAAAGAAAGAAAGAAAGAGGAGGAAGACGTGCGAGTAGAGGAATTGGTGGCGATGCGGTCAGAAAGGCGGCACCTCTGGAGGTTATCGGAGACCTTGTGTTTGAACCCGGCGGGAGGGTTGAGCTGCCACTCGGCGAGCTCCTTCTGCAGCCGATTGCACGCGATCTTGCTCAGCGCCTGAAAACAGCGAAGAGTGGGGGCGGATAAAACCCGAATCGAGAACGGAAACCACAGCCTCGCTGCTCTCCGGGCGGCGAATCCGACGGATTGGGGGAGGAAGGGACTAGGATTCGGTACCTTTCGGGAAGGAGAGGAAGAACTCGTCATGGTGCGGGGCCCTGGGCTGAGTTCTCTCTTCTCTTGTTGCGGGCGAGAGGAATGGAATCGATGAATTATGGACGACGGGAAGGCCAAGACCAAGCAAGGGCAGAACAGTCAAGTCCCCATTTTATTTCTTTTTCTCTCACCCTCCTATTGTTTTTCTCCCTCTATATCTCTCCAAACATCCTCACACCACTCCGCATATTTACACACACAATTATAATAACTACATGTACATGTGAAAATTTATTTGATATTCTTGTGGGATAGTTAAAAGGTAATTTTTTACGGACAAACTCAGAAATAGGTCTAAACTGAAGCAGCCTATGAACTTGATAATCTAGCTAGGAGTACAAAACATTCAGCGGTTTGACTTTTTCAAACACTGGTGTGTATTGAGCGCATCATTACTTAAGAATGTAATCCTATCTCAGATGAATAGAAAGCTCTCTTTTCTGTCGCAAAAAAAAAAAAAACCAAGCTGATGCTTGATTTATATGTCATGACTTTAAATCGAGTATGATAGTATGCAGAGAGAGTGCTTCCTCTGTTTTTAATTCAAAAATATAGTCCTAACAGTAATAATTTAAGATCAGAGGGCAAAACTAACCTAAGTTCCTTATTTGTCAAATGACAGTGACATGGGTGGGTTTTATATGTCATTTGACACTACTGCTGAATACTGATACACCGGTCGGGAGAAGAGTTCAGCTTGCAGATCATTCCTTCACTTGGCGTCGTCTCCGGTTGGCATGGTGTACCTGTTGGTGAGCCAGAGTCCGTCGGCCACGACCTTGGCGCCGTCCTGGTTGCGATGCCACGAGTAGTACGCGTGCGTGCTGTTCTTGATGTCGAGCGTGGCGTGGCCGAAGCTGGCCTCCCGGAACGCCGAGTAGCTCGGCTGCGGCTGCGTGAAGTTGTCAGCGATGCCCTCGATGTTGCCGCCGTCGCCGATGGTGACGTAGACCGGCGCGTCCTTGTTCCTGACGGGCGTGGCCTTGCCGTTGACGATGTCGTAGGCAACGTTGGCGACGCGGTGGCTGCGCTCGTAGGCGTGGACGTGGCCGGCGAGCACGATGTCGGCCTTGGCGTCGACGATCCACTGCTCGAACTGCACCCGCATCGTCTCGCCCTCCATGTAGTGGTACCCGTTGCTGTTGTACCACGGCGAGTGCATCAGCACCACCAGCCACGGCGTCGTCTTCCTGTCCACGCGCTTGAGCTCGTCCTGCAGCCACGTCCACTGCGGCGTGTACTTGCCGTACGCCGAGTAGGACGCCAGCACGATCACGTGCGCGGAACCCATCTTCACCGAGTACCAGAACGGCTCCGTGCTCCCGGCGGCGCGGTACGGCGTCGGGTACCGGTGCGTGAAGGGCTTGAACGGCGTCTCCTCGCCGATCTCCGGCGCGAAGTCGAGCTCGTGGTTGCCGGCCGTCCAGATCCACGGTTGGTACGCCACGCTCCGCTCCACGAAGCGCGCCCACGAGTCCCACCGCCGGTTGTCGTGCAGCGGGTGGTCGTCGGCGTACGACAGGTCGCCCACGAACAGCACCGCGTCGCCGCCGTTCTCCTCGTAGTGAGACAGCGTCCTGTTCGAGTCGAACGTCTGGCCGAGGTCACCTATGTAGTACAACATTGAGTTGATTCAGTTGTTCCGCGCTAGCTGCTCTGTTTTGTTTCGTCCATCCATTGGACTCGATCTTCTTGCCAAGAAGAAGAAGAAAGAAGAAGAAATAATACACCTACCTATGAGTCCGAACTTGATGGGCACATCAGGCCCCAGCTTGGGCATCGTGGTGAAGGAGAACGTCCTCACCGTGTGTCCGAACCCCATGGCGTAGTAATACTTGGTGCCGTGCTCGAGGTTCTTGAGCGTGCAGTGGTGGATGAACCCGGAGGTATAGTTGAAGTAGTCGTATCGCGTGTGCGTCCCCTGCGCCCGCATCTCCAACTTGTCCGGCGCCGTGCCGTAGATCACCGTGGTGTTGCCGAGCTCGTTCTCGGTGACCCACGAGACGGTCATGGCCGTGCCGGCCTGGTCTCCCAGCGTGATGTGCACCTGCTGAGGAGCATTGTACCCCGGCGGCGCGCGGAACACGTCGGCGTCCAGCGGCATGTCCACCGTCGCCTCCGGCTTCCGCCGGTACGCGCTCGTGACGCCGGCATCGGCCGTCGTCGCCGCCGCCGCCAGGAGCACGGTGACGGCGAGCGCAACGAGGCCCAGGCGCCGACGAGCGGATTGGAGCAGCATCTCGCCGCCGTCCAGCTGCTCTGTCTCTCCCTCTCCCTCCCCTGCTGAGTGCTGGCGTTCTTCTCTTCTCTCTCCCTCCCTACTAACAACAACTCGATAAACAAACAGATCCTCAGAAACAGGAAGGTGGTTCAAATCTTTAAATAAGACGAAGAAGAGCTGTTAATCGGATCCGATTAACGAGGACTAGGAAGTTAGTAGTTGACTCTGAATTCAGTCTTGGAATATCGCGTCTCACGATGCCGGACAATTGCGTCGCCTTCGTCTTGTCAGTGTCTAGCATAGGACCGCCGCCCGGCCGGCCAATTTGACCAAATCTCTCTCACACACAGGGGCCATAGATCTTCAAGGAGCGATGGACATGAACGAAAGGAGATTGCATGCAGCTTATGCCAACGGCTTGGCAGCGTAACGACCACTACTTTAGTGGTTTTTTTGTCGGCTTCGGATACCAAACGGTTTTAAAGGTCGTTTCTCTTTCATTTTAAGAAGAAGAAGCCAGTAACCACGAAAATATAGTTTATCTCTGACTTCTTCGTCCGCATAGCATTTTTTTTATTAAATTACTCTTACAAAATAGAAAAGTCCATAAAAAAACTGTTCTACCATAAATGTTTTTTAAAAAACCAGAGCCATAAAAACCTCCTTTTCAAAGAAGTCAAAGCCCCACCAAACAGCGCCTTAATCTTTATCTCCGATTCAGTGCACTTTTTTTTTCCCCTCAACGGCTCTACTTGCTTGAAAAGTTGAGGTGGATGCGTGCATTGTTTCTGGCCGTGTTTTTTCAGTGTCACAAAAAGTGCAGAACTTGGCATGATTTGTAGCTAGGGGAATGAGATGTACAGTAATTAGGAGATGAGAGGTCTGGAATTCTTTGGTCCAATAACAGCTGAAGCGAAACTTGACTTCAGAAGAAGAAGCGAAGTTTTGGAGTCAAGTCTTTTTGTCCAACTTGACTGGCATCAACAGTCAGTCAGTCCTTCACGCGATTCGATTTTCTCGCACAAGATGAGGATCCAGGCTTCGATTATTTGATGGCGTATTCTTGGTTCCATCCCATCGCCGCCGAAACTATAGATAGAGCATATATTCCTACCTCCTAGTACTACAGTACAGGGCGCAACAACTCGAATGGTAATTTTTCAAGATTTTTTTTTTGAAGGACCCAGAAAAAAATAGATTTGCTTGATCCCTGCTCTCTGAAACCAAATGCACTACAGGCTTCAGTCTGTCATCAAAGGCCCATGCATTCCTCTTCCTCCGGATTCTCCTTGACCAGAATGTTACTAGACTTTGCGCTTGTCCTGCGGGAACGCGTCTGTTGTATGTTAGACTGCTGAACCAGACGGCGATAGATTGGTCTGCAGTCCAAGTTATCGGCTGCAGACCAGGCTCTGAAATCCAGCTGCTGACAGCACTCCAAATTGCCGAACCACACAGCATTCCCAGAACAGATTGATTTTCAAGATTGGACATTTTTTTTAAAAAAAAATGGTGGTTTCGTGCTCTGAATTCATGAAATGGTTTTGGGCGACGATCATTGTAAGTTGTAACTGGAGGTTCACTGTTAGAACATCTCGAGAGTGGACTTTGCGGCAACTTCCAATCGAATGCTGGAAAGAAGATAAAGAGAGCACCGGTGGTCCGTTGGTCCAGTTCTCGATCAAGCGTTAGCGGAAAAAAGACCGATTTTCTTTCTCTGGCAGTACAGCATTCCACATGACAATGATGGAAAAAGGATACAAATGTTGAGTTTTTCAGATCGAATCCAGTCAAATCGCTTTCCATCCATTTGGGGAGTGGTAGGACAGTTGATCATTGCATTCGCAGCACACACGGGCTGGGCCGACATGAGCTTATTTTGTGACTTCTGTCGGCATAAAGAACGATGGGCACACCAATGTGGCCGTCTTCAGTGGCTTGTGACATCCGGCCCAGCCCATAAGGGCCTTTCCGCCACTGCTGCAGTGGAGAAGCTGTTGCTGTTTACTTCTACCAGGGCGCCACCCGGCGAGATGACGATGTACCAGTACGGCGCCGACGAGCTGCTGGCCCTATACGGCGTCGTGTCCCCTCGTGGTTGCCGGCGGTCCAGATCCGCGGCTGGAAAAGGGTGGTTTCTCTGCCAGCGTGCTGTTGGAGTTCAGTTTGGATTGGATTGGATTGGACGACCACTCCGCTCCCCTCCACTCCACTTGGGATACACTGTAGTCGCTCAGACTCCTAGGCAGGCAGGCAGGCAGCTGTCGGTCAGTCGGTGTCGTCTTTCCATCCACTCGGGATAGTACTGCATCTCACTAAGATCATCATCATGTGCTCTAATTCCCGTACCAATGTATCGTTACCAGCATCGTGAATGGATATTCATTCGTGCTTCGTCACCTAACCAACTCAAAATCGCACTGCTGCCTCGCCGGCTTTAACTCCCTACTCCTACCACTCATCACGGGCACCACAGCACCGGAGAGAAGAGCCGAGCAAGAACCAATCCAAGATCCATGGCCGCGGCGGCGTTCGCGGCTCAGGTGCTACGGGGCCGGTGGTTCATGGCCTACGGCTCCTTCCTCATCATGTCCGCCGCGGGGGCGACCTACATCTTCGCCATATACTCCAAGGACATCAAGGCCACGCTCGGCTACACGCAGGAGCAGCTCAACACCGTCGGCTTCTTCAAGGACGTCGGCGCCAACATCGGCATCCACGCCGGCCTCGTCGCCGAGCTCACCCCGCCGTGGTTCGTCCTCGCCGTCGGCGCAGCCATGAACCTCGGCGGGTACCTCATGCTCTACCTCTCCGTCACCGGGAAAGTACTCCACGGCCGCACGCCGCTCTGGCTCGTCTGCCTCTACATCGCCGTCGGCGCCAACTCGCAGGCCTTCGCCAACACCGGCGCGCTCGTCACCTGCGTCAAGAACTTCCCCGAGAGCCGAGGGGTCATGCTCGGCTTGCTCAAGGGGTTCGTCGGCCTCAGCGGCGCCATATTCACCCAGCTCTACCTCGCGTTTTACGGCCCCGGCGGCGGCGGGGACACCAAGCCGCTCATCCTGCTTGTCGGGTGGCTTCCGGCCGCCATCTCCGTCGCATTCCTCGGCACCATACGGATCATCAAAGCGCCTGTGCGCTCGGAACTCACGGCGCGCCGGGATTACCGCGCGTTCTGCGGCTTTCTGTACGTGTCGCTGGCGCTCGCCGCCT
This sequence comes from Zoysia japonica, assembly GCA_001602275.1. Taxonomy (NCBI): domain Eukaryota; kingdom Viridiplantae; phylum Streptophyta; class Magnoliopsida; order Poales; family Poaceae; genus Zoysia; species Zoysia japonica. Next base: position 135,304 of record BCLF01000105.1, on the reverse strand, counting down.
ACCTCCTCGTTGCCATCGTGCTCCAGAAGAGGTTCCGGTTCACCCGCGCCGAGTACGGCGTCAGCGCCGCCGTCGTGTTCGTCATGCTGTTGCTCCCTCTCGGCATCGTCCTGCGCGAGGAGTTCAACATCAAGAACAAGACTGACTCCGGCGAGAAGGCGGTGCCCGCGGCGGCGATGACTGTGGACACCACGACCACGAAGCAGACTACGAGTACGCCAGAATCCCCCGCGGCAGCGAAGCCAAAAGAGACGACGGCCTGCACGAGACTGCTGCTTGCGCTGAGGCCGCCGCCGCGCGGTGAGGACTACACGATCCTGCAGGCTCTGGTGAGCGTGGACATGCTGCTTCTGTTCACGGCGACAGTGTTCGGTGTGGGCGGCACGCTGACGGCCATCGACAACATGGGCCAGATCGGCGAGTCACTGGGCTACCCGCAGCGGAGCATCGCCACCTTCGTCTCCCTCATCAGCATCTGGAACTACCTCGGCCGCGTCAGCGCCGGCTTCGCCTCGGAGGCGCTCCTGGCACGGTACCGCGTCCCGCGGCCGCTCCTCGTGGCCGGCGTGCTCATCCTCACCGTCCCCGGCTACCTCCTCATCGCGTTCGGCGTGCCGGGGTCGCTGTACGCGGCGTCGGTGCTCGTGGGCTTCTGCTTCGGCGCGGCGTACCCGATGATCCTGGCCATCATCTCCGAGCTGTTCGGCCTCAAGTACTACTCCACGCTCTACAACGTCGGCAACGTCGCCAGCCCCGTCGGATCCTACATCCTCAACGTCCGCGTCGCCGGCCGAATGTACGACCGCGAAGCGGCGCGGCAAGGAGCGCTGGTGGCAGTGAACGGGGTGACGTGCGTCGGAACGCGGTGCTACAGGGAGTCGTTCCTCGTCGTCGCGGCGGTCACGGTGGGCGCGGCGCTGGTCACGCTGGTGTTGGCGTGGAGGACGCGGGCGTTCTACGCAGGCGACATCTACGCCAAGTTTAAGGAGCGGAATGCTGGAGTGGGTGATGTCGGTGGCGATGTCGCCGGAGAGGAGGGAGTAGTGGCGGCCGGGAAGGAGCAGGCGGTGGTGAGACATTCAGTCACTGACTGACCCAGATGTCTGAAATTCTGACCGAAACAAGATTACTGCAGCCTGCACGCGGTGGCTCAAATTTTGATTTGTCACTCATTCTTCAGTTTCCGGTGCGAGTTTGGGAACGAACGTGTCCACGTCGGAGAGCGATTGGTCCGAGGTGAGGTGACAGGAGCGGTTTCCGTAGTGAAGCGGCGTCCGACTTCTCCGGTGTCGTGGGCGGCATGGCGGCGGTGGCGCAATGGGCGCGACGACGGGGATGACAAGGGGGTCCCGCATCCGCCAAAGGCCGCCATTCAATTTTTAGATTGTTTCACTGAATAGACGCTTTGAATATACAGTATGTCCAGAAATAAAGCAAATAGAGTGAACTCTGTAAATTAGTTCGAATGAAAATCGTGAGACAACTGAAGATGAAAAGAGTGTTCCCGTAATCATACATGATGGTATAGTACATCTTTCGTACAAGCAAAGACATTTCCAAATTGTAACTTTGTACTCGACGAGTCCTTGAATTTCATTACTCCTATGTTCGTGCACAAACTGTCAAAGTGGAAAAGAATCAGAACTTGTACTTTGATTCTTTATGAGCTATGCTTTCACTTCTTCCTCTTCACCAACGCCGTTGCTGGCACTGCTCTTCTGTGCCTTGAACCTTGCGTAGATGTCCCCTGCGTAAAACTCCCGGGTCCTCCATGCCAGAGCCATCGCCACCGCCGCCGCGCCCACCGTCACCGCCGTGATGACTAGGAACGACTCCTTGTAGCACCTTACACCCATGCACGTCAACCCTTTCCCCATCGCCGCCGCCTCGCGGTCGTACATGCGGCCGGCGACGCGGACGTTCAGGATATAGGAGCCGACGGGGCTGGCCGTGCCGCAGAAATTGTAGAGCGTGGAGTAGTACCTGAGGCCGAATATCTCCGACACGCTGGCCAGGATCAGCGGCTGCGCGGCGCCGAAGCAGAACCCGATGAGCACAGACGCCACGTACAGCGACCCTGGCACGCCGAACGCGATAAGCAGGTGCCCAGGCACTGTCACGAGGAGCACCGCCGCCAAGATGAGCGGCCGCGGGAGACGGTACCGCGCCAGGAGCGCCTCCGAGGCGAAGCCGGCGCTGACGCGGCCGAGGTAGTTCCAGATGCTGATGAGAGAGACGAAGGTTGCGATGCTGCGCTGCGGGTAGCCCTGCGACTCGCCGATCTGACCCATGTTGTCGATGGCCGTCAGCGTGCCGCCCACGCCGAACACCGTCGCCGTGAACAGCAGCAGCATGTCGATGCTCACCAACGCCTGCAGGATGGTGTAGTCCTCGCCGCGCGGAGGCGATCTCAGCGCAAGTAGAAGCCTCGTGCAGGCCGTCGTCGCTTTTGGCGCCGGATATTCTACGGACAGTGGCGCCGGCGTCATCGAGGACAACTCTGCAGCTTGGTGCCCCTGGGTGACCGTGCTGCCCTTATTGAACAGAGCGGCCTCCTCGCGCAGGACGATGCCCAAGGGGAGGACGAGTAGCACGGCGAGCACAACGGCGGCGCTGACAACGTACTCGGCATGGGTGAACTGGAACCGCTTCTGCAGGATGATGGCGACCATGAGGTACGCGGCGAGCGCCAGCGACACGGACAGAAAGCCGCAGAACGCGCGGTACTCCCGGCGCGCCGCCAGTTCCGAGCGCGGCGCTTTGATGATCCGGATGGTCCCCAGGAACGCGACGGACACGGCGGCCGGGAGCCAGCCGACGAGCAGGATGAGCGGCTTGGTGTCCCCGCCGCCGCCGGGGCCGTAGAACGCAAGGTAGAGCTGGGTGAAGATTGCGCCACTGAGGCCGACAAACCCCTTGAGCAAGCCGAGCATGACGCCGCGTCCCTCGGGGAAGTTCTTGACGCAGGTGACGAGCGCGCCGGTGTTGGCGAAGGCCTGCGAGTTGGCGCCGAAGGCGATGTAGAGGCAGACGAGCCAGAGCGGCGTCCGGCCGTGGAGTACTTTCCCCGTGACGGAGAGGTAGAGCATGAGGTACCCGCCGAGGTTCATGGCGGCGCCGACGGCGAGCACGAGCCACGGCGGTGTGACCTCGGCGACGAGGCCGGCGTGGACGCCGACGTTGGCGCCGACGTCCTTGAAGAAGCCGACGGTGTTGAGCTGCTCCTGCGTGTAGCCGAGCGTGGCCTTGATGTCCTTGGAGTAGATGGCGAAGATGTACGTCGCCCCCGCGGCGGACATGATGAGGAAGGAGCCGTACGCCATGAACCATCGCCCGCGCAGCACCTGCGCCGCGAACGCCATGGTCACTTCCTGCTTGGGAATCAGCTTGATCTTAGGATCGACTTGTTCCTAGCTAGTTCCTGTTTTAATGCTAGTGAAGTGATGAATCAGTGCTGTGGCAGTGGAAAAGCTAGCTAGTACATCGTGCGTGCAGGTTCAAAAGTTGTTTAGGGAGAAATGCAACGATGTTAACTTGATTTACAGGAGCATGGTGACGCTGCGTAAATCAGTTGGAAAGTAGAGTTAAAAAAAGAGAAAGATTGATGAACTTTAGACCAAGAAAAGGTACTTGATCCTCTCATGTCATGCGTGCGAGCTGTTAATCATCTAAATGCTACTCTTAAATTATTATCATTATTTAGGACAACAAATCTTCTCTTGTGCATTGCATTTAAGTAGCTTAATGAAGTTCCCGATACATAGCTAATTACTCTATCTGTCTTAAAATAAATGTCGTTTTAAAATTTTAAACTTTTTTTACTATTCATCTTATTTAAAAAAGTTTTTTAAAAAATATTTATTTTATTGTGAATCGATTTATTATTAGAAGTACTTTAAGTTTGACTTGTTTAATTTTTTGTATTTTAAATTTTTTTTAATAAAATAAATAGCTAAATGTCAATTTAAAAAAATCAAAAGCACATTTATTTTGACAAGGAGGAAGAAGCAATATGATTTAAAATTCGTTGAGAGGCTCGTTCGTAGTGTACTACGGAGTATCAATTTGCTGCGCACAAAATGCCCCAAACTATATTATTATTAACGGAGTGAAAGAGGACAAGATTGATTGGAAGTTTTATATGATTCGGATGGATAGATTGGGGTTTGGTCCTGATGCACATGAGGCGAGGACCACAAGGCATCGTGCGCCGTGTTTCCGGCGGTCAGTCAAAATAGAAATTAAATACTCTCTCTTTGTGTTCTAAAATAAGTGTTTATTTAATTTAATTAAACTTATTTTTATTAATGATTTGTATAATTATAAATTATTTTTAATATATATAAAATATATATTATAAAATTATTTTTTTAAAAAAATTTAAAAGTACAAATATTAGGTTTTTAAAGTTTTATAAAAATCGTTGATAAAAATAAATTTGACTAAAATCAAACGAATATTTATTTTAAGACGAAAATAATAGGTCACAGGCATACATTTATAGACTGGATCTGAGACAAATGGGGGAGACAATTAGGCGTGCAACCAGTCAACCATGCCCACCGGTGCTGAACTTCGCTGCATTTTTCTGAGCAGAAGGTAAGGGCCGTTGAGAGGCAACCTGTCCACACTCGACACACTCTCGGTGCTGGCCACTCGACACACTCCTGGTGCTGGCCAATGCAGCAGGGATGGGATTTGTACCCTCAAAGATCTTTAAATCATTAAGTGATTGTGTTTAAATATCTTTGTGATCTCTGTTTTTTTATGCAGGTTATAGAGCAAAGTGAAGTCGAGGTCCTGACAATAAATTTGAAGACAACTCCAAAAACAAGAAAGGATGATGATAAGAACATCTCTTTTTTAATACACACAAGACTTCTCAAATTAGTAATGATGAAACTCACACACGACAGTTAAAATTAGAGCTGAGCTCGTTTCTAAACATATGACTTCCTTTCTTTGAGAATAAATTGCTATCTAATAACTTTATCATGATTAAGAATATTAAAGAGAATCAAAGAAAGCATAAGGGCTTCAAGATGCTCAAAATCAGAACCGCACATTTGACCCTAGAGCAGATTCAAACAACTCGAGTTCGAGTCAGACTCAGACTCCAAAAGCAGCCTACACTAAAACGGATGCCCTAGTCTCATACGAGCTTCGTTTTGGACGTTGTAGATACAGTTGAAAAGCTAACAAGATAACCTTTCCAACGGCACTGAGCTTATCTCTAAATTCGATCGAAATCAGAATCGTTAAAACAATATAACGTCTAGAAGCTGCCTCGAGTGCTGCGACACTATCTTTTGGCCTTTGGGCCATGTATCTTTTCTATGCCTATTAGTATTAGGATTTGCCTCTAAGGTCATTCAAAACTCTATATAATCAGTAGCCGCCGTCATTAAAGAGAGGTTTTGATTAGTTTTCCTTTGTTATGAAACAGTTTCGTTGTTTGACGGTTTGTTGGTTTTCCAACTTCGTGATTTAATTCAGATTTCGCAATTGAGTTGCGTTCTTTCTTGTTCTTGCTTGTGTTTTTCGATTCGCTGGTTGGGATTAACCTTCTTGGCGAGGTCAATCGTGTGTGCAGAGTTGATAACCAGAGAAGAAGTGGTGCTACGATTGTGGGGTTCGAATCGTGTTGATTTGAGGCCGGATCGATTGTGTGTCGCATCTCTACCAAATCGAGAGTTATCACGACTTGACAGAAGATCAGGAACCACGTACACATCAAGTGATAATCGGAGCTTCAGGTATACCGTCAGGTTCATATCTATCTTTGTCAAATTTACGTTCATTCTATCGTCCACAGAAAAGCCACAACACAAAAAAATAGTAGATTGTTAGGTGTTTCTCTGTCCAAGCCGTGTTTAGCCTTTGTATAATTTTATTTCAGAGTCCGTAGTGTTGATTTTGTGTCCTTAGTTTGTGTTTTGGTTGTTAGATTTCGTGATCTTTTTGTATCTAGGTGTTTTCCTTCATCGTTCATCCACATTGTGTTCAGATCTGTTATCGTTTTGCATCTGTTAATTGTTTCTTTTGCATTGAAATTTTATCTCATCTACCCACCTCATATTTCGATCACAACCAGATCCACCCTTCATAGCTCCACCTCTTCATATTTATCCGCTGCTCAATCATCCACAAAAATGTCTATAAAATTCGCATCTAATTTGAATCCAAATCTGTTTTCGGCATTTCAAAAATATCTATTCGGAGATCCATCATTAAAATAGTCATAACTTTTGTTTTTCACTCCAAATTAGACATATAAATACTTTTCGGATATCTACATAAAATTTTACATCCTCTAACGATCCTAGATTCAACAAATTTAGAACAAAAATTTCTGTTTTCGCGCTTTGAAGTTTTAGCATAGATTTAACAGAAATTCGAGATTTTCGCCAGGCCACATCTTTCATTATATTGATCTAAAATTTGGTCGTGTATCATCTATTATGCTTCTGGTTTAGAGAAAAATATCAATAAAATAAAATAAAATAAAATAAATTTGATGACCAAAAAGCCGAAAATTAACTTTTGCTGATTTTTTAAGTGCTGAACAATTTGCTGATTTCTAGAGGATTATCATTTGTCTTGTTGCTGCCCTTTGATATCTTCATTCATATTCTTATAATATCTGGATTTTTCATAAGATTGGGCTAGCAACTAGAACATAATATTTATAACACTTATTCAATGTTACTATCTGTTAAAGAATTGTATTCCACTAAATATTATTTTCAGCCCTCCAAGCTCCACATATCCACCTTAGATTAGCACTGTATTTGACCTTGCAATTGTGGAATTACGACTCTCTGGTCGTCCTGTCACCGATTGTACCATTCTTTGCATTGCACTGGTAAGAACCATGTAAGAACTTGACAAATCGTTTTCTTTTGCAGATCTGCCACCCACAGATCCAACACTACTGTAGTGTAGGGATAATATCCTACTTTGCTTCTTTGTTGCTTTCTAACCATGGCAAGAAAGGGTAAGTCTACAAGTGATAAGAGTGAACCTTTTGATGCTGCTTACTCTCCGAACGACTTCGCTTATATTGTTAGTCAAAATCAACTTGCTGACACTATTACTAAGTTTGATCAGAGGATGACCGAGCAATTCGAGACAATGAACCAGGAATTACAACATCTCTCAATTTGTATGACAACCTTTGAGACACGTCAACCATAACAGAGAGAGGAAGAGGAAGATGAAGTTAATGACGAGAACTATTCCGAGAATAACATTGACAATGATAGAGAACAACAAAACGGAATGCGCAGTCGTCCACGCGGTAACCGCCAAGGTATGAAAGGTGATAAACATCGTGCTCCCTATGAACCTTTCGCTAAGATTAAGTTTACCATCCCATCATTTTCTGATAATTATGATGCTAAAGCTTATCTTGATTGGGAGATGATTGTAGAGTAAAAATTTACATCTCACGTAGTTCCTAAACAACATATAGTTAGACAAGCTACTAGCGGTTTCGAGATTTTGCTTTACGATGGTGGACTGATCTTTGCAAAGCGCATTTGCAACTTGATAGTTGGGATAGATTGAAAGATGCTATGCATCACCGTTTTGTTCCTCCTTCCTATCAAAGGGATTTGCGTAAAAAATTGCAACGCATAGAGCAACATGATAAATCAGTTCTCAAATATTTTGATGATAGGGATAGACTTGCTAATGAAAAAAAGAATATCATCTAACATCTGAAAATCAGCAAGCAATAAATTCGAAAAGTCCTGTAATGCTTGCAATAAAATCAGATCTTGCTGATATTTCTATTCTTCCTATGCAACAAGAAGTGAATGAATACGATACTCCTAATTTTTATCCATTCACTAGTACTGAAATTAAACATTTCACACCCATTATATGTGAAAATGATGAGCTGAAACTACTATCTTCTCCAAACACTGTGTGTTATATTGAATATGATTCTTTTTGTGACCTTGCTACAGTAGAGAGGACGATATTTTCTAAACCTGAATTGCCTTTGTTAATTAGAACTTATTTTTATGTTACAGGCAACTCTGATCATAGAGATGTGTTTATGGGCAACTCTGATCATAGAGATGTGTTTATGGTGCATAGAGTTTATATTTGCTCAAATTTAAAATCCTCCTACATGATGAAAATAAATAATAAACTAGATGATGGAAATACAAAATGTCATGCCATGTCATGTTTATCTAGTTTTTTCTCAGACAACACACTTTATATCTTCTCATAAGAATGATTTTGCTGATTTTTATGATAAAAATACTCAATGTGATACTTTAGTATACAAAGATGTCATGTTTGTATGTCGTGATCTTTGTAGTTATTTGTGCGCTCCTGTTACTAACCATTTGCAGAAGTATCATGATACCCAAGGGAGCAAGCCGAGGACGGCTTTCCATCAAGAAGAGAGAATGATGAGATTATAAAGATTTTTGAGCCACCAAGTGATTGCATTCAAATACCTCCGTGGCCTCTATCTTTTCATGCAGGTTGCAGGGCATGGTGAAGTCGAGGTCTCGACAATGAATTTGAGTTGAGGACGATTACAAAACAAGAAGGTGAGGATGATGAGCACATCACTCTTTTAGATACACATAAGAGTCCTCAAATTAGTATTGATGAAACTCACGCACGACAGTTGAGATTAGAGGTAAGCTCGTTCCTGAACACATATTTTCTTTTCTTTGAGAATAGATTGCTACCTAATAAATTTATCATGTTTAGAAACATTGAAGAGAGTCAAGTAAAGCATGAAGAAGGACTTGGAGATGCTCAAGATCAGAACCGCACGTTCAACTTCAGAGGAGATCCAAACAACTCGGGTTCGAGTCTGACTCGGAATAAAGGAGCAGCCTGCACTAAAACAGATGCCCCGGACTCGGACTATAGGAGCAGCTTGCACTAAAACGGATGTCCCGGTCTCATACGAGCTCCGTTTTGGACGTTCTAGATATGGTTGGAAAGCTAACAAGATATCCTCTTCAACGGCACCAGTCTCACCTATAAATTCGACCGAAATCAGTGGAAATTGTTCAAACAATATGACATCCAAAAACTGCCTCGAGTACTGCGACACTATATTTTAGCCTTTAGGCCGTGTACCTTTTTTAGGCCCATTAGTATTAGAGTTTACCTCTAAGGTCGTCCTAAACTCTATAAATTCAGTAAGCTGCCATCATTAGAGATAGGTTTTGATTAGTTTTTCTCTGTTATGAAACGGTTTCACTGTTTGACGTTCGTTGGTTTTCCAACTTCGTGATTTAATTCAGATTTCGCAATTGAGTTGCGTTTTTCTTTGTTCTTGCTTGTGTTCTTTGATTCGCAGGCTAGGATTAGCCTTCTTGGCGAGGTCAATCGTGTGTGCACGGTTGATAACTAGAGGAGAAGTGGTGCTGCGATTGCGAGGTTCGAATCGTGTTGATTTGAGACCGAATAGATTATGTGTCGCATCTCCACTAAATTGAGAGTTATCATTATCTGACGGAAGATCGAGAATCACGTACACATCAAGTGGTATCAGAGCTTCAGGTATATCGTCAGGTTCATATCTATCTTTGTCAAATTTACATTCATCCTATCGTTCATAGAAAGGCCACAACCCAAAAAAAAATTAGTAGATCGTTAGGTGTTTCCCTGTCCAAGCCGTGTTTAGCCTTTGCATAATTTTATTTCAGAGTCCGTAGTGTTGAGTTTGTGTCCTTAGTTTGTGTTTTGGTTGCTGGATTTCGTGATCTTTTTGTACACAGGTGTTTTTCTTCATCGTTCATCCACATCATGTTCAGATCTGTTATCGTGTCGCATCTGTTAATTGTTTTTTTTGCATTGACATTTTATCTCACCCACCCAACCCATATTTCGATTACAACCAGATCCACCCTTCATAGATCCACCTCTCTATATTTATCCGCTGCTCAATCATCCAAAAAAAATCGTCCACAAAATTCGCAATCAATTTAAAATTCGATTATGTTTTCAGCTTTTTAAAAAAAAATTTAATGATAAGATTATAAGGATCTTTGAGCCACAAAGTGATTGCGTTCAAATACCCCCGTTGCCTCCACCTTTTCATGCAGGTTGTAGGCATAGTGGAGTTGAGGTCCCGACAATAAACTTGAGTTGACGACTCTAAAATAAGAAAGGGAGGATGATGAGTACATCACTCTTGTAGATACACACAAGACTCCTCAAATTAGTATTGATGAAACTCACGCACGACAGTTGAGATTAGATGTGAGCTCATTCCTAAACACATATCTTCCTTCCTTTGAGAATAGATTGCTACCTAATAACTTTATTATGATTAGAAACATTAGAGAGAGTCAAGAAAACACGAAGAAGGTCTTGTAGATGCTCAAAGATCAAAACCGCACGTTCGACCCCAGCAGAGATCCAAGCAACTCGAGCTCGAGTTAGACTCGGACTCTAAAGAGCAACCTGCATTAAAACCGACGCCTCGATCTCATACGAGCTCCATTTTGGACGCTCTAGATGTGGTTGGAAAGATAACAAGATAACCTTTTCAACGGTACTAGTCTCATCTCCAAATTCGATCAGAATAAGCAGAAATCGTTAAAACAAGATGACGTCCAGAAACTGCCCCGGGTACTGCGACACTATCTTTTGGCATTTGGGCCGTGTATCATTTCTAGGGCCATTAGTATTAGAGTTTGCCCTTAAGGTTGTTCTAAATCATATATAATCAGTAGCCGCCGTCATTAGAGATAGGTTTTGATTAGTTTTCTCTGTTATGAAACAGTTTTGCCGTTTGACGGTTTGTTGGTTTCTCAATTTCGAGATTTAATTCAGATTTCACAATTGAGTTGCGTTCTTCCTTGTTTTTGCTTGTGTTCTTCGATTCGCAGGCTGAGATTAGCCTTTTTGACGAGGTCAATCGTGTGCACATAGTTGATAACCAGAGGAGAAGTGGTGCTGCGATTGCGGGGTTCGAATCGTGTTGATTTGAGGCCGGATCGATTGTGTGTCGTATCTCCACCAAATCAAAAGTTATCACGACCTGACGAAAGATCGGGAACCACTTACACATCACTCCTCCTCTTTCGCCTCCGGCTATAGAAGCCATTGTCAAGGTTGAACGGCGAACCTGCCGGCGGGGCGGCGAGGTGATGATTCGCTGCCAGCTACTGGTTGTGGTCGCCGATGGTGGGCCAAGCCAAGGCAGAGGCGCCACGTCCCGAGGGATTTACGTGGTGGCAGTTGAGGGCGGTGGTCGTGGGGGCGGGCAGTGGCAAAGGCGGCGGAACACTGCCGGAGCTAGGTGGGAGGTGGGTGTGGTGGAGGTGAACGGAAGGAGAGAAGAAGGGAGGGACTGCGAATTGACGCAGTAGGAGGCGATCCTATCACTGGGGGAGCCTTGGTCGGGTGAGGAGCAACCGATGATCGGATCAAATCAAACGTGATAGCTCGAGGTATCCATGGTCGATGGATGAAAACCACGATATCATATTGAATTAGATATCATATTGAATTAGATAGATACTCTGTGTCAGATTGAAAGGATAAACAAAGTATTTTCTATTGGGCCGGCCATGCTCGCTCATCGTCTTATCTTCTCGGCCCAAGAAGCCAAAAAAAAATACTGAATCGTGGGCCATCTCTATCGGCCGGGTCCAGTACTTCTGTGAAAATGGTCATCTTTTGGCAGGCGTCTGGACACGGACACGGACAAGTGACCCAACGGTGACATCATTCAATTCAAGAAAAAAAACAATGGTTTTGACGGTAACTTGACTATTTAATTCAACTTGTACTATTTGTTTTATTAAAAAAATTATTCGAATGTATAAAATTTTAAGTTGTGAGATAAATCAAATTATATCAAAATATATAAAATTTAACAAATTTTTTTAAATAAAAAATGTTCAAATTAAATTTAAAAATCAACGATGATATTAATTAAAAAACAGAGAGAGCAGACAAACGGAGAGAGAGTATACAAACGGAGAGGGAGTATACAAACGGAGGGAGAATAGTATCATTCTCCGTAACTTATTGAAAATTTTACTTGCATCTCGTTACGCGGCCTCCTTTGATTGAAGAATTTTTTTTTATTTCTATATTTTTTTGTGCAAATTCCTGCGCAATTTTCGTGAAAATCCTGCATTGCCATGCATTGGGTGCATTTTCCATCTCTTATGAATACAACAAAAATGCTTCCTTACTATTTTGCAAACCCGAGTACTAATTTGTCTCAACAAAGTTGCAGATCTGCGTGCCCAAATAAAGAAAAGATCACATAGTCCGATGAAACTGTACCTCCTTTCCATGCACGTGCCCCTAGTTCAGTGTTCATAGCATAATAATCCTTTTCCTTTTTCTGTGGCTCGTCCGAGAACATGTAGACTTTGGTACCATAAACTAATCAGCCACTGAATGTGACTAACCGCGACGACAAAGGCAAAAGGTTCTCTGTACAAAAAGAGAAAAATTAAAAGAGCACAACGATTTGGTTCTATGCCAGGAACCACTTGGGTTGGGACCGTTGGGTTGAGCACAAAAAGGGATACGACGAGAATCTGCCCTTCAGCAAATTGCTGTTCTTGTTCATCGTCTATCTACAAAATTTCTTACTCTCATCAGGTGAGTAGCGTAGCAGCACCATTCAGCATACTCACTACTAGCTCAAGAGTCAAGAGTCAGAGCTCCAGGTGCTGCTCGTAGCACAGCTCGCTCATGCAGGGAGACAGGATCTCCTCCTCCAGCATTTTCAGGACGGCGCTCATGGAAGGCCGCTGCCCGGGGTCCGCATCGGTGCACATCGCAGCGATGTCCAGGATCGACTCCACCGCTTCCACTTCCACGTCGCCACATCTCGCGTCGATGATGTCCTCCAGACGGTGCTCCCCAGACAGTGTGTTCAGCTGCAAAAACATTCAGATGATCTTTTTGTTTTCCATGTTTACTGCTCCCTCCATTTTTAAAATCATTATTATCTCTAACAACAACAATTTAAAAATAGGGGATTAGTACCTAGTAATACGGTGCTAATAGTAAGAGAGATGCATACCCAGCCGACAATGTTCAGTCCCTTCTTGATGAAGCATGAATCCGTTGGCCTCTTTCCGGTCACAAGCTCCAGCAAAAGCACTCCAAAGCTATACACATCTGATTTCGCAGTGGCATGCCCATTTTGCAAGTACTCTGTCGTCCAAATCAAAGTAACCCCTATTATAGGTCATCTCAATATTTTGTCTGCTACAATCAACTAGAACTTACTACTAAATTTATACAACTGAAGGAAGTAGAATGGAATTGCTCCTAATTTTTTTGTGAGCAAACTAAATTTGTTGCACTATTTCTAAAGAAATAAGGTGTTGCAACAATAGGACTAAGTTCCAGCAAGACTACTAGTTTTCAAATGACAGCTCCAAATGCGCAGTTCTAACAGTTGCTGTAGAATAGAAGAATTTTAACCTGACTCAAACAACAGAAGTACCTGGTGCCAAGTATCCAAAGGTGCCAGCCACAACAGTGGTGACACGGGCGCCATTGTCTACAAGCAGCCTTGCTAGGCCAAAATCAGATACACGAGGCTCCAAGGTTATATCCAGAAGGATGTTGCTGGCTTTGATGTCTCTGTGGATAATACCGGGTGAGCAGTCATGGTGCAAATAAGCCAGACCTCTAGCAGAACCAAGAGCTATTTTCATACGTGCATTCCAATTCAATGGCTGGTCCTCCTGTGCATCTCCTGCCATCAGCAGTACATCATGAAAGCATCACGGAAAGAGGCATCTTGCAAAGTGCTGAAATTGTGATCATTTTTCATGTCAAGATTTAAAGAAAAGACGGTAAGCACACTTACCATGAAGGTAGCAATCCAAGCTACCCAGCTCCATGAAGTCATATATGAGTAGTTTGGCGGTTGGAAGCCGGCAATAGCCTCGCAGGTTGACAAGGTTGATGTGCCTTATGCTGCCCAGAGTCTCAAGCTCCTTCTCAAAAGTCTTGTCACGCTGTTCACGCTGCAAGTCAATCATCTTGACGGCAAATGCTGTGCCGTCATCCATCACCATTTTGTACACTGTACCAAATCCCCCACAGCCAACCACATCATCTTCATCTAGCAGCTCCAACCTTCTAATGATCTCGCTGGATGAATATGGCAGGTTCCACTGGTAGGTCACTAGTTTTGCACCTAAGTTATGGAAATTCCAACAGGCAATTTTAGTTCACATTTTCTCCGTTAAATTACATAATAGGTATCAAATTTGTTTATCTAGGAAAAAAAGGCAGTATGTAGGAGCTCCAAATAACAACCGTCAGGTACGCTATGCTTGTCCATCTTCACATAATTTCCACCAATGTCCTTCTTTCTTGATAACAAGCAAATCCATAGGAAGCCAAGTATTGCGATCAAGGCAAGAGCTAAGGTTGACATTGAACCAATCACAATGCCATTCAGAAAATGTGATGTTTTGTTGGGGGTCACGGGAGAAACACCTATTTAAGCAAGAAAAAAAAATAGCATAAGTTAGTCATCCAGAGTTAAGAGAATGTATTCAACAACACAGTCAGTTGAAACGGACGCCTTGCCAGATGAGGAAAGGGGATCAGAATGCGGTAGCACTGCAGGGAACCCGAGTGTTCCACGGCAAGCTTTCTGGATGGGCAACCCACAAAGCTCCAGATTCCCGACGAAGCTGCATTTGCCATTGCACCACGTGAACAATACATTAAAGCATTAGAAAAAAAAAATATAGGCATTTACTTCTGCTACTTCTAAAAAAATGACAATTTTAGTGGTCATCTGAAATAGAAAAAGAAACTAAGCTCAAAGTAAAGAAGAGATAAAGTAGATGGAGCCAAAGCTTACGAGCTGCTTTTGAAGGTTCCAAGGACACCAACATTTGGGATCTCTCCAGAGAAGAAATTGGTGGACAGATTCCTGCAATGGAAGAGTGTTCTCTCAGTTTTAAGTTTGCATCAGCATCCTGAACTCAGGTGCATATAAACCCATTATATCAAGTGAGCAGCAGAAACCAACAGAAAGCGAAGGTGGGTAAGGCTTCCAATCGATGCAGGAATTCTGCCCCTCAATAGATTGCTAGACAAGTCCCTGCATTTTAACACACATTAGACCAACAAATTCACTGCAGAAGCATAAGTAGCTAGTGTCAACCAAACAAAAGATGTCATTGTCAATAGCATACAGGATTGTGAGGTGGATGAGCTCGCTAATCTCTGAAGGTATACCTCCTTGCAGGTAATTAGCTCTCAGATAACTGAACACAGTGAGAAAGCAGCAATATTTGCCAATTAGCTGGAGAAATCGAGGAAAACAACGAAGTTACTGAGAGAGTGACAGCGTTCTACATACATTGCCCTGAGCTCGGTACAGTTCTTTATCTCTGGAGGGATTGAGCCGTGCAAGCTGTTCTGGTGAAGAGCTCTGGAATGGGAAATAGATAGACAAGGTCACAGAAGAAAGGAAGTCGTTTGATATTAGAACTCCCTTCATCCTTCAAATATGAAGCGGAAAAATAGCATTTGGTGCTCACAGCCTCTGCAGCTTGTCGAGCTTTCCAATGCTGGGAGAAATGATGCCGCCAAGCTGCATGTAGGGGAGATTTCTGCACGGAGAGGAGCACGCCGATTAGCACTTTGCAGGAACAAGCTAGGAATCCGTGAAGAAAGCATAGGGAACGGAGCCCCACTACAATCTGCTTGATTTTCCAAAAATAAAAAGACATTTGGAGCAAGTAGTGGTAAGAAGGGCAGATCGACGCACATGGATTGGACCCTGAGGTCGGGGAGGGAGCAGGAGATGCCCTCCCATCCGCATGGGTTTGGGTCGGACGGCCTCCAGGTGGTGAGCCGCTGGGCGGTGGCGTTGAAGGCCTGCTTGAGCTCCAGCAACGCCTGGCCTGCAACGCAAGCATCTCGATCTCTTAGTATCAGTACTAGTACACAAGGGCAAGAGCGCATTGCATTCCTAATCAATTGTAGTGCAGCGGAGGTCCGCACGCACCGTCCGGGGTGAGGGCGACGGAGGCCGTGGAGCAGAGGAGGATGGCGGCAATGGCGACGACGGCGGCGCGCAGGCCCATCGCTGCTGCTGCTTCTTCTTTGGCTTTGAACTTTGAAGCCTCGCTTGAATTGAGGAAGTGGTGGTGTGTGACTGTGCGCCTTCTTCTTTAATAATGTGTGAGCTCTGTCTGACCTGACGGCTGGGCTTTGTGCCCCTCCAAAGTCCCAAGTGAACCACTCACTGAAACGGGTGGGCTCTACAGACAGTCACAGACAAGTTCCTACGCCTGCCGTCCTACGGCTCCATTAGAAAGGCAGAAACAAAATCCAATCCAAGAAGACCGTTGCGTTGAGGGTCTGATCAACAGTGAACCAAAGTCCCAAGTGTTTCAAATCCAAATCTTCTCTTGGAGAGTCGGCTGCGTACCTACTTCCCTGTTCAATTAAAAAAAATGAAACCTTGTCACGTATATGCGTCCTCTAGTTAACTTTTTCCTTTCACACGCATATTGAGCTGCTATTTTTTATTTAAATTTAAAATTGGAAAAGAGTATACCATGGATGAATACAGGTTCTGAAATATCTGTGATCCTAGCCCAACGGTAGAACATCGATATGATTCGTAGAATGTCCAACATTTCAAAGGAGGTTCCCAGGGTTTCAATACTATGCATTGGAACCTTTTGGGGTAATTAGTTTGGTTCCTGAGTGAGCTCCAGAACAGATCCATTTCATACTAGTTGTGCATGATTGGTCTCCTAAAGGGAGCTTTGTAACCTAGCTTGAATCATAGGATTTTATCCCCGCAATGAGGTCGAATAGTAATGTAGGGGATGAGCTTCCCATCTAAGCCTAGCTCTATCATGGAACATGATAAGTGTAGATGCATGCACATAGGCAAATGTGTGATCATTAGGGGTTCTTTAAAAACACCCAACCAATCACTGGCTCAACACACATACATGAGATTGAAAAAATCAACCAAACACAAACCCTGCATGCACAGACCTAGACAGAGTTTGTGACTCTTGATCATAGCCAGCCCAAGAGGCATGCACCCTACCAATCACACATTTTTATGGACATATGTAGTCAAATAACTCTAGCTTTCTAAAAAAGTCTTTTTAAAATAGATCATCATTTCACATGAATTTGATCTTAACCGTTGATTTATATAAGAAAATATGCCCCTAATTACCGTCACCTGTTAAAATTCACTAATAACTTTTTATATTAAATTATTCAGCAATTAATAACTATTAAAAAACTTTTACCTTCTAGAAGGTAAAAAAAATAATTTAAGTCTCGAGATTAGTGTAAATGAACGATCTATATTTATTTAGGTCTATTTTAAAATATGCCTTCTACAATAGTGTACTACAACTTCCTTGCGTGTGTCATTTCACTCCTGCTCGACCATGACAAAGTTCTCAACGTGCAGCAGAGTTCTTCAGTGCTCTGCTTCTGCTCTGTTTTCCTTCTATTGGGCTTGTTTGTCCTAAATACAATATACCCGAATACAATAGTATATCAAGATGCTGTTCCTCATACATGTACCTGGGTTCTGCCTATTTACGAGTAGACAGTATGAGTATATACTCTTTTCTTACACTACACACCCATTTTCTTTCCTTTTCATCTTAGAATGAACGGTAGGAGAAAAAAATCATACGGGAGGCGCGGCGCCGTTGGCCTTATTGAGGCTGTCCAGCTCAACGACGGCGATTGGGGCGTCGGACTTCTTGAACCTGTACCAGCGCGCGCAGGCAACGAAGTAGACGAGATTGACGGTGGCCATGGCCGCGATGAGCAGGTAGTAGAGATCGACACGCCCCTCGTTGAGGTCCTGCGCCAGCCAGTCCGGCCGCCCCGGGCCACCCGTGGTCCGGTGCACCACGGTCACCATGAGGCCGCTGGCGTAGCTGGCGATGGCAAACCCGAGGAAGAGCAGCGCGCCGGCGACGCTGCGCATGTTCTCCGGGAACTGCTTGTAGTAGAACTCCACCTGGCCGATCATGGCGAACGCCTCCGACAGGCCGCTCAGCATCTGCTGCGGCACCAGAACGAAGCAGGACGTGGAGTCGCCCGCGCTGCGCCTGTGCCGCTCCACGCCCGCCGAGACGAGCATGGTGGCCACGGACAGCACGACTCCCGTGCCGATCCGTTGCAGCTGGGTGATGCCGCCCTCGATCTTGGTGACCCGCTGCAGCGCCGGCACGAGGATGCTGTCGTACAGGGGGATCCACAGGGTGAGCGCCAGCATGTTGAAGACGACGAAGGAGCCCGCGGGGATCTCGAACCCCGACCTGCCGATCCGGCGGTCCGTCTGCATGGCCTGGAGCACGGTGTAGTTGCCCAGGTTGGTGAGAACGATGAAGTAGATGAACCCCGACGACCACACCGGGAGGATGCGCGCAAGGCACTTGACCTCCTCCACCTGCTGCAGCGTGCACAGGTGGCGGTCGTTTTCTGCCGGGGCGGTTGCGGTTGGGGTGACAGCAATGGCGGCCTTGTCGAGGCAGCGGAACTGGTCCGTGGAGGCGATCTTCGTGATGAGGCTGCTCTTGTGCGGCGGGTCGAACAGCTCCTCTGGCGACTGGGGCGCCGGGAGGCGGCGCTTGCGGTACGCGGCGACGAGGACGCGCGCGAAGCTGGTGAACGGGCTGCCCTCGGGCCGGACGCGGACGTAGAGGCGCGTGCCCATGAAGAAGAGCGCGCAAGAGAGCCCCATGAGCGCGGCGGGGACGGCGAGCCCGATCGGCCAGCTCACGTTGCTCTGGAGGTAGATGATGAGGGTGGCGGAGAGCATCATGGCAACGGTGAAGGTGAAGTAGTACCAGTTGAAAAAGCTGGCGATGCCGCGTCGTCCCGCAGGGGTGCGCGGGTCGAACTGGTCGGCCCCGAAGGCGAGGTTGCACGGCCGGATGCCCCCCGCGCCGACGGCAATGAGCGCGAAGGACGCGAGGAGCACCGCGAGCTGCATGGCGGAGGCCCCGGTGTGGTGCGGGTGGAGCGAGGGCACGGCGGCGGTGAGGGTGAGGAGGAGCATGCCGAGGAAGGACGCGATGGAGGCGAGGCCGAGGGTGGTGTAGCGGCCGAGGTAGGTGTCGCTGAGGAAGGCGCCGAGGAGCGGAGCAAGGTTGGTGGTGCCGCTGAAGAGGTTGAGCAGGGTGGCGGCGTTGGCGCTCTTCATGCCGTACACCGTCGTCAGGTACACCAGCAGGTTCGCCGTCGTGCCGATCGTCCCGAGCTTCTCGAACGTCTCGTTTCCTGTTACCGATGCAGTGAGTGAGTCAGTGAGTCATGGTGCCACGTAACGTAAGAGAGGAGAGCTTGTGCTTTGCTTGATTGGAGTCATTATTGGATTGGGTCCCCTCGCAGACACCAACACACAACATAGGGATGCCCTTGTGTGTTTTGGTTTCGTTTATTAGTCAGTGCTGTGTATGAGGTTGATCTAACATCAAAGATTCGAGGAAGAAGAAGAGCAATGGCAGTAGGCTCACCAATGACGTAAGGCATGGCCTTCCAGCCATGGTACTTGACCTCGGGCTCGTCGGCGACTGTAAGGCGGTGGTGCTTCTTAGTGCCATCATCCTCCGGCGGCGGTGGCCGCCGCTGCTGCTTATTGGTGGTAGTGGTGGTGGTAGGAGTATCTGCTTCCATGATCGATGGATGGATGCAGCTGCTTTCGTCCGATCACTGAACAAGAGATATCAATATATCTCTGTGGAGATGAGATCAGAGGGCCGGAGAGAAGCAAGGCAGACAGACAGACACCAAGCTCCAAAGTGCTAATTAGGCTGCTGCTGGTAGATAGGAGTTGGAATGAAGAAGAGAAGGCACCCAACCCGCCGGCCGTATAAATAAGCCCAATCAGAGCAAGAAAGCTGCTGGAGGAAGAAGTGATATCGTCAAGACAAAAAATATGTGTCTGTCTACTACTCCAGTGTATCTCTCTGAATACACTAGTGTATCTGTATCACTGTCAATGAATAGACGTTTTCAGTCCCATTCTCTCTCTATTATCTATATTTATTTTATTTACGTTTCTCGCGTGCGCACAAATTAATAGGAGTAGCGTATATTACAAGCATGAAAATTCAAATACAGCGACAGCGAGTATGGTGCAAGACAGATCGACGTGTGAAGAAAAAAGAGGAGTAATGGAGTTAGGGGAACCTGTCTGCGCCTGTCGATCTCATCTAGCTAGCACTATTGATCAAACAGTAGTACGTGCTAATTATTAAGATCCTAGAGCTCCAAGCAGGTGGCAACGGTAGAGCCACGAGTTCATCAGGCATGCAGGTACTGCTTCAGTGTCACTGATCATCTGGATTATCTTATCTATCGTCAGTGGCCCGAGGCACCAAATCACATCAGATTATTGAGCGGGTGCAACTATATCTGTACCTAGTACCTACCGGCCTCTTAATTTCCTCGTAGCTTGGAAACTAGAAGTAAGTGACGCCATATATATGCAGCACAGGCCGTCGGCTAGCTCTCCGTGGATCGATCGTGTGAGACTGAGAGTAACTGCTGGTCCAATTGGACGGGCAGACGTACCTAGTGTAGTGCATGTGTGAAGAAAAGAAAAATCAGGAGCAAGCAAGCCACAGTCAAAGCAATGCAGAAATGAAGGAAGACCGGGTTAATCACCGATTGACATGCATGCATCAGTCTGCTTACATGCGAGACACATACCAACAATTAAGCGGCATAATTGGCTGAAGCAACGTATTAGGTCGTGTTTGGATGGACTAAATCTAATTGGCAGTCTGAATTAGTAACGATTACCTCGAGCATCATGTGAGAAGAGAAATGTACATGTTTGGTGGTTCTGATCACCACACTCCAATAGAAACAGCGAGCAATTGTTGTGAGAAGAAAAACAGAAACGACAAGCAGGACCGCAACATTTGACTAGTAGCTAGGCACTACTCCGTCGATCGATGGGCATGTTACGCTGGATCGATTGGCTGCCGACACGACGAAAAAAACAAGAAAGAATAATGAAATGTGTAACGAGACAAAATTTGGAAAGCAGACAGCGTATCGTCTGATAAAAGCGAGCACTAGCTAGTAGGAGTAAGAGACGATACAAGAGCGAACAGATGTATTACTCCCTAGCTATGAATTGAATGAAATGGAGTGAGTTCCAGCAGTTTCTACCAAGGCCTTCAATCTGTATATGAGTAGGAGATATGAAAACGACGTACAGATAGATAGCGGATGTTCCGAGAGAGCAGCACCTGTTAATCACAAGTCCTAGTGGCAGTTCGTCCGTTGCAGTGGATCGAGATCGACGACGAATCGAGGGACAGACATATGGAACCGCATCATCCTCGATCATATCTTGTTTTGATTTGTGTGCGCGTCAAATAAAGCACTCGATCGATCACAAACAGCAGAGTTGACCACGGCATTGATCATCTGGTGCTGCTGCTGCCGCACTGCTTCATTGACGACGATCGATCAGCTGCTGTACCTTCAATCCATTCGTTTTAGCAGCTACTCTAATGATCATGTCACTACGTACGAAAGATACGTACGTATGTACACAAACGCGACGGATCAATCGGGAAGCTGGCAGATGCAGCACGTACACTCGCTACTGACTGAAATGTGAACACTGAAATATAATGGAACTCGATTTGTAATTTTGCTGGTCTGAATCTCTGACTGAGATGTGAACATCGACCCTGAAAGCGACACATGCGTGATTCTTTCCCGGATATATGCAGACAAATATAAGAATTAGCCACATACAGTATGTATGTCGGCTGTATTCTTCTTATGCACAGGTACTACCAGCAAGCGATGCGTACGTACAGATCGATGGATGACTCCGACTCCATCCACACACAGAGTGGAACAGCCCGCTGGCCTCACCGTTGGTTAGTTCTCCTACCAGACGTATATAGTTTTAGTTTCTCCGATCTATAGCTGGGGCGAGTTCATGTGCTTCATCTGCTTACGTATACAGGCTGTGATAGATGAGACGGTATGTACTGTTTTTACAGCAAATGATCAGCAGTACTCCAGCTTACATGTGGCTAGGCATGGCCCGTGGCTTTTAAGTCAGGACAGCTCCGTGTAGCTACACGAGAGATACACTACGTACTGTGACGATGGCTGTTAGCTGGAACTTTGGGAGCTTCCATCAAATAAGTCTATGCGACTGTACAGAGAAAGACACAGAGAGAGAGAGAGAGAGAGAGAGAGAGATGGAGGATGAATCTGCCGTTGATCCCAACAATGCGGTCGTTTTCAGTCAATGGAGTAACGGATTACTCCAGTATTGAGCAATCAATTAAGCAGGCGAGCGACGACGTACAGGCAACGCAGGCACCACTTGCACAAGATCGAGTTTGGTTCCATTCATTCATACTCCTAGTCTCCTACTCCACTAAAAAAGCAAGCAGAGTTGACCATCGATGAACACAAGCGAAGAAAACTCCAATTCTTTCGTAGACTGACAGTTGATGCGTGCGTGCGTCTGCTCTGCTAAGACCGATCGGTTCCAAACGTACGCAGGATAAGCAACAAATCAAAATCTCTTGGATTCTGCCGTTTCGCAGTCCAATTACCAATCGGTCTTTCAGCTCACACTGTCTGCAACTGTCACTCTCTTTGACTCTCTCTCTCTAATACTGTATGGATGGGCGCCGAATCCTGCGCGCGTGCGCTGACCTGTGTTTTGTAAGGAAACAAAAACGTTGCTATGGAAGAAAGCAATTGCAGATCCTCTAAGATTTACCCCTCCGTTCTCAAAATATCAAGTTTTTGAATGTCCAGGTTCATAGAATACTTTTTTTTATTTTATAAAACCGATGGTGTTGTCGGCCCACGGGCTGTAGTGTGCACCATTGGGCTCAGATGATAAAATTGCTGACCCATTA
The DNA here is from genome assembly GCA_001602275.1 of Zoysia japonica. Taxonomy (NCBI): domain Eukaryota; kingdom Viridiplantae; phylum Streptophyta; class Magnoliopsida; order Poales; family Poaceae; genus Zoysia; species Zoysia japonica. The sequence continues at coordinate 112,400 of BCLF01000105.1, read as the reverse complement.
TTGACTTGCTGTTGCTGACAAGTGACAACCTCACCCACAGCGCAAACCCTGAATACTTCTTCCTCGTCATACTCGTAAATCACACACTTCAGGGCAGGTAAATGAAGCTTACAGCACTCCCCCGATACTCGGTCCACATGCCCAGTTGCTAAATTAGATGGATCATGTTCGTGATTGTATAAATCCGATCACAATACTGGCTTACAGTATATAACTTGGATGGGGGACAGCAAGATCCATGAGACCGCAAGTTAGCCTGATTGCTCAGATGATTACTGGCTAAATAGCTTCGAAAGTATCTGATGTCCTGTGATCTGAGCAGGTCAAAAATATTGAAATGTAATGCTGCAGTGCCACGTGTTACTGATCATATACCTCAGTTGCACAAATCATCTTATCCCTCCTCACATGCATTTGTTGCTTGGATAGATAATTGAGCACATGTCTTGTTAAAGGAGTCTGGTTAAGGCTTGGTGTAATCTTCTATAGTTAGCTTTGGATGGAAAACAGAAGCAAGTTGGCCAAGATTTCTGCTGTGCCTGACTGTGATTGCACCATCTAAAGTGAACTGTCGTTAGTTTCACTAAAGTGGTTACGCCAGCCTTTGCTGTTGGTGTTTGAAAGAGAAGGGAAAAGGTGAAGGCTTTGTGTTGCTTTTCTTAAAAGAAGGCAGGCCTGCACCTGACCAATTTTATTCTCTGCAATAGACGCTGTTTGCAGCTTATGTTGTGCTGAGAACATCGTCTCATTGTGTATTACTCGCAGCTTACATGTGAGTCGACGCTGATTAATTACTGGTATTTCTGTCCACTGTAGCCACCCCTAATCTCACTGGACGAAAGAAATGTCAAATTGACAACTTGCAGTGTTCAAATACTCAGATCGCCATGATGCATGGCTTCCTTAAGCGGCAGATTGGAGATCCAAATGGCACAAGTTCAGTTCTTGATTCTGAAATCAATGTGATCTCTCTCTTTCCGTCTCTCTTATAAATTATTGACACATCGTTGCCGTTTCAGTTGTCAATCCCCCTCCGCGATCTCCTTGATCTGCTTGTTTGTGGCCTACATGTTGCACTACCAACCCTCTCCTGATATCGTCTTGCTGATAACTCAGCCAGCAGGTCATATCAGCAGGTACAAGGGTACAGCTAGCTAAAGAACGTCAAACACCAGACAGGCACACGACATTCTGTTTGCCAAGCAATCCAATTGGAGCAAGATTTGTTTCACTTGACACGTTCTGTCGAAATAGGGTCCGAAACAACACATCACTCGCATGTCTGTATGAAAGACCGCTGACACTTCTTCAACATCGAGTTTGAGCAGCACCTAGAAAATCCCGTCTCGGAAGAGATCTATCGTCTTAGGTTTGATCCGAGCTCGGTCAAATCAGCCGAAACGTGCTCAAACGTCACCGAGACGAAGGAAGAACAGCACGTGGTCCAGTAAAAAAATTAGAATTTGAAGAAAAATGAAATGTAAAGACAAAATGATTTGATCGATTGGGATGATCCTTAATCGGTTATGAGACTCTGTTTTATAGAGGAAGGATAGTCTTATGCCGCAGGATGTGGCAGAACCGCCCCAAGACACTGAACGGCTCGCCTAAGATCGATATCAAGTGATATTGAGCAACAATACTCAAATAGTATAACACGAGTGATAATATAAAATAAGAAACTGATTAAGTCTTACAATAAAGTTCAAGTAGTCTTAAGAAAGATAAGTTTAAAATAGAGTTTAAAATATGGCGAAAGTGATAAGGAAGGGGTACGACGGTTTTCTACTATGAAACATATTTTACTCTAAGACATGCTTCACTCCTCGCGACCGGAGTTCGGTGAGGAGAGAACCGGTTGACAGGACCAGTTTGCAGAACCTCACCTTCCCACACTTTTAGGTCGCAACAGTCATATCAACTACATGCAGGGAGAACTACACACAACAAAAAGAAAAACAACAAACCGTGAATACTATTTACTCAGCAAGTCTTACACGTCAATTTAGCTAACTACAGCCGACTCCTAAGCATGAGAGGCTGACTCAGAGGATGGCTATTGGCATAAAACATAGCTCTAACCGTGGATCCTTACTTTCAACTTTTAACGATAAGTTAAGTTCACGGAATGTAAATTTAATTTGCACTATCATCTGCTACAATCATGGTTGACAAACAATTACCTATACTAAGCAAACAAATCATATTACCATTATTATTAGTCCAGTTGTTACTATTACATGACGCAGTGAACAAGTGGTACTCGTTACCGTGAGAGGCAACAATTATAATCGATTTACACCAGCTGGAAAAACCCGAAGTACACGACACGTACGCGCTTCCCGAAAGTCGCACGTGGCAACCTTTCACAACAATACCATAGGATTGGGCCGACGCGTACCTCTCCCAAGCATATGGTCCTCCATGCGATCACCGCACCGGGTGCATCTATAGTTAGACCCAAGGCTTTTCTCTACTCCCCGCCGAAAAAGAGGTAGTGTTACATCCAACCGCTACGATATTGAGCTATATCAGTTTTCTGGGTCCCATGTCCCCAGTATGCCTTTGGTACAATTCAAACTTGCTCAAAAGGGTCACACTCGAATCGGTCCTTAATCGACACAGATGGGGCTACCACCGCGAAGGCACAGCCTTTTCAAACCCTCTTATACTCTATCCCCGCCCGGTCTCAGGTTTATTCAAGTGTGGGATAAAATCATACCTATAATCTCGCGAGTGAGGTTTCTCATTCACTCGACTTCTACCGTTGATTAGAACTCATAACTTAGCTCTACATCAAGTTACCTGTACAATATATACTCAATAGGGGTAATTGGTACTATTATGCATTCTAGGGTTCCAAACAACTCCGACACTTAATGCACGGTACAAAGCTAAACAATACATAGTGATAGAAAAATTTAAAACAGGGTTAATGCACCGGAGCTTGTCTTTGATTTGCTGCGAGTTAGCACAAACAAGAGGAAGGTCTTCAACAACGGACGACTCCAGAGCGATCAGCGCTAGATCTTGGTCTTTCGCGACGTTTCCTAAATGTGTGAAATGATGTGCGAGTGCGATTAATTATGCACCTAATGACATCTAATATTTTTACTCGTCATCGCATGTGACAAGGATGCTCACATGCGATGATATGATAAGAAAAGTATGATGATGATTTCATGGAAATGAACTTTATTAGACCAAGGTGCTGCTGGGATTTTTATGAAAAGATTTCTAAAATAAATTCCTATATTACACTAAATAGTTTATAATATGAAAGATAAATTCTAAATTTTCTTAATATAGTTCTTGAAGCCATAAACTACAATTTTAGTTGCTCAAAATATTAATAAAGCTATAAACTAATTTCTGGACAAATTTTATATTTTATTGTAATTATGAATTTTCCAACGAATTAATTCGTATCTAAGAGTAATAAATTATTTATAAATAATAAATAAGTGTATAAATTCTAAATAACTCTAAGATGACATATATTAATTAGTAGAACATATCTATGCATTTTCACATTTTTAATATGCATGAAAAATGATGATATGCATGTAAGTGCAAGGTACTTTATTTAATTATTAGAATTAATTCTAATGCAGAAAAATGCAACTTTGGAAGTTCTAAAATATTCTACATGATGAGGGGATTTCAACGGTATATTATTTGTAATTTTTGGAGTTCATATGAATTTTCTATGATTTTCACAAGTTTCTACAAATTTCTGCACAAGGAATAAATAATTTTTTCGGGATTATTCAAACACGGGTGCCACGTGTCAACACCCGGTAGCAGCCGCACGGAAGCGCGCTGGAAACAGCGGCCGCACGGGATCAGGGCACACGGCCACCCCAGATCCCGCACGCGCGCGACTCAGGCCGGCCGACCGGCCATGGAGGCCTCACTGGCGCACGGCGG
>BCLF01000105.1:88383-107843 GCA_001602275.1 Zoysia japonica | reverse complement strand
GCACGCGCGCGACTCAGGCCGGCCGACCGGCCATGGAGGCCTCACTGGCGCACGGCGGCGCGGCTCGCAGGAGCTCGGCTCCGAGTGGTGGAGCTCAGGAGTCCGCCTAACATTATCAGCTCAGTGAGGGCAATTCGGTGGTGGGTTCCAAAGACGGCGGCCCTCACCAGAATTTGCCTGACGGCGACGAGCAGTGCTGGATGACATTCCGTGGGGTCGTGTTGGTGCTGCAGTGGGCCAAAACCAGAACGGCTTCCTCCTACAGCTTCGTGGAAGTGAGTAGAAGCTCGACGTCGAAGTTCACGTCGTGGTGGAGGAGCGGAAAGGGGGTGCCCACGGCGAGGTTGCTCGGTTCAGCGGTCGATGGCGAGGAAAACTCGAAATCCCTGCGAAACCGGCCACGAAAGCTCGATTGGAGACTGAGGAGGAATTTGCAGGTGATGGAGAAGGTCAGAGACCGAAGGAGACGCGGCGAGGCTCACCGGAGTTGCCGTATTTGGAAGAGGCGCCGAAGACGAAATTTTGGGGAAAAATTGAACTCCGGTCGCTCGCACAGAGAGGAGGGGAAATGGCGGCTTGGGAAAGCTAGACGACGGTGTGGCGCAGCTTGCCGTCCAAGCTTTGGGACTGAAAGTCACTTGGCGGCGCTGCTCCTCACGGCGATGGTGTTCGGCGGAGAAACTTGTGGGTAGCGCGCGAGGGTGAGAGAGAGAGAGAGAGAGAGAGAGTGAGGGCGCATGGGGCTTTGGACACGGAGACAGAGTCGTGTCCGCGCGAGAGACGCCCGACGCGCCGTGGTGCGCATGCAGAGAGCGAGGCGCGTAGGACGCGCGCGGTTGGAAGGGGAGGGAGAAACAGAGATAGCGGCTGACAGGCGGGCCCCACGTCCCTTTTTCTTTTTCCGAATTTTCCAGGATTTTCAGCACTGCTTTCTGTTTTAATGCGAAAGCATGACTTCCCGAGCTCTAAAATTTCTGAAATTTGGTAGGCTGGTAGATCTTTTAAAATGGAACAACTTTTATTTTGGGCATAAGTTCAAAATCGAAATAAATAAAATGATATTAAATTTTGAAGACAGGTTAGCTTTTAGAGGAAAAAATAATTTGAGCTTATAAACCTCAAATTAAAATTTTTTTTTCCAAAAACTTCAAAAAATTCAAGTGGTTGCAATAAATTTCAAGAGGGAGTTTCGTTTCAAAATATTTCATTAAAATTTTTGAGCTCACAATTTTGAATTTCAAATTAAATTTGGGACTAATTTGGAACTGAGTTTGAATTTCTTCGAGCTCAGATCTTTCGGGAATTTTCGAATTCGAATGAAGTATCTCATTACTCGGAAACACGAAGTGTTACACAGGACAACTAATTCTACGATTAGAAAAGAAATTAGAATCTAAAAACTTTCTTAAATCAGCCTTACCGGAGTCTCTGGTAAAGTGCCGAACACTTCGGTGATCGGAGTCTCCGATAAGATGCCAGAGGTTTCGTCGTGTAATTTCGGAGATCCGGTTCATACTCAAAATTAGTCTCTTCGGACGTTCGAATATTGGTATTTGAATTTTTCAACTGCGTTAAACACCTTAGACACAAAAAGCACAAACGACCGAACCCATTTAGCGCATTTGAGCATATCGGGTGTTTGCGACACGTTGTACCCGAGCCCTTTGCGAGCGTTGAGCTCATCGGGCATAGAAAAGATGATGCCGTGGGTCTTTTTTGCAATGCGTTGAGCACTTCGGATGTTCGGGCATTGAAGCCCTTGTGTGCGTTAAACACATCGGGTATTTGCCACTTTCTCTCGAACTGATAACTGTTCGAGTATTTTGCCCTTTTCGTGCGTTAAGCACATCTGGCATTTTGTCGCTTCTCCACGGACCCTAGTTGTTCAAGCATTGAGCCCCTTGCATGCGTTAAGTACATCGGACATTTTGCCGCTTCTCTTCAGACCGATAGCTGTTTGGGCATTTGAGGTTCTAGCTAAATGCTCGAACCCGAGAGGGCTCACTGTGATGAGGACATCCCATCATTGGAAACACATGATGCTTATCCACCTACTATAGATAGTTCAATCACAAGAGCTCGTGCACGACAATTGAATTTTGAGATGACCTCATTTCTAAACACATGTCTTTCTTAATTTGAGAATAGATTGCTACCTAATGATTTTATCTTGATTAAGAACCTTGGAGAGGATCAAAGGAAGCATGAAGGACTTGAAGATGCTCCGGACTAGCAAGACACGTTGAACCCCGTAGGAGATTCAATCCAATTCAGAGTCGAGTTGTCCCCGGGTTCCAGGGAGCAGTCCACACTAAAACGGACGCCCAGGTAGTATACGGGAGCCGTTTTAGACGCTCTAGATATGGTTGGAAAGCTAAGAAGATAACCTTTCCAACGGCACTTGTCTCTTATCCAAATTCGACCGTAATTAGCAGAAATCATTAAAACAAGAGGACGTCCAGAAACTTGCCGGGTGCTACAACAGTATCTTTTGGCCTTTGGGCTTTGTATCTTTTTTAGGCCTATTAGTATTAGGGTTTGCCTCTAAGGTCGACCTAAACTCTATAAATTCAGTAGCCGTTGTCATTAGAGATAGGTTTTGATTTGTTTTCTTCTGTTTCCAAACAGTTTCGCCGTTTGACAGCTTGTTGGTTATCCATTTGTGATTCAATCTCGATTTCGCAAGTGAGTTGCATTCTTTCTTATTTTTTATTGTGTTCTTCAATTCACAGGCAGAGATTAGCCTTCTTGGAGAGGTCAATCGTGTGCGCATGGTTGATAACCAGAGAAGTGGTGCTGCGATTGCGGGGTTCGAATCATGTTGATTTGAGGTCGGGTCGATTGTGTGTCACATCTCTGCCAAATCGAGAGTTATCACGACCTGACGGAATATAGGGAACCATGTACATATCCAGTAGTAATCAGAGCTTTAGGAATACCGTCAGGTTCACATCTATCCTTGTTTATTTCGCATTCATCCTATCGTCCACAAAAAAGCCGCAACAACAAAAATTAGTAGATCGCTAGGTGTTCCGCTGTCCAAGCCTTGTTTAGCCTTTGCATAATTTTATTTCAGAGTCCGTAGTGTTGAGTTTGTGTCTTTAGTTTGTGTTTTGGTTGCTAGATTTTGTGATCTTTCTGTATCCAGGTGTTTTCCTTCATCATTCATCCACATCGTGTGCAGATCTGTTATCGTGTCACATCTGTTAATTGTTTCTTTTGCACTGAAAATTTATCCCACCCACTCACCCATATTTCGATCACAACCACATCCACGCTTCATATATCCACATCTCCATATTTATTCGCTGCTCAATCATCCACAAAAATATCCACAAAATGCGCATCCAATTTGAAATTCGAATCTGTTTTCAGCCTTTCAAACAAATTTGATTCGAAGATCCATCATTAAAATAGTCATAACTTTTGTTTCTGTACTTCAAATTAGACATATAAGTACATTTTGGATATTTACAGAAAATTTCACATCCTCCCACGATTCTAGATTCAACAAATTCATAACAGAAGTTTTTGTTTTTGCGCTCTGAAGTTTCAGCACATATTTAACAGAAATTTGAGATTTTCTCCAGGCCACATCTTTTATCATATTGATCTGAAATTTGGTCGTGTATCATTTTTTGTGCTTCTGGTTCATAGAAAAATATCCAAAAAATAAAATAAAAATAAAAAATTTTGAAGACCAAGAAGCCGAGAATTAGCTGAATAGTTTGCTGATTTCTGGAGCCTTGTCATTTGTATTGCTGCCCTTTGATATCTTCACTCATATTCTTGTAACATACAAAATTTTCATAAGATTGGATAAGCAACTAGAACATAATACTTAGAACACTTATTCAGCATTGCTATCTGTCATAAAATTATGTGCCACTAAACATTATTTCAGCCCTCCGAGCTCTACATATACACCTCGGATCAGCACTGCATTTGACCCTGTAATTGTGAAATTACAACTCTCTGGTATCTCCTGCCAACGGTTAACAATCCTTTGCCTTGCATTGGTAAAAACTGTGTAAGAACTTGGTAAGTCGTTTCGTTTGCAAATCTGCCACCACAGAAACCCCACCACCGTAGTGTAGGGATAATATCCTGCTTTGCTTCTTTGTTATCTTCTAACCATGGCAGGAAAGGGTAAGTATGCAGGTGATAAGAGTGAATCTTCTGATGCTGCCAACACCCCGAGCGACTTCAATTATATTGTTAGTCAAAATTAACTTGCTGACAGTATTGCTAAGCTCAAACAGAGGATGACGGATCAATTCCAAAGAATGAACCAGGAATTCCAGTGTCTCTCAATTCGTATGACAAACTTTGAGGCACGGCGACCACAAGCGAGAGAGGAAGAGGAAGAGGAAGATGAAGTTAATGGCGAGAACCATTCCGAGAATGGCATTGACAATGATGGAGAACAACAAATTCCCCTGCCCCATCATTGACGCTATAACCGCTAAGGTATGAGAGGTAACGAACATCATCATGCTCCTTATGAACCTTTCGCTAAGATTAAGTTTACCATCCCACCATTTCCTTGTAATTATGATGCTGAAGCTTATCTTGATTGGGAGATGGTTGTAGAGCAAAAATTTACATCTTACTTAGTTTCTGAACAACATAGAGTTAGACAAGCTACTAGTGAGTTTCGAGATTTTGCTTTACTATGGTGGGCTGATCTTTGTAGAGCACAGTTGCAACCTGATAGTTGAAATAGATTGAAAGCTGCTATGCGTAAGAGTTTTGTTCCCCCATGCTATCAAAGAGAATTGCGTAAAAAATTGCAACATTTAGAACAAAATGATAAATCTATTCAAGAATATCTTTCTGAATTACAAAAGTGTATGATGCGTTGTGGGATAAAAGAGGACTTTGAGGAAACTATCTGTCGTTTTTATGTTGGGTTGCGTCATAAAATTCAGAACATAATTGATTACAAAGACTATAATTCTCTCGAGCAGTTGTTCCACCTTGATGTGCTTGCAGAAAAAGAATTGCAGGAAAAACAACTCTAGAACAGCAGTCGTACATACACTCCACGGTCGACCTTTCCTTCTTCGTCGACCACACGTACGCCACCACCGTCGAGCAGGAGGTCTCCCATCACCTCCAACACTGCCACAGCACCAAAACTAACCCCTTCAGTGCAATCCTCGGATTCGAGTAAGCCTTCATTGCAGGTACCCCACAAGAATACATCCTCCAGTACCTCCACATGATGCTCCTCCAACATCAAGTGCCATAGATGCCATGGCATGGGTCATATGCAGCGAGATTGCCCAAACCAGCGGGCATACATTGCTACTAAAGATGGAGGATACGTAAGCACTTCGGATGTTGAGGATGAAGAATCCGATGATAAGATTTCTGACGATGATGATGGTCAAATATTTGGTGGTGATGATACTTCGACCTACAGGACCATCATTGTCCAACGAGCACTCTCCGCACAGGTATGTCTTGATAAGATTCAGCGCCATAATCTATTTTAGATTTACTTTGTGATCAAGAACCACCGTGCACGTGTGATCATTGATGGTGGGAGCTGCAACAACTTAGTGACTACTGACTTGATCACTAAGCTGAACTTGCCCACACGACCACATCCACATCCGTACCATATCCAGTAGTTAAACGACTCTGGTAAGGCAAAGTTAACTAAAACATGTCGAGTCCCTTTCTCTATTGGCATCTATATTGATTCTGTAAATTGTGATGTTGTACCTATACAAGCTTGTTCATTATTATTGAGTCATCCATGGGAACATGATAATGATGCTATCCACTATGGTAAAAGTAATAAATATACCTTCATGCATAAAGGAAAGAAAATTACTTTATTACCTTTGACCCTGCTGAAATTGTACAAGCTGATAGAGAGAGAATTGCTAATGAGAAGAAAGAACAGCCTCCTACACTTGAAAATCGACAAGCAATAAAATTGAAAAGTCCTGTAATGCTTGCAACAAAATCTGACCATGCTAAAATTCATGATGAAAATGCTTCATGTTATGCTTTGGTATGCAAGGATGCGTTGTTTCACTCGAGAATCTTGCTTCTTCTTTGCCTTCTTCTGTTTCTGACCTTTTGCAGAGTATCATGATGTCTTTCCACACGAGATACCTCCAGGACTACCACCCATTCGAGGGATTGAGTACCAGATTGATTTGATTTCTGGAGCGAGCTTACCAAACCGCGTCGTCTACAGAACCAACCCTGAGGAGACTAAGGAAATACAGCGACAAGTCCAAGACCTTTTGGACCACGGTTATATACGTGAGAGCCTTAGTTCTTGTGCTGTTCCTGTTCTTTTGGTTCCAAAGAAAGATGGTTTCTGGCGAATGTGTGTTGATTGTAGAGCCATTAACAATATCACTATTAGATATCGTCATCCTATTCCTAGGCTAGACGACATGCTTGATGAATTATGTGGTTCTATTGTTTTCTCTAAAATTGACTTGCGAAGTGGATACCACCAAATAAAAATGAAATTGGGTGATGAATGGAAAACTGCTTTTAAGACTAAGTTTGGATTGTATGAGTGGCTAGTAATGCCTTTTGGATTGACTAATGCACCTAGTACTTTCATGCGTTTGATGAACGAGGTCGTACGTTCTTTCATTGGAAAATTTGTGATGGTTTATTTTGATGATATCTTGATTTACAGCAAGGCAATGATCAAATATTTATCTCACTTGCGTGTTGTTTTTGATGCTTTGAGGGATGCACGTTTGTTTGCTAATCTTAAGAAGTGCGCCTTTTACACGGATCAAGTCTCCTTTCTTGGCTATGTTGTTACTCCACAAGGAACTGAAGTTGATGAAGCCAAGATAAATGCAATCAAGTGTTGGCCCACGCCCACAACGGTTTCACAAGTGCAGAGTTTTTTTAGACTTGCTAGATTTTATCGTCGCTTCATCCAAGATTTCAGCACCATTGCTGGTCCAATGAACGAGTTGACAAAGAAGAGCGTTGCATTTCATTGGGGCCACACACAAAAGGAATCCTTTGCCACTTTGAAGGACAAGCTTACACATGCACCACCGCTCCAACTTCCAAATTTTGGTAAGACTGTTGAACTTGAATGTGATGCAAGTGGAATTGGCATTGGTGGTGTATTGATGCAAGAAGGTAAGCCCGTTGCATATTTTAGTGAAAAATTGAATGGCCCTGCTCTTAATTAATCCACGTATGATAAGGAATTATATGCTCTTGTACGATGTTTAAAAACGTGGCAACATTATTTATGGCCTAAAGAATTTGTCATTCATTCCGATCATGAATCACTTAAGCATATTCGTAGTCAAAATAATTTGAACCGTAGACATGCTAAGTGGATTGAATTTATTGAATCCTTTCCTTACATCATCCAACATAAGAAAGGGAAGGATAATGTGATTGCGGATGCTTTGTCTAAACGATATGCTATGCTGTCCCAACTTGATTGTCAGATTTTTGGACTAGAAACAGTTAAGCAACAATATATGTTAGATGCTGATTTTAAAGATATGTTGCTACATTATCGTGAAGGTAAGACTTGGAACAAATTTGTATTTAATGATGAATTTCTTTATAAAGCTTGGCGTTCAAGTTGGCTCCGTTCATTTTTTGTTGTTATAGGAGGCGCATGGAGGATCGATGGGACACTTTGGAGCGAAAAGACGGAAGATGTTTTGGCCACACATTTCTGTTGGCCAAAGATGAAACGCGATGTTGAACAGTTCGTAGCTCGCTGCACTAACTGTCAAAAAGCTAAGTCACGACTAAACCCACATAGTTTGTACATGCCTCTTCCCGTCCCTTCTATTCCTTGGGCTGATATTTCTATGGATTTCATTTTGGAATTACCTAGAACTAAGAGGGGGAGAGATAATATTTTTGTGGTAGTAGATCGCTTTTCCAAAATGGCACATTTTATACCATGTCATAAGACCGATGATGCTACGCATATTGCTGATCTATTCTTTAAAGAAATTATTCGCTTGCATGGTATACCTTCTACTATTGTTTCAGAACGTGATGCGAAATTTTTGAGTCACTTTTGACGCACTTTATAGAATAAGATGGGAACAAAGTTGCTGTTTTTAACTACATGTCACCCACAAACCGATGGATAAACAGAGATCGTGAACTGTACTTTGTCTATCATGCTACATGCTGTTTTAAAAAAAAACTTGAAGATGTGGGAAGAATGTTTACCTCACGTGGATACAACCGGGCAGAACACTCAACTACTAAGGTAAGTCTATTTGAGGTAGTATATGGCTTTAACCCTCGTGCTCTGATTGATCTTTTGCCTCTGCCTTCTACCGAGAGAGTTCATCATGATGCTAAGTCGCGTGCTGATTTTATACTCAAGATGCATGAAACGACTAAACAAAACATTGAAAAAATGAATGAAAAGTATAAAATTGCCGGTAGTAAAGGTAGATTTGAAGTTAAATTTATACCAGGTGATTTGGTTTGGTTGCACTTGAGAAAAGATAGATTTTCGGAGCTAAGAAAGTCTAAATTGATGCCTAGAGGTGCTGGTCCTTTTAAGGTACTTGAGAAGATTAATGATAATACATATAAACTTGAGTTACCTCCCGAGTTCGGGGTTAGTCCTACATTTAACATTGCAGATTTGAAGCCATACATGGGAGAAAAAGATGAGCTTGAGTCGAGGACGACTCCGATTCAAGAGGGGGAGGATGATGAGGACATCATATCATTGGATACATATGATCCTCATCCACCTACCATAGATAGTACAATCACAAGTGCTCATGCACGACAATTGAATTTTGAGGTGAGCTCGTTTCTAAATACATGTCTTTCTTTATTTGAGAATAGATTGCTACCTAATAATTTTATTTTGATTCAGAACCTTGGAAAGGTTCAAAGAAAGTATGAAGGACTTGAAGATGCCCCGGACCAGCAAGACACGTTGAACCCCATAGGAGATTCAATCCAATTCGGAGTCGAGTTGTCCCCGGGTTTCAGAGAGCAGTACACACTAAAACGGACGCCAAGGTCGCATACGGGAGCCGTTTTGGACGTTCTAGATATGGTTGGAAAGCTAAAAAGATAACCTTTCCAACGGCACTGGTCTCATACCTAAATTCGACCGTAATCAGCAGGAATTATTAAAAGAAGAGGACATCCAGAAACTTGCTGGGTGTTGCAACACTATCTTTTGTCCTTTGGGCCTTGTATCTTTTCTAGACCTATTAGTATTAGGGTTTGCCCCTAAGGTTGACCTAAACTCTATAAATTCAGTAGCCGCCATCATTAGAGATTGATTTTTATTAGTTTTCTCCTGTTTCCAAACAGTTTCGCCGTTTGACCATTTGTTGGTTATCCAACGTCGTGATTCAATCCCGATTTCACAAGTGAGTTGCGTTTTTCTATGTTCTTGCTTGTGTTCTTCGATTCACAGGCAGGGATTAGGCTTCTTGGCGAGGTCAATCATGTGCTCACGGTTGATAACCAGAGGAGAAGTGGTGCTGCGATTGCGGGGTTCGAATCGTGTTGATTTGAGGCCAGATAGATTGTGTGTCGCATCTCCGCCAAATCGAGAGTTATCACGACCTGACGGAAGATCAGGAACCACGTACACATCACACCGGACACTCTAGCAACGTGCCGAGTACCCGAACATGAGAGGGCTCACCAGACACTCCGGCAACGTACCGGATACTTCGATGGCCCTGTGATTTTTCGGTGTCAACATATGCCCCCTGTTTTTTAGTGAAGTTCCTACACCATAAAACATTTAAGCACCCAAAAACCTCTAGGGGCAATGGTTTTCTTGACTCGTCGGTCATTGTATTCAATTTTGGCAACGACGTTCTTCACATCGGCCCTTTTTCTCTTACGCTTCTTGTCATACACTTGGATGATTCTTTTTTAAGTATCGGCCATTAAGGGCCATAGGTAATGATTCTCCGCGAACATCTTCCAACATGTATACATTTTCGGTGATGACTTTTATTATTCGGTATGGCTCTTCTCAACTAAGAGACTATTTTTCAAACTTGTTGCTTCTTGAACCTACGGGTAGAATAGTTTTCTAAACCAATTCGCCCACCTGAAACGTTTTGACTTTCACCTTCTTATTGTAGGCTCTAGCAACTCTAGCTTTGTCTCTCTCAATTTCTCTCAATTTCTTTTAAGGCATTCAAACACTTATCAGTGACTTTATCGATATTGTCTAGCATTAGAGTTCTATACTCATCGGTGGATAAATAATTTTGTTTAGCTAACCTTAGAGCTCCTAGATTTACCTCGACGGGTAAAACGGCCACTTGTCCATACATAATTTCATATGGTGTTACCTTAGTTGCCCCATGCCAAGATATCCAATAAGTCCATAATGCTTCCGATAAGACTTCATGCCATCTCTTGAGATGGTCTTCTATCTTTTTTTTAATGAGCTTAATCAACGTTTTGTTACTAGACTTGGCCTGACCATTGGCCTGAGCATAATATGAAGATGAATTAAATATTCTAATTTCGTAGGATTCGGTAAACTTTTTAATATGACCGGACGTAAAAGAAGTACTCTGGTCGGTAGTTAAAGTTTGAGGTATGCCGAACCTATGAATAATATGCTCGGTAAGGAATTCAATTATCTCTTTGTGCGTCATGTTCTTAGAGCCACCGCTTCGGTCTATTTGGTGAAGTAATCTGTTGCAACCAACACGAAACGATGTACATTCGAAGATGGAGGATGTATTTGACCTATGAAGTCTAATCCTCATCCTCGAAATGGCCATGGTTGTATGATAGGGTTCATCGTGGCTACGGGTGCCAATGGAATGTTTCCAAATCTTTTGCACTCTTCACATCCTTTATAGTAGCGGTAGCAATCGACAATCATAGTTGGCCAATAGAATCCGGTCCTCTTTAACAACTATTTTATTTTTGAAGCCGATTGATGCGTACCACAAATGCCCTTATGAACTTTTCTTATAGCTACTCTAGCCTCGTCATCACCCAAACATTTCAAAAGCAAATCATCTCCCGCTCGGCGATATAAAGCACCATCGATCAAAGTATACTTAAAAGCCACATGCCGAACCTTTCTATCTACACTTTGGGTTGGGCTACGAATATATGAAATTATGGGTGACCTCCAATCAAACGATTCGGTACTATCACAGTTTGACGTGTTAGTGTCCGAACGGTCTAATTCCAACACCTCAAGCATCGGTTTCTTATTGACTGAAAATCTACCTTTACCAACATTGTAACCCGATGCTTGTTGAGTCAACTCATTGGCTTCACTGTTTTGTAGCCTAGGCATATGATATATATTGAATTCATCCATTCTTCTAATGATGTCTAGACACTTATCTAAGATGGAATTCAACAATCTGTCTTAGCATTGAAAATTTCCAAGAATTTGTTGTACTACTAACAACGAATCATCGAAATCCTTTACAAGCTTAACCCCCATGAACTTCAACATCTCTAAACCGAACAACAATGCTTCATATTCGGCTTGGTTATTGGTGCAATCATACTCTAATCGGTTTGAGAATTCAAAATGTGCATCATAAGGAGATACTAAAACCACACCAACACCTTGACCCTCTTTACAAACCGATCCATCAAAATATAACTTCTAAGGGGTAAAAGTAACATAAGCAACATCTAGACCATATTCTAAATCAATCCGATGTTCAACAATAAAATTTGCAATAATTTGGCATTTCATGGATTGCAACGATTCATAAGCCAAATCATATTCAATCAATGCATAAGCCCATTTACCAAGCCTACCACTAGAAATCGGCCTATGCAACATATGTTTAATAACATCGGTTTGACAAGCAACCATACAAGTGCTAAATAGTAAATAATGTCTCAACTTGGTGCAAGCATGATACAATAAAAAACATAATTTTTCAATGAAAGTGTATCTTGTTTTCGCATCTACCAATCGTTGGCTCACATAGGTGATCACGTACTACTTTTCTTTGGCTTTTTGTGTTAAAATAACACCAACCACATCATCTTCCGCCGCTATGCAAAGACGGAAAGGGACTCCTTCTTTAAGCGCCCTAAGCACCGGTGGCGAAGATAAGTACTCTTTGATCTTCTCAAAAGCTTTTTACTGTTTTGCTCCCAAGTAAATTCGACTTCATTCTTTAGCCGAAGAATAGGAGTAAATGCATTAATCTTTCCCGATAAGTTGTAAATGAACCGCCTTAAGTAATTCACTTTTTCTAAGAAGCTTTGCAATTCTCTCTTACATGTAGGCGCTTGCACATTTTTAATTGCTTCTATCTTTTTAGAATCTACCTCTATGCCTTTTTCATGAATAATGAAGCCTAAAAACTTCTCGGCTGATACATCAAAAGCACATTCGAGTGGATTTATTTTCAAACCGAAACGACGCATTCGGTCCAATGCAAGTTGCAAATCGACCAAGTGAGAATCTAAAGCGACCGATTTGATCACCGCATCATCTATGTAAACTTCTATGATAACATCAAGCAAATAATAAAAGATAAAATTCATAGCTCTTTGATATGTGACACTCGCATTCTTTAATCTAAAAGTCATGACAACCCACTCAATACAATCCTACAAAACCAAGACATCTAAAAGCAGTTTTAGACGTATCTTCTTTGGCCATGAAGATTTGGTTGTATCTCGCATTACCATCAAGAAAGCTAATAACTCTATGGCCAGAAGCATCATTAATCAACATATCGGCTATGGGCATAGGATATTCATCTTTACTAGTGGCTCTATTTAAATTTTTAAAATCAATGCAAACTCTAATCTTACCGGTGTTCTTCTTTTCCACCGATACGATGTTGGATATCCACTTCGCATACCTGCAAGGTCTTATGAACTTCGCATCAAGTAATCGGTTAATTTCTTCTTTTATCCGATCATGCATATTCGGGTTAAATCTCCTAATCGGTTGCTTAAAGGTCTAAAATCAGATTTTATTGGAAGCCGATGTTCAACTAACTTGCGGCTCAACCCGGGTATTTTATTATAAGACCATGCAAAACAGTCTATATATTCTTTTAGTAAACCGATTAACTTCACTTTATAATCAGTTTTTAGATTTTTATTTATATAGGTTGGTTTCGGATTATCATCGCTGCCAAGGTTCACCTCCTCAAGAGAATCGGTCGATGTGAATCCTTGTCCTAACTTATCCATATCTTCTATTTCCTCGATAGTTTCGCACATATCGTTCGTATTGGATCGATAGTGTTCTACTATCTTTTGCAACCAATCAAGATTTAAATCCATTAAATCACATTATATGGTTGAGCCGATTCTCCATCGGTTTTACATTGACCAGTGCAAAACCATCTCTAGTTACACTAAAAAAAATCATAATCCGTCAAGTCTAAACCGGTCAAGTACTTGACGGCATCATGCGGCAAAGAAGATGATTCAGTCATAGCAACACAAGCTGATGCATCCGCATGAACCACCTCTACATCATCACCAATCCATTGTATCAAGAATTGATGTAAGATAAAATGAACATATCTATTGGCATGAATCCAATCACACCCTAAGATCAAGCTATAACTATCGCGCGCATCGGCAATAAAAAAAGCGGTAGCCATAGTCTTGCTTCCAACAGTGAGTTCCATAGAAGCGACCCCATTAGCCTCGATAAGATCTCCTCCTCCCACACCATTCAAAGTCATATTGGTCCGGATAAACTCGTCATCAGCTTTACCTAGCTTCTTAAACAAAGAATACGGCATTAGATTAACAATAGCACCGCTGTCTACAAGCATGCGAGAAATCGGTGAACCATTAATATGACCTCTCACATAGAGGGGTTTCAAATGGTTCTTCGATTCTTCAGGTTTTTCGAAGATAGCACTTTTCAGCCCAAAGTCGAATTGTGTCATGACTTCTTCTTCCTCTATAAGAGAATAATCAAAAAGAGATAAGCAAATGGTGTTAATGTCCATACCTTTTCAAGGCGGTGTAGGCTCGTAGTCCAACAGGTCGTCGTCATCTAACTTGGACATATCGACGTCTCCTATGGGCGAGGGCGCTGTTGAGTCCTCTCCCAAGACAATGTCGATCAAACCAAGTGGCTTTGTAGTAGCCTCCGCTTCCTCCGTCACCGGTGGGTAGGGGCCTTGGGCTCTTTAACTCTCCACTGCTTATCTTAAGAGACCATTGGATTGATCTCACTGAAGACCATGTTCTTCTTTTTCTCCGCCTCCTCTTCTCGCATCTTTCGAAGGCACAGCCTTTGGAGCTTCCTCTTTTGAGTGTGGGTCAAGCCAGGCGGACACCACATCGGTTGCGTGTACTTGAAGGAGCTCTTGCGGCTGCTAGCTTCATGGTCATGGGAGACCTTTTCGACCGGATCATCCAAAGTGATCGGCCCTGTGAAGACTCCTCCGAATGCACTCTCTTGATGAAAAACAATGGATGGAGCATGTTCATTACCTTGCTTCGGGCGCCACTCTTGCTTAGGCGCGGTGGTAGAGCTCCCTCCCTGAACCTTGATCGATCGAGAATCCGTCCGATCCGAGATAGGGTTGGAGAGCTTTGTGAAGACGTCCTCTCTTGGTCCATTTCACCTCGGATGAAATAGCGAGTATGGCATCGGTGGAATGGACCTTGGTGGCATAGGCATCGGTGGCACGGGTATCCACGGTCCCATGTATGGATGCCACACTGAGAACGGTGGGCAAGACATAGGATGGAGCCATGGGGGCGGCACTCCGAAGCCATGTGGAGGAAAAGGAGGAGGAGGCCCGTGCAAATTCACGGTTGGCCTCATCTTCTTCCTAGGTGGGCTGTCTCCCCTAGGTGGTGATCTTGATCGCTTCATAGACCGATTATTCGAATCGGTGTTTTGATTCTTGTACTTAGCCATGAGCCGGTCGAAGGCGCTTTTAGGCCCTATCTTGCGATCCATGGCTTTACTTTGATTCACCTTTCATTTGCCTACTTCATGATTCTTCGGTTTTATCATCTTGAGCTGTGGAGCTTGCCCCCTCGGGTCTAGAGCCTTAGATGGTGACTTTTAGAGACTCTTGACCATCAAAGGACTTCTCAAGCACCACCTTCCTAGAGGCACCCTTCTCACTTGGGGAAACGGGCATCTCATCCCCGATGATCACGTTCTTCTCTTTGGTTGTATCGGTTTGATGAGGATGAATCAACACCTTAGAGTTGAGCTCTAGAGTGTTAACAGGGAAAAGGTGCTTGTCGATCTGCATCTCTTTAAGACTCAATCATCCCTCATTAAAGGCCGATTAAACCTGTCGATGGAAAACACTGCAATCATTAGTAGCATGAAAATAAGTGTTATGCCATTTACAATATGCCCTACGCTTAATCTCATCCGCCGAAGGTAAAGTATATGCGATCTTAATATATCCACCTTTGTACAGCTCATCAAATATTTTATCATATTTGGCTACATCAAAGGTGTATTTCACATTGTCTTTTCGATTTTTATGAACCGGTTTGAGCGAATCACAAGCAAATGATTTGGCTTTAGAGGGCCAAATGAACTCGGCAGCCAAGATGTCATTAGAATCATTATCGAAGCTATCCGAATCACATTCTACCACGTGCACACTACGACGGGTCTTGTAGTTATGTTTTATTTCTTTGCTTTAGCTTTCTTGAGTCGAAGCCCTTTGTTGTAGGTGGGTGAGTGTAAAAAAATCATATCCCTCCAACTTTTCTCTAAGATGCGACCGTAAACCACTAAAAGCTATGTCGGTTAAGTCTTTTTCAGAAATTGTTAAATTAAGCATGGTTCTTAATATCTCTAAACCACCAAAGATAGTCAACGACGGGTTTCTCTTTCCCTTACCGAACTGATGTCAAGTGTGACAACTTCAATTCGTTGTCCCCGGAATAAAAGTGGTCATGAAACTTGCGTTCTAAAGACTCTCACGTGTATATAGACCCCGGAGACAATGATAAAAATCAAGAGAAAATAGTTTCGGTTAGTGATAAAGAAAACAATCGTACTTTCAAAGCCTCATTAAAACCCGCTTCTCTTAGTTGTGCTACATATTGGCTAACGTGTTTCCAAGTGGTTTTGCTATCTTCGCCATTGAATTTGACGAAGTCAAGAACACGCCATCCAATGGGATATGGGACCGAATCAAAGTATGCGGGGTACATTTTTTGATAAATCCGGTCCCCTCCCTTGAGGTCTACCTCTAGCGTCTCACGAAATTATTTGTTTAAGTCCTCCTTAATGCGAGCCATACACTCCTCTATGTTTGCTATGGGTGGCCTAGTGGATGTGTCAGGTGGCGAGGGATGCGTGCTCATTTTTATGGTGCTAAACAATTCATTAGAAACGGGGCCATGAGGTATACCCGTACCGCTAGGTGGGATAGGTGGTGTGCTATACGCGACGGTACGGTAAGAAAGAACAAAATTAACCAATTACTTCAATCGGCTAGTGGTCGGATTAGGGGTACTAGTAATTGGCTCTATGCTAGCAAGAGATACTACCAAAGCACTAGTTTGCACATGAGACGAAAAACTAGTTTGCCTACTAAACGAGTTCAACGGCATGCCATACGAAGGTTGTTTTACACTTGACGTAGTAGGCGCCGATATACTAGTAGTAAGACCTACATGCGCAATATAAGACGATGATGCGATACTAACATTTTTAGACTTAGACAAGTTTTCTTGGGTCATGTATTGCACATCATTCTTCAGGACTTTTTTCATATCGGCAAAGTAATACGAAAGATCTTCAAAAGTAACGGGAGGGTGTGAAGATGTTTTCACATTGACAGCACCCATGGCTTGCGTCGTCGTTGATGGCCGAAAGAACAGGCTCCTTCACTTGTGAGATCGCGCCTTGGCGGTCTTTCTTGAAACAAGCTAAGTACTCATGCAGCTCCCGCTCCTCGCACACCTTGTGCGCCTCTTCAGAGGCCCTTCAACGTACAAAGAACACCTTGTGCGTCTTCTCGGCAACTTCTCCAAGGATGGCATGACGATGTTCTTCGTGGAGATCTCAGAGGTCATGGTGGAACCGACGATTCGGTTTGTGCAACCGGAATCACTCGTCCCCAGCGTAGTCGCCAAAAAGTGTGTTGATGCCGAAATCAGGTCCGGGCAACACACCGCTCGCACGTCTGTGTGCGGGAACACCGACGCTTCTTTAACGCCGGGTTTGGGCAGCACCTAAAAAATTCCGCTTCGGGAGAGACTCCATCGGAGGAGGATCGTCCTAGGGTTGATCCGGGCTCGATCAGACCAGCCGGATCGTCCTCAAACGTTACCGAGACGAAGGAAGAACAACATGGGGGTTGAGTAAAGGGATTAGAGTTTGAAGAAGAACGAAATGTAAAAACAAAATAATTTGATCGATTGGGATGATCCTCAACCGACCATGTGCCTCTGTTTTATAGAAGAGAGATGGTCTTATCTCGTAGGGCAACTAATCTCACAAGTTAGAAAAGAAATTAGAATCAATCAGCTGAAAACTTTCCTAAATCAGTCTTATCGGAGTCTCCGGTAAAGTGAAGAACACTCTGGTGACCGGAGTCTCCGAGAAGATGCCAGAGGTTTCGTCGTGTAATTCCGAGGACCCGATTCATACTTAGAATTAGTCTCTTCGGACATTCAAGTATTGGTATTTGAATTCTTGAAGTGTGTTAAGCACCTTAGATACAAAGAGGCATAAACGACCGAACCTATTTAGCGCGTTTGAGCACATCGGATGTTTACGGCACGTTGTACCCGTGCCCCTTACGAGCGTTGAGCTCATCGGGTATGGAAAAGAAAATGCCGTGGGTCCCTTTTACAATTTTGTTGAGCACTTCGAGTGTTCGGGCATTGAGCCCCTTGTGTGCGTTAAACACATCAGGCATTTGTCGCTTTCCCTCGGACTTCGGGTATTGAGCCCATTGCGTGCGTTAAGCACATCGGACATTTTGCTGTTTCTCCTCGGACCGATAGCTGTTCGGGCCTTAAGCCACTTGCGTGCGTTAAGCACATTGTACATTTTGCCACTTCTCCTTATACCGATAGCTGTTTGGGCATTTGGAGTTCCGGCTAAATGCTTGAACCCGAGAGGGCTCACCGGACACTCCGGTGGACTTAGTGCCCGAACTCGAGAGGGCTCACCGGACACTCTGGCAACGTACTGGATACTTCGGTGGCCCTATGATTTTTGGGTGTCTAAAACTTTTCTTTTGGAATAGCCTAGCTAGTTCCCTTACATTAGTGAGTAACAATATTCAGGATTTTGAGTATGGTATCGTGCTTCATGCAGGTGTCATTTGTGCCCTACCACTGGAGTAGAGATAAAGCAGGACAGTTGGCGCGAAACAACACTATTAGAAGACCCAAACAAAGCAGCTTTCAAAAATCATTAGCTTGGCTGATTAATATTTTTTTACCTAATCTTCCATGAACTGCTGCCCATCCCTAGTTCGACGATCGTAATATAAAGGAAAATGGGTCATGGCCAGCTTCAAGAGAAACCTTTTCAGCTGGCGATGCTCTGCGTTTCTACGGCCAGCATGATTTGGCATTAAACTGTCCTTCACTCTGATATCGTTTCAGTTGGGGATTCATGAAAGGAAATCTTCCCATCTGTACTATCAACCCGTACAAACACACAGACAACGGATTCAGGCTGAATTTGATATGAAATTACTGATTAGGTACAATTTGATCTCTAGTTTTTTGAGCAGGGTCAATTCAATGACAGTTTTAACAAAGAACTTTAACTTAGAGAGGGTGACATTTGTTGGGTTGTTGATCTTCCTTCAAGCTATGGCCCGTGGATTCCTGTTTTCCAACCAAATTATAGGCTGGTTTGAATTGCAAGATTGCGAATTCTAAGGGACTTCGGTCCACTTACACTTAGGAGGTGTTTGTTGGACCAAATTTCTCCATAATTAGATCACACTGGTACTCATTAGTTTACATACATTTGGTTTGGATTGGACTGTAATCGATTACAGTGTCATCGGATCTGGTTTGTGAAAACTCATTAACGCCCACATCGCACTGTAATGCGTTTCCGCAACCCCAGCGATGCTAATCCCCTCCTTGCTCGCGAACTTTGTCTCCTTGGCCCCGCACGCGAGTGCGGTGGCGGCACGGACCCCTAGCATCCCTCCCCCAGCGGTGCACTGAGGGCCGCACCAGTTCGCAGGACTCGCAGCCCTCAGCCTCCATCGGTGGCTCACCAAGACCTCGCAACCTCCGTCACCGGCACCTCGTCACCAGAATCTCTGAACTTCGTTTTTGCGTCTCTCTCTCTCTCTCTCTCTCTCTCTCTCTAAGTCATTGGTTGCTTTGGGTGGTCAGAGTAGAGGCAGGCGGCTTGCAAGCCTGCAACCTGTTGTACCGGCCTTGCCTCCTCTGGGCTTGGTGTGGCTGCGCACGACGGGGACTGGAGAAGCCAGCAAGGGAGGAGGTGGGGAAGTGCTCGTGGGAGAAGCCAGCAGGGGAGGAGA
>BCLF01000105.1:65027-88378 GCA_001602275.1 Zoysia japonica | reverse complement strand
TCTCTCTCTCTCTCTCTCTAAGTCATTGGTTGCTTTGGGTGGTCAGAGTAGAGGCAGGCGGCTTGCAAGCCTGCAACCTGTTGTACCGGCCTTGCCTCCTCTGGGCTTGGTGTGGCTGCGCACGACGGGGACTGGAGAAGCCAGCAAGGGAGGAGGTGGGGAAGTGCTCGTGGGAGAAGCCAGCAGGGGAGGAGAGACGGGAAAGTTTGTGTGGAACATGTGACTTGTCGGGCTGTATGATTGTGCTTGTAGTGTTAACAATCATTAACTTCAAACCTAGATTCAAAGTTAGGATTTTTTGCTTTGATTAATTACTTGCCAGGTTTATGATCGTGCTTTGCTTCTTTCTTGTTCATATGTTGATATGCTTCTTGCTTTAAAATTGATTCGGTTATTTGCTTGGATTATTACATGCAAATAAGAAACGACAGCAGGAGAGGAAAAGGAAAAGGATTGCAACTGCAAGGTATGTTTGCTCTTGCTAATCTAAGTGATCTTTACTGTACTATGAATCTAAGTGATCTTTACATGACCTACTAACATGCAACGAGAAGTTGAAGCTCAAGAGAAAGCAAGGAAGGAGGGAGTTTCTGGTGAACACGCTTGAAGGTAACTTAAAATTGTTTGCTCTTCTTTACTGTCATTGCGCAGCTTGTTTTTATAGGTCTCTTGAACTAGTGTATTGTACATAGTCAGTCAGCTTAGATATTTTTCAGAGTATAATCTTTCAACATATGTTGTGGTCATGTGCTCATTATAGATTTTTTAGAGTATAATTTTTATTTGATATAGTCTAAATTTTAATTAGAACAATTAGAAATGAAAATATGTACAGCAAATAGACAAGCACGGCAATGTCGTGCTATGTTTCCAGTCATTTTGAAATGCTTGAAGGAATCTTGCTTGATGAATCATATTCAGGTATAAATTTCACCTTGATGTGTGGTTAGTAAGCTTTGCCCTGTCTTGATCTAATACCATGCAACATCATTTAAACAAATGCTAATCATGGTGGTTTCTGTTAGAAGATGCAAATTGGTAGTGTTGCTCAGCCAGTAGTTGATCCCTGTAGCTCTATTCAATAACAAAAGTTGCTATTGAATGCTTTGTTTTATTTTATACAAAAATATTCCATCTGATACTATAAATTTTTTTTTTTGTTTACAGGAGCAAACACAAAATGGTGAGAAGCTTAAAAGAAAAGATCAATCAACTCAAGATACCTGGGGTAGTTGTGACTATATGCTAATTGTTGTTCTCTTGCGGTGTTTTTCTGATCCATCATTGTTTTTCTATTCGCTGCAACTAACTTGTGCTTAGTCTTTTGTCTTAGGCGTTCTGCCAACCTGATGTTCTCTTGGGTTCATTAGCCATTCTGTCAACTCTTTTATATGCTGTTTTTTTGGGCTAACTATTCATTTTGTACTGAGACTTGTATACTGGAAGTTCTGTCAACCTATTCATATGCTAATTTTACTTTGCTGTCAGTTTCAGATTGTTATTTTGGATTATGTTTTTGCTTTCATAAATAATCTAAAACATCACAATCTGGTTATTGTCAAATTATTATTTTCCATGATGCATTGTAGAAAATTATCTCTAGTAACAACCGTCTTTGTTTCATATTCAAGATGCTAGTAGAATTTGTTTGTACAACCAGATTGTTGGTTGACACAAGGCACTTCCGTAGCGCCAGCCAAACAAAGGGAAGCAAATCAACTGCAGTACGTCCTGCAAACAAGCAAAATATGTAAATAGTTCTCCCACCGCTAATAACACTGTGATTAGTATACATTGCCGTTCTCGTTGCGGGACCTTTAACCAAACGAGTGCTTAAACCAAAGAACGTCAAAATATCCTGAGGGACAACTTGCTCTGGTTCCCAACTACTTGGAGCACATGATAGATATCTGAGTCCAAGGTGAGCCAAGTGATGAAGTGCTGATTTCAACTCAATTTAATATGACAGTGATTCTAACTTATTGGGTTTACATTTCAAGATGGGGACATTTTTACGGCAGAAAATGACGAGGATATTCTGTGAAGCTGTTGATTAATAAGTTCTAGAATGATGCAAGTACAGTGCAGATTTTCGACTCAACTTAATCTGATCTCCTCTTCTAAATACAGCGGTTGACATGTCGCTGTTTTCAGGCATCAAATCTGCCAGCCAATCTCAGTGATATGATCTGTAGCCTATAACGATCTCCAGAAAAAGAGTAGGGAGGTGATCGAACAAATTAACTATGAATCATGCATGTTTAGATTTCATACATCCACTGTAGGTAGGTGCTGGTGAATCCAAGCTTCATGTATGTTGCACTTGCCACCTAATTGCTGCTAACAGTTTGCGACGACGGTGCAGAGTTCAATAAGCAGTTGTGATTTGTGAAACGCGACAGCAAATATCATATGGCGTTGTAATTTAGTCGTTGCAGGGGATGACTAAGACAGATTAAGGGGTTGGTTGACCCAATATTTCAGAAGCTAATACTAGCATTATAAATTCGAGAGACTCACCTGCATGGTTACTTCAAGGCCGACATCACATGTTTTTATAGCAGTAGAAAATACTAATACTGCATTCAAACAGACAATGCCACATTCGTCTCGCATTTGGCCAAATTAACGGCCAGATGCATTTCCCTCGAGAAAAGCTGTGCTTGCATTTGTGTCGGTCCGCAGATATTCGATGATGAACCTTCACTTCATTCTGACGCTGTGTGTGTGTTTTCTTAAATAAGTATACTTAGAAAAAATTTGAATCGAGGGTGTTCGCTGCTGTTTCAGTCTGAAGTCTCCAGGTGGTCGACCATCCACCATCTACTTACTTCACCTAAGGACCTTTTGACACTGCTCACTATGTTAATAATAATGTTAATGAAAATTATATCAAAATTTTAATGGAGTGTGACCTGGAGAACAAGAACTTGATATGACCTGGCCAAACGCCTCTAGCTTTGATGAAGTGTCAACGGCAGAACGCAGACCAGCACAATAATAATAATAAAAATTAAAGCTTGCATTACTATTTTCTGCATTTCTCCCTCTTGTGTTGTTTTCCTCCCCAATTCCGTTGTGGACTCCCACTCTTCGCCTTCAGTCCGTCGGAGTCGTCTCATCCACGGCGCAGGCTGGCTGGCAGGCAGTGGCACCAACCCCACCTCGTCATCTCCCGCAAATGCGAGGGATACAAATCCAGACATTTACCAGCAAAGCTTCCTCCTTGTTCATCCACATATAAATCCGGGAGGGGGAACTGTACGAACAGGAGAGAGAAGCACGGCCATATCATTAGGCTACTAGGAGGAAGAGCGAGCAAGAACCGGAGGGAGGGAGATCCGTCTGGGGGCGACATCCATCCATGGCGGACAAGGATGGCAACCTCGATGCCGTCCTCAAGGAGGTCGTCGACCTGGTACGCTCTCCTCTCCTATTTCGATGTCGTGGTGGTCGTATGAACTGATAAAAAGCTTGCGCCTTTCTGCTCTTTCTCGGGTCCGTTTCCCTAGATTGGTGTTGCTGTTCGTCGGATTCACATCTCTAAGCAAAGTCTTTAGTACTCTGTATGGTGGCTTTGTGCTCTCGTTCTGTGGACTCCCAAATTACGGGCGACATTTTCTTCGTCCATCTGTTTCTCAAATCTGAGCTCTTGCAGTTCCTTTTTTGGGGTCTGGGATGACAATTCCCTGAGAGCTGTTTGTTCCTCTGTCGTGGGAGGAAACGGAAGGAATTCAGTTGTGTCATTGAACTGTAACTGCTTGTTTCTACAGGAGAACATACCTTTGGAGGAGGTGTTTGAGAATCTGAGATGCAGCCGCGAGGGTCTCTCCACCCAGCAGGCACAGCAGCGCCTCGAAATCTTTGGCCCCAACAAGCTCGAGGAGAAAGAGGTTTGCGTTCTTTCGCTTAATTCCTTGCACTTTCAGTTGTGAGACGAGACTGGCGTCAATTTGTCAGCTTCGTACATGTTACTGCCTAAACTTGTGTTCTGATGCTGGCAGGAGAGCAAAATCCTCAAATTTTTGGGGTTCATGTGGAACCCGCTCTCCTGGGTGATGGAGGCTGCCGCGATCATGGCCATTGCTCTGGCCAACGGAGGGGTAAAGCAGCTGAGACATGAGCAAGCTTCAACGTTCATTTCCACGACCTTTCTTTTCCTTCTTCTTTTCAGTTTTGAAAAAAAAAATGTATAATTGGACGATATACTAAAGTTTACTTGCCGTTGCGTTATGTCATCAGGGTAAGCCACCGGATTGGCAGGACTTTGTTGGTATCATTACTCTACTTGTAATCAACTCGACAATCAGTTTCATTGAGGAGAACAATGCCGGGAATGCTGCTGCTGCTCTTATGGCTCGTCTTGCTCCAAAAGCCAAGGTCACCTACTTTATGCTGCTTTACTGAGCTCAGAAAGAAGGATTGACGCTTATGCTGAGCCCAATAAAACTCTGAACTGATTGATTCTCTCCAGGTGCTTCGAGATGGCAGATGGACGGAAGAAGAGGCAGCAATCCTAGTACCAGGAGACATTGTCAGTATCAAACTTGGAGACATTATACCTGCGGATGCACGTCTCCTTGAGGGTGATCCTTTGAAGATCGACCAGGTTCTTCATGCTGAATTGACCTGCTAAATCACTTATCCTTTGATGAGCCATAGTGATTTTTGCTTATCATTTCTCTTATCCTGTAGTCTGCCCTGACTGGAGAATCGCTGCCGGTCACTAAAGGTCCAGGTGATGGTGTTTACTCTGGTTCGACGGTCAAGCAAGGCGAGATCGAAGCTGTTGTGATTGCCACTGGTGTCCACACTTTCTTTGGAAAGGCTGCACACCTTGTTGACTCCACAAACCAAGTTGGCCATTTTCAGAAGGCAAGATTAGAAGCATTATCTCATATGCATGTAATTCTGGACTGAACATTCAATGTTACTCACAGAGTCACAGTTCATATCGTTACCTGATTGATGCAGGTCTTGACTGCCATTGGGAACTTCTGTATTTGCTCAATTGCTGTGGGGATGTTTGTTGAGATCATTGTAATGTATCCTATCCAGCGCAGGGCATACCGCCCTGGGATTGACAACCTCCTGGTCCTTCTCATTGGAGGCATTCCCATAGCAATGCCTACAGTCTTATCTGTCACTATGGCTATTGGGTCACACCGCTTGTCTCAACAGGTCTGTACATGGGTCATCGTACCTGCTGCATTTCACTTTTATGTATGTTGATGCGCTTAACAACTAAGTATGTTCTCTGCAGGGTGCTATAACAAAGAGAATGACTGCAATAGAGGAGATGGCTGGCATGGATGTTCTTTGCAGTGATAAAACTGGAACATTGACCCTGAACAAGCTTACTGTGGACAAGAATCTCATTGAGGTGTGACAAGGCCAACTTTTTCATATTTTTTTAACCTTCTGTGCCTGTTTTTAACAACTTCAGTTTTGTTAATCCAGGTTTTTGAAAGAGGTATTACTCAGGACCAAGTGATCCTCATGGCTGCTAGAGCATCTCGCACAGAAAACCAAGATGCTATTGATACTGCAATAGTTGGGATGCTCGCTGATCCAAAAGAGGTATGTTGCTCTGTTGAGGGCTTGAAGTGGAGACAGATGATTATCTTGCTTATATTGTGAAATGAGTAAATGACAGTTTTACTGATTTTGTTGCAGGCACGTGCTGGTATTCAAGAAGTTCATTTTCTTCCATTCAATCCTACTGACAAAAGAACAGCTTTGACATACATTGACGGTGATTGTAAAGTGCATCGTGTTAGTAAGGGAGCACCTGAGCAGGTACCTCAAAAACGATATGCTGCTGAATTGACACCCAGTATTGTCCTCCCTGCATTTGAGTATTGTTTCTTATAACACTATCCAATAACTTTGGCTACAGATTCTTCATCTGGCTCATAACAAGTCAGGGATAGAGCGGAGGGTGCATGCTGTGATTGATAAGTTTGCGGAACGGGGACTTAGATCGCTTGCTGTAGCATATCAGGTGAGAGACGTTACAATCTCCCTCGTGTGTATTTGATGTGAAAAAAAAAGAAACGTTACAATCTACATTTCTATCTTAGGTCTGATATCTAGGATGAAGCTGCACTAACCATAAGGATTGCATGCGTTAAAATGGGTGCTAGTTATACTAATCCATGAAAATTGGGAGTCTTGACCAAATCAGTTTTTTTTTTCTCTTTTCAATAATACAACTTCTTCTGTTTATGTATTATTTACACTACTACTACTACTATCATGGCTACATGGTTTCACCTGTTTTATCCATATGTTGCCTCATTGGTGTCTTGATCTGTTGTTGGATGTAGGAGGTTCCAGAAGGGACAAAAGAAAGCCCTGGTGGCCCATGGCACTTTGTCGGTCTCATGCCATTGTTTGATCCTCCTAGACATGACAGTGCTGAAACAATCCGACGCGCACTTAATCTTGGGGTTAATGTCAAAATGATCACAGGTATGCTTCCAACAGAGCACATCCAATTATTGTCTTATCTCAGCCTCAGTTCTTTGAATCCTTTTCTAATGTTCAGGTGATCAGCTTGCTATTGGGAAGGAAACAGGACGGCGTTTGGGAATGGGAACTAACATGTATCCTTCATCTGCCTTGTTGGGACAGAACAAGGATGAGTCAATCGCTGCTCTACCAGTTGATGATCTCATTGAGAAAGCTGATGGATTTGCTGGTGTATTCCCTGGTATGGTGGTTAAGGAATTGCTCGATGAATAGATGTCAAGGATAGTAGGTTAGAAATGAAGAAATATTGCAATTTATTAATGTGTAACTTGTTTCTCTAGAGCACAAGTATGAGATCGTCAAACGTTTGCAAGCACGGAAGCATATCTGTGGAATGACCGGTGATGGAGTAAATGATGCTCCAGCCCTAAAGAAAGCTGACATTGGTATTGCTGTTGCTGATGCAACAGATGCAGCAAGGAGCGCTTCAGATATTGTCCTCACTGAACCTGGTCTAAGTGTGATCATCAGTGCTGTGCTTACCAGTCGTGCAATTTTCCAGCGCATGAAGAACTACACGGTATGTAAATTGAGGAAGGGCTCTGTTTGTTTGCTTTATTATATTTAACTAACACATTTTCATGATGGCAGATCTATGCTGTCTCAATCACCATTCGTATTGTGGTAAGTTTTTCTTGTCTATTAATTATGAATAAAAAAATCAGGACATTATATTTTTGCTGTAAAACTCCATATTGTAGCTTCGAAAGGCATGAAGTTTCTTTTATGAGTAATGTTAAACTGAATTCAGTGACAATGTTGTCAAGAGACTCTTGAACATTGAAATTATGTATATCGGTCAGTCATGTGTTACTTCAGGGTTTAGCTCACCACTTTCTTCCTTCATTTTGACAGTTTGGATTTATGCTACTTGCTCTCATTTGGAAATTTGATTTCCCACCATTCATGGTCCTAATTATTGCAATTCTAAATGATGGTACCTTCCCTTCCCCTCTTTATGAAGGAAGTTGAAGTAGAAACCACAAAATCTTCTAACGCTGTTGTGCCATTTGATGTGATCAATAGGTACCATCATGACTATATCAAAGGATCGTGTAAAACCATCGCCGCTCCCTGACAGCTGGAAGCTGGCTGAGATTTTCACTACTGGAGTTGTGCTTGGTGGATACTTGGCAATGATGACTGTCATTTTCTTTTGGGCTGCATACAAGACAGACTTTTTCCCTGTAAGGAGTCCTGTGCATAACTTGATTGCAATTTCGATAAATTTTAATCCAGTTGATAAAGAGTTGTTAGCACTGTAGTTGGTTTTAATAACCACCAGCAGATTTTTGCCTTTTCTTTCTTTTTTCTTATTGATCCTTGACACCATTAAAATTTCAGAGAATATTTCATGTAGAAAGCCTTGAGAAGACAGCACAAGATGATTTCCAAAAGCTTGCCTCTGCTGTATACCTCCAAGTTAGCACCATCAGCCAAGCTCTCATTTTTGTGACAAGGTCTCGGAGCTGGTCTTTTGTTGAGCGCCCTGGGTTTCTACTGGTATTTGCTTTCCTGGTTGCGCAGCTGGTATGCTCTTGCTCCCTCCTTATAGATTGCTTGAGGAGATAAAACTTCATATTGAGCTAAAGCTTCTTATTTGAATTACAGATTGCTACACTGATTGCTGTGTACGCTGACTGGGCATTCACTTCAATTAAAGGCATCGGGTGGGGCTGGGCTGGTATTGTGTGGCTGTACAACATCATCTTCTACTTCCCGCTCGATATCATCAAGTTCCTTATCCGATATGCCCTGAGTGGGAAGGCATGGGATCTTGTCATTGAGCAAAGGGTAATACTACGCACATATGGATGCAGACCTGTCTTGGTACTGGATCTATTAATAATTGTCCATTCTATCTGTAGATTGCGTTCACAAGGAAGAAGGACTTCGGTAAGGAGGAGAGGGAACTCAAGTGGGCACATGCACAGAGGACCCTCCATGGGCTGCAGGCACCAGATACCAAGATGTTCCCAGAGAAGGCCAGCCACAATGAGCTAAACCAGATGGCTGAGGAGGCCAAGAGGAGGGCCGAGATTGCCAGGTAGGACCACAAACCACCCTGTCCCTCTTTTGATCAATGCATTATCCATTCTTTTTGAGGATGAAAAGAGACTTCTGTGTGCCAGCTAGTGTTGTAGCCTTTAGTTTCTAACTTCTGAGCAAGCAAACTTTATCTCAAAGAAAAGATCATTGCCCTGCTTTAAGAAAGAAGACGTCAACTTTATTGTGGTGCAAAGTTAATTTACTCCGCCAAACATTGTTTGTTACAGGCTAAGGGAGCTTCATACACTCAAGGGGCATGTGGAGTCTGTTGTGAAGCTCAAGGGGCTGGACATCGAGACCATCCAGCAATCTTACACTGTGTGATGTTGCCTGTACGGAAGAAGAAAGTCATTAGTAATATTTTTCCCACCGATGTTTGAATTTGATGGTGGATTGTCTTTTGTTTGGTCTGACTGAAGTGAACTGAACTGCTTGTTGTGTAATCCAGTTTCTTTTCTGCTCGCCTAAATAAGTAACGGGGTTGAATGGGAGCAGCGCAGCATGGCCATGCATTTTTGTTTGCTCATCCCTGCTTTGTTTCCAGTGCAATTAGATTCAGTGCATCTCCTTCATGACAAAACCGCTCAAAACATCGGTTTTTACGGTTTTCGGTGAAACCGGTCCGGTCTGGTTGTACGGACGACCAGTTTTTGCTTTAAATTTTTTAAAAAAATTAGAAATTTGAAAAAATTTCAGAATACAGAAAATCGGTTTCACCGGTAGTTTTCAAATTTTGAAATCCGAAATTGTAAAAACCGAAAAAACCGGTTGGTTAATCGGTGAAACCGTTCGACTAACCGTTGAAACCAGTCACCAGTCAGTTTACTATAGCAGTTTGTTTAAATTTTGAATTTTCGATTTGAAGTGATTTTCGATCAGTTTTTTTTGTTTTTTACGGTTTTTTTGTTAAACTGGTTTCGGTAGTAAACAGTGAGTTGATGGTTGGCGGCAGCACATGAGCTGATGAGCAGCTGCACGTGGGGACTGGGGAGTGGAGTTTACAGGAGCAGTATGCGAGAACTCGCTGGGCCGAAAGAGAAGCCCACTCGCTGCCGGTCGTAGTGCGACTGCCACGGTGGGCCGAAGAGGCCCAAATCTTCTTCCGTCGGCCGTCTCTCTTCTTCCGTTAACGGAGCGCTCCTCCCGAGCAGCCGAGCTCCCCCAGCTCAGGTAGGTAGCTGCTCGCCGAAATGCCGCCATGGCCGTCTCTCCCGCCCGCTCTCGCCGCCGCTCGCCACGCCACGCCTTCCTCCTTCAGGAGGAACCGCTTATTCACTTCTATCTCCTCCCTTTCCGACCGCAACCACGACCGCCATCAGGTAGGGTACCCGCAGCCGCAGGGAGCTCGGTTCTTGTCAATTGCATTAAGCTGTATTGTGTTCAGGAGAAGGACGACGACGACAAGGGCCAGACTCTGGTGGTGGTGGGAGGAGGCGCGGCGGGGGTCTACGCCTCCATAAGGGCGAAGACCCTGGCGCCCCGGCTCAACGTTGTCGTCATCGAGAAAGGAAGGTTCTTGTCCAAGGTAGAACACTATACTTTGCCTTCACTGAACAGCTTCGAATTGTGTCGTCTTCCATAGGGCGAAAACTGATGCCCTGCGCGTTGCTTCGCGTTTGCAGGTCAAGATTTCTGGCGGTGGACGCTGCAACGTTACCAATGGGCATCATATTGAGCCGATGGTACGCACATACTCTCTGCGTCTGTTAAGGCAATCTTCACGATAGATGTTGCAAACTCATGGACACTGGTTGTCTCGTGAATTTTTTTTTAGATACTGTGAATCCAACTACTGATGTAAAAGTACTATTATCCTTCCTATAACTGGCACTGTTACAACAAATCAGCACCCGTTTATGTTGCCTTGCCACGTTCTTTTCTGCAGGGGCTAGCAAAAAATTATCCCAGGGGAAACAAGGAGCTCCGAGGATCCTTCTTTATCGCTCATGGCCCGCAAGATACCATGAGCTGGTTCACCGATCATGGTGTTGAGCTTAAGGTAGCTCACACTGGTTGACATTACCCAGTTGTCATAGAATCTCGTGTAGATGCATTGCTCTGCGAAATGACTTACTATGTATCTTCCCTCACATTGTTTATTGTCATCCAGATGGAAGACGATGGTAGAGTCTTTCCTGTCACAGACAATTCAGCTTCAGTGGTAGACTGTTTATTGAATGAAGCTAGAAGACTCGGAGGTACCTCACGTTTTTTCTCATGCCTCCATCGTTACACAATTTAATTTATTCACTCTCTGACTAGTTTGAAATTTAAAATCAAATGGAAGTTTCTCTGCAGGCTGGTAAATCTGTGTCTAATGTAGCTGTCACTGAACATGGAAAGTTCCTTCTCAAGGTTGAGAAGCGTACTGTTGATTTTGTTGATTATGTAAATGCTAACTATGTCTTAATTGCTACAGGTAGTAGCCCTCAGGTCAGGAAATTCTTTTGCCCTGCTCTTTGTATCTTCAACACATCATAGGGCAGAAAGTTACTTTCTTAACATTTAATTATTTGTAGGGATATGCAATCGCAGCGCAACTTGGTCACTCCATTATTTCACCAGTACCCAGCTTATTCACATTTAAAATCGTGGATAAAAGATTGGCTGATCTCTCTGGGGTATTCTTCATTCTTCTGCAAAATATGATTGTCATTCGTGTGCCAAGTATTTTTTTTTCCTTCACGGAAGAGTGAAATTCTGTCATTATTGCTGTGAAACCACAAGCATTTAAACTGGAGGGAATTGTTAGTGCATAAGTGGATATGTTTCCATTATTCCTGCTGCCAGATGTTCCTAGACTTATAGGTTTCACCCTTTCCATGAAATTATATGTGTGTTTCCCAGATCAGTTGCCATATATCTTAGGCTATTCCAAGGAACTTCATTACTTACTCGTCACGAATTGCAGTTAAAAGGGAACTGAAGAATTGCAGACTGTTGCTTCTACAAGTTAACTGAAGTAGATGACATCACTGACTTTCACCCTTTTCTCCTGCTATATAGGTTACATTTCCGATGGTCAAAGCAAAACTAAAGCTAGATGGCGTTCAAAAAATTACTCCTGGTTTGACACAAGTGAGCAGTCCAACTCCTTTCAGCAATAGGCTCTCTGTTTGGAAAGTAGTCATAGAGCACCAGTGATTTGCCTTTACAGACTGGGCCTATGTTAGTTACACACTGGGGACTTAGTGGACCTGTTGTTCTTCGACTGTCAGCATGGGGAGCACGTGAACTACATCAGTGCAATTACCAAGGTATTTGGACATCCATAGTACTTGAATAATATCAGATTCACCTTGATTTAAAGTGTTTCTTTGTCCTTTGAAGCCGCCCCCTGGTTTTCCAACCAAGCTGTACTTATTTTCTCTCTTTTGAGTTGATGCCTTTTTTGCTTCATCAAATACATGAAACTACGTTTCTATTAATTAATATTTTGAAGTGGTAAGGAAGAAATAAATATGATAATAGATCATTTTCAGTATTCAAATCCGTGCTTTGCCTATCTACGTAGGAAAGCTTATGGTCGACTTCATACCTGACATCCACATTGATGACGTGAAGAGCATCCTGTTCCGGCACAAAGATCAGCATGCGGTCAATTTCTCTCTGTACTATTGCCTTTAACATAATGAAGCAACTACTCTTAGTTTGCCTTTGCTTTAGTAAGTAGGAAAAGGAGCGCACATTGTTGAATGCTTTCAGCAGTTGAAATCTTATCATTTTATTGTTCAAAAAAATCTTATCTATTCCTGGATATCTAAACCCTAGATATCGCAAAAGCAGAAAATAACTGCAACTTGCTGCTCTGTTTCATTGGATCATTTTAATTAAACTTTCAAATGGGGTCATAATTTATTATAGATATATTATTGCACTAAGAACATTAGTATTATTGTAGCAATAACATTCTGTTTGTTTTCAGCAATAACATTAATATTAATGATTTCTTGCAGAAGCACAAAGTAAATAAAACCTTCCCCACGGAGTTTGGCCTGGTGAAGAGATTTTGGAGATTCCTGCTAGAACTGGAGGTCATAATAGTACTTTATAGAGTTACTCATTGCTTCAAATGTAGATGATTTCATCAGCGAAGTCTATCCTTGCAGGATTTAGATGGTGATATGCACTGGGCCTCCATGTCAAATAATCATCTAAATACAATAGCCATTCGGTTAAAACAATGGATCTTTGAGGTTGCTGGGAAGGTGTGTGACATCCTAATATGTAAAAAAACGGCAGTCATTTAAAATGGGATGGCGATAATATTTCTGTCAAGACAAGACTCACTGGCCTTTATCTTACCATCATATGTAGGGACAATTCAAAGATGAATTTGTAACTGCAGGAGGTGTTCCATTCTCAGAGGTCTGTAGTCTAAACTATAGTTTTCTTGAACTTCAATCACATTGCATATAGACCTAACTTCTGTTGTTGAAGATATCGCTGGGTACTATGGAAAGCAAGAAACAGCCCAATCTCTTCTTTGCAGGAGAGGTAATATGTTGTTTTTGAACATGCAACATTCAAGATCAGTAAGATTACAACAATTTACCTTATATAGGATGATCCTTACTGTAGGTACTCAACGTTGATGGGGTCACAGGTGGGTTCAATTTTCAGGTAAGAAAATATGATTTCTAGAATAACTTTTCACATGCAATTTAGAGAGTACTAAGCATCAAGCCCCAATTAACTTTGGGGAGAAGTAATTTAATGGAAATTTAATTGAGTCAGTTTTTATTAATGATACACAAATTATTTGCAACAAGCATTAATTATTTATTTTTCACAGAATGCATGGACTGGTGGGTACATAGCTGGAACAAGCATTGGCAGAGTAGCTTCAGCTAGCGACCTGGAACAGCAATCTTGTCTGCAACTGGAGGGATCATAGGAAGATGCGGATTGAGCTATGAAAGAGACTCGTTTGCTCATCTGAAGTATGATCCAAGGATTGCAATTGCCTGATAAATTTGTGATCACGAGGATATTCAGCATGACCAGGACCAGGAAGCTACATTTGCTTATGAACTGTAACGTGGTCACAGGTCTACCATGGCGCCCAGAAGAACGATATACTAGCTTTTATCAAATTGTATAGAAGTGTAATTATGACTTCTCTACTTGAGCGTGTTCTGAATTGTAGTTTTTTTAGGCTAGTTCTGAATTTGTAGTTGACCAATCAGAACGCAGCTCAAGTATATTCCTGTCTAACATTTACAAGTTCCTTATGGTTTAAGCTATGAAAGAGTTTACTCATCTAAAGTATAATCCAAGGATCTCAATTCCAGACAAATTTGTGATCAGAATATTCAGCATGACTAGGATCAGGAAGCTACATTTGCTTATGAACTGTGAAGTGGTCACAGGTCTATCATGGCGCCGAGAAGAACGATTTTGCAGTTATCGAATTGTACTGAAGTGTAATCAAGACGTGTTTACTTGAGCAAGTTCTGAATCTTAGCAGTTTTTTAGACTAGTTCTGAATGTAGTTGACATCAGAACACAGCTCAAGTATAATGGTTCCTGCCTCGACAATTACAGGATACGTATGGTTTAAGTATATTGTATGTTCTCAGTAGATGTTAACATCATAACTTGTCACTCGAAAAAAACATGGATCAACTTCTGTGCTGCAACATGCAATTCAGATCAGACCAATTTATCTCACGCTAAATGAACAATGAAATCACTAAATGTTATCACAATCACAATAAAGAGTTTCGAAGCATAAAATATTTGATTTAACTACCAAACTACACCTGGCTAATACCCTCTAAATGGACCAAACTAGGGCAACTGTGCCTCATCTTTATCCAAGATGATTCTTCCACAAAAATGCACCGGTTATAGGCACTTTATTTCTTACCACTAACTTCGCTCACAACTACAATAAATGCATGCGCTCAACATAAGGATTGTGCAACCATCTAATGAGCGGCTCCCCACATCCGACAAAGCAGCCGGTATTTCCCCGAGTGGTGAAGAATGGGAATTCGAAGAGGTTGAGAAGCTTCTGAACAGACTGTCTAACAAGTGACGATCCAGTTACCCTGCTCCTCCTGCCCCAGCCAGTCACAATGTCAATTCTTTCAGGGCCAGTGCCCATGGTCATAATCTGCCTGTGGAAGCAGGCAAGTATCCTGGACAATGCAGTAACTGCAGTGCCCTCAGACATAAGGTGAAGGTTGATGAGCCAATATGATGAGCCCTTCTCCCTCAAAGAATCCGGGTATACGTTCTTCTGGGCAGCAACTTCCCATATAAAACCTGCTTCCTCCTTGAGACCAGACTTATGTAAGAAGTCTATGACAGCATCCATTAAACCCCTCTTACTCTCCCTGTCCTCACTGTGCATCATGTCCAGAAAATATCCAGTGTGATCCCTGATGTTCCGGCCACCAGGTTCTGCATCAGGCAAATACAGCAAGAACATGTGAGCCGGATGTCCAGTGATTGCCATGAGTTGGCAGCATAAGTCCATATGTGTATGGGCTTCAGTACAGCAGCTGAGCAGCAAGGTGTAGGTCTGCAGAGACGGCACAAGTCCCTGACCAAGCATGTTCTGAAGCATACTGCAGGCATCTTGAAACCTGTTCATCTTTAGAAAAGCACTCAAGAGGGAATTACAGGTAGGCACATTAGGCTGTAAACCATCGTGCAGCATCGCATGGTACCACCCAAGTGCCTTGTCCATGTTGCCAGCTTTGCCCCAAAGGTCCACCAAAAGACCATATACAGGTTCATCAGGAGCCCAATCACGCCTCATCTCAAAAAATACAGCCTCAGCCTCATCCAGATGACCACAATTACCAAGAACTTCCATAACAATGCTGTATGTTATTTTGTCAGGACGAAATCCAGCAACTTGCATGTCCTTGTACAGCTTAACAACATTTTCATAGTTTCTTGCTTTGGCCTGCAGCGCAATCATAATGTTGTAAGTAACAAGGTTCGGTGTGCATCCATTTTCAATCATCTCACAGAAAAGCTTATAAGCCGCTGCCAATTGACCACCTTTTCCAAGGCAATTAACCATGGCACTGTAGGTGAAAGTATCGGGTGACAGTCCTACTTCTTGCATCCTGCCATATAAATCCATAGCAACATCCAGGTACCCTGCTTTAGCATGGATATCAATCAATGTACAATATGTAACCCGATCAGGCTCATAACCAGCTTCCTGCATTTCCTCAAATATTTTAAAAGCCTCACTTAGGTAATTTGCACGGCCATAGGCATGTATTATTCTGTTGTATGTTACCACAGTTGGTTGGCAGTGAGCTTTGCTCATCTCATCCAGCAGTTTCCTCAGTGTGTCGAATTGCCTGGCTTGTCCAAGGATGCCTATCATCGTTGTGTAGGTATGACCATCATGCTTGAACCCAGGCTGTCGCTTTAACCAGTGAAAAAAACCAAGAGCGATAGTGTGGTCATGCAGCAGCTTGAGCACTTGATTAGCCTGAAATGCGTCTATCTTGCAGTGAAGACTATCCAGAACCTGTTCTGTCATTGGACCCCCCTTCATCTGCTGCAGTGTGTGGTAATACTGCTCAACTGTCCGCAGTGACTTCAGTGATCTCAAGTTCGATTGAGGCCCACCACCACCAGGGGCTCTTATTGTTCCTGTAGCAACCTGGGATTTGTTGCCAGAGCCACTAAAACCATTCTCAGCTGACAGCTTCCAAGTTTGAACTTCATCCTGGCTGGCGTCTGAATTGAAACTACTAGAATGATAATTTGCACGGTTCTGAGCATTGTTTCCTTGATTTCTTATTTGTGACGGTGAACCAGAACCCATAACAGATGGCCCTGAGAAACCCTGCTTTGTCTTTGCATAGCGAGTTCTAGGGACCCCCTTCCCAAAATCATTTTCTATGGAAGAGTTATAAGACAGTTTTCCCTTGGGAAAGGTATGTTGATTACATGCCTTGTTATTAGAAGAACGGTCATCAGATAATGGCCGAAAAGAATGATTAGTAGCCATATGAGGAGCCTGGTTACTGCTTCCATTATTAGATGTGGATCTGAAATTAGCCACATCAGAATATACACCAGCTCCTCCAATTCCCGACTGAGAAGTGCTTCTGGCAGTCGGCTTGGATGACTGTACAGAATTACTTCCCATAACCCGACGATTATTACGAGGATGATTGCCTCTGTAAATAGATGCAGGCACCTTTTCTGGAGAAGAGGTGGAGGGAACAGCATGAACAGCTGGAGCAGGGTAGCCAGTAGCACGGCCAACTGATCCAACAGCATGTTGTACTGGAGGCTGAGTCCTCACAGGAGCTCTCTGGATTGGAGGATACTTCTGTCCAATACCATTAGCAGGCTGCCTCTGTGGAACAGAAGTATCATCCTCGGGGCATGTGCATGCAACTCCATCAGTGCACCTTGACCCATTAAGATAGAAGGATCGTGCACACTGCGTTAGTGTGCCAAGTTGCTTTGTCCTCAACATGACTGCAAAACTAAGTGAACAATATGTCATCAACTAGAACAAACCATAAATTTAATTAAAAAAAATAAAGCAAACAATATTCCACTTCTTTAAAAGTATAAGCGAGTCAATGATAACACAAAGCAGGAGAATTTCATGTTGTCTCAAGTAGATTATGATTTAGTACAAAGCTTGGTTAGGATTCATTGAATGATGCAAGCATATGAAGAAATGGGGCTCCAGGGACAAGCAAGAAGAGAGGGACAAACAGAAAGGAGAATTTCGTGCACCTGTAAGGCTGTAATAAGCAGGTCACAATGCAATGAGGAAAACTGTTCAGCCTTCGATTTCTAGCCACCACGAAACTCCATGTGGCCTTTCAATGGCAGACCTAAAAAAAAGATAGATGTGAATACATAAGATTACAGGTGAAGTCAATAATGCAAGATGGCATTTAAAGACAAGGCATGTGGGTGGAGCTGAACTACTAACGTTCCCCTAAAACTAAAACTGGGTGGGGGATAGTACTAGTAAATCCCTTAATTACTGACGAATAAAACCATAAATCAAAGCGTAGAAACGAAAAAATTGAATCTTTTTGATTCGCTGTTCCTGAGGAGAGGGAAAGGAAGATCTAGATTGGAAGAAGGGAGGGGCGAGGGTTGCCTACCGCACGGAGAAAGGAAGAAGAGAACAAGTCAATCTGGCGACGGATCTCCTCCGTCCACGGCAAGGCAGCCTAGAACAGAGAGGGAACGAGGAGGAGGTGGGCGATGGGCAGCTCGAGTCGCAGGCGCAGCTAGCAGGTGAGGTCCATGGGTGGAGGCAGGCGGTGCGGCGGCGGCCGTCACGCGTGGGTAGGTTGATGGACGCAGCACTCCGCTGTGGAAGGAAGGAAGGAAGGAAGGAGGAAGTGGACCGTTCGGTGGAGGGAGACGGGAACACTCCGAGGACTTTTCCTCTAAAAAAAACAATATGAGCGGCGGCCGCTGCAACTTCTTCCGCAAGTCAGACCAACCAAACTCCTTCCTTCCATCATTCCATGGACGCAAGGAGAGAAACGAAGAGGAGCATCATCATCAATGGCTCGAGCACAATCCAGTTCGTTCGTTAGCAATTCAGCACGAGAAAGATGCTCATTTCGCTCCCTCACAAAAAAAGAAAAAAAAAAGATAGGAGCAGTACGTGTTGAGTTGGTGGCCATGAGCAAAAAAGTTGTTCTGCTGGGCGCAGGTGCAGTTCGTGATCGATCGATGTAAACAGATTGAAATATCTGGGGGCAAATGAACAGAACAGTGGCGTGGCGTGGCGTGTATTCGGCCACGTTACGGTCAAGATCTCCGATTCTCAGCTCGCTGCATCAACATCTCTGCAAGCCGCCTGTGTGTCTGCCTCAAGGTCCGAACCAAGTTGTTTTTTCGATGACGATGGCACATTATTGACCAGGTCTCTTGAGGCTTATTACAATGTCAAACTACATATCTCCTCTTATTTTTTGGATGACATAAAAACATAAGCAGAGTATTACTGTATGTGTTAATAAGTTACACACACATATATCTCAACAGATTAACAAATTGCGAGCCATCTAGTATTCATTTGATGAGTAATCTATTGCGTCGTCCAGTAATGAATCCCAGCTGCTGTATTGTGAGATGAAGATGGATCAGTTGACAAGGAAGAGGCTAGTAACTGAAATCTGAAAACTTTAAGCAGGGACCGGAACACCAATCTCCGTTATCTGGATTCAGGAGGAGGAGGCAACGGCATCTCCTCTTCGATGTTGTCGACGAAGAAGCAGGACACATCATCCGGTTCGATGTGATCTTGATGACCACGATGCTCGACTCCCGGTTCTGGGACGACAGAGGCGGCGGCG
The DNA here is from genome assembly GCA_001602275.1 of Zoysia japonica. Taxonomy (NCBI): domain Eukaryota; kingdom Viridiplantae; phylum Streptophyta; class Magnoliopsida; order Poales; family Poaceae; genus Zoysia; species Zoysia japonica. The sequence continues at coordinate 69,470 of BCLF01000105.1, read as the reverse complement.
GCGGTGGCGGTGGCCGCGCCGTCCATCATGTTCATGTCGTCCTGCGCAAGCTGCATCGGCGTCCATGTCTGTGTCGCCTGCAGTAGTAGCGAGTCATCGTCGGGCAGGGTCCCGAGGACGTCACGGTAGGCCTCGATGCTCTGGTTGGCCTGTTGGAGCTGGAGCTCCACGTCGCGGATGTGGTGCTGGAGCGTGAGGATGAAGTGCATGCAGCCGCGCGAAGGGTAGGTCTCCCACGCGTTGGCCTCGATGATGATGGTGCGCATGGCGTCGCGGCGGCGCTCGGGCGCGACGCGAGCGAGCGTCTTCAGGATGTTGCTCACGCCGAAGAGCCGGTGCGCGTTGCGGAACAGACGCGGCTGGTCCGCCGGGAAGTACTCCGCCAGCTGACACTCGGCCGTGCACCGCCGACGCTGGTACTTGCACGCCGCGCAAGCAGAGGCACCCGACGCCATTTTTTACTACTAGTATTAGGAGGAGATTGAAGGTTTCAGTTCAGTAGCTGCCTTGTTGCTGTACTGCTCCAAGTACCGTACTATATTGGTGTGCTGAGACTGACGAAACGGTCTGCTTCGATGATCCGTTGGGATCCTATTTCATCGCGCGCTCCATCAGGGAAAAAAGTGTACTAGGTCGTTCCAACTTTCAACATCGCCCTCAAATTTGAGAGAGAGAGAGAGAGAGAGAGAGAGATACAAAATTCAATTTTAACTGACAGATGAAATCACTGCTGTATATGATGAGAGGTGTTGTTTGTAGTTACAGAAGAAGGAACTGAAGAGCGAAAGCAGCAGAGCACACGAGCATGCAGTTGATTTTGATATAAAAGCAGTCGGATTATGTAGTAGTACTCCGTAGTAAGATTTTTTACAATCTGCTGGTGGTTTTTGTGGAGTACTTGAGGAGGGCGCCGTCGGCATGCTTGAGGTGTTCCGGCACCGGCAGGTTGCAGAGCAGCGTCACCCTCGACTCCGAGATCAGAGACCCCTTCTTCCCCGGCGTCAACGGGTCCTGCCTCCACAGCTTCACCTCCCACACCTACAATATTTTGTTCTTCAGTCTTGGAAGATTAGCGACTAACAGAATGCAATGTTGCATTGGCATAATTCTTCTTCTTATTCTTGGAGGAAAAATAAACTGAAGACTCTGTATACTTGGAGGGTTAATAACTTACCAAAGAATGAATAACCCTCGATAGAAGAGAAGTAAAGAAATGGATATAGAGAAGATACGCTAGGCTGGCTTTGTTGATGAATTGGTTGGTTGCAACAACTCTAGTCCAAGAGGAGTGCTCATCTGTGCTCTTGGTATGGTACCTGGGTTGAGCGGCCGACATGGACAGGCGCGGCGCGGGCGAGCACGACGTCTCCGACGGAGGCGCTGCCTAAGTGGTTGATGCTGAGGCTGATGCCGGCGACGCGGCGGTAGCCCGAGGCCATGTGTGCGCCCATGCTGGCCAGGGCCTCCCCCACCAGCGCCGAGACGCCGCCGTGGAGCACCTGGAAAGGCTGGCAGCACTTGTGGGTGACGGGGAGGCGTCCGGTGAGCTGCGACGGCGAGAGCTCCTCGATCTCGAAGCCTATGGAGTGAAGCACCGGGTCGAGCTCAGCCGTCTTGCTGCTGCTGCTGCTGCTGGAGTTGGAGTGATCCATCAAGGCAGGCTGTTGTGCGTTGCTTTTGCCTGGTGGAATTGATGCTCGAAGTCGATCGAGACTTGAGGATGGAGATAGAATTGGAGAAGAGGGTCGAGCGGGCCTGCGATTGGTTGACAGTTAGTTGGGGATGAAGTGGCTCCGATATATAGAAACACAGAGGTCACTGTCGTCCACTTTCTTCCTGTTCTGTTCTACTCCTACTGTACTAACTGCAATGTGCTCCTCCCCTGTTCATCAGAGGATTTGTTTCAGAGTAACATGAATGCGTGTCGATCCATGAAAAACGACAATGTGACGACAATGTGAGATGGGTGCTCTCAACCTGCACAAGCCTGAAGCCAGCAGCAATCCATGAAACGACAATGAGAATGCAGTTGCCGCCCCATCGCGTCACTTTAAGTTATCATAATATATATTTCTTGTTCTCTAAATCATCAAATTTTTTTAAAAAAATAATCCATGCGATGTCTCCTGTGAATTTTTTTTTCATAGTAATTTTCTTCTCAATAATAGCGTTTATTTTTAAAATAATCACTTACCTAATATACAACACATCTCTTCCAATTTAAATATTATTATAATTATTAATTATTTTTAGTGATTTTACCTCATAAGAGTTAAAATAACTATTTCTTTCTCAAGATCCGTGTAAATAGACTGCTCACGTTCATTGCTCACGTTTATTTGAGTCTACCGTAAAATTTGCTTTATAGAAATCATAAGTGTACTATTCAGTTTACTAAAAAAATAGTTTAAATGTGTAAAATTATAAATTACATTTCATACACATTTAAACCTCTCTCTTAGCCATCTTAATCTGCCAACGCAACAAGCTGGTCCCCCATCATGCTGCCTTTTTCTCCTTATTTTGGGGAAGATATAGATCAATTGAGCATTTATGCAAATTATTACAATTAGCTTAAGGCTTCGTTGACAGTGGCAACCAACAGTTATTACGAATAATATAGAGCAGCTGAGCAACCATGCAAAATTGATCTACTCCCTCCGTCTCAAAATAAGTGATGTTTTGACTTTTTAAAATCAACATTTGACCATTTATCTTATTCAAAATTTTTACAAAATACAAAAATAAACAAATCAAGTTTAAAGTACTTCTAATAATAAATCATTTCACAATAAAATAAATAGTATTTTCACATTTTCTTAATAAAGTGAATGTTTGAAAATATAAAAAGGCACTTATTTAATCAGAAGTTTTATAAGAGCCATCAGTAGCAGTTTTATATGACACAGCTCTTTCTCTTTTTAAGGTAGTAGTATGATTGCAACACAAATCGATTAATTGAAAAAAAAATATATATCATTGTGCTTCTTCCACCGAAAATAAGTGATGTTTTTATTTTTTAAATCGTTGACTTATTCAAAAAATTTACAAAAAATATAAAATTAAATAAATCAAAATTAAAATACTTTAAATAATAAATCATTTCACAATAAAATAAAATATTTTTTTGTAAATTTTTTAATAAGACAAATAATGTAACACTTCATGTTTCCGAATAATGTGACACTTTATTCGAGTTCAAAATTCCCGAAAATCCGAGCTCGAAGGAATTTAAACCCAGTTTTAAAATTGGTCACAAATTTAAATTTGAAATTCAAAATGTGAGCTCAAAAATTTCAATGAAATATTGTGAAACAAAAATCCCTCTTGAAATTTCTTGCAACCACCTGAATTTTTAGATGTTTTTGGAAAATTTTAATTTGAGGTTTAAAAGCCCAAATAATTTATTTTCCTTTAAAAACTAACCTGTTTTAAAAATTTAATATCTTTTTAATTATTTCGATTTTGAACTTATGCCCAAAAGAAAAGTTGTTCCTTTTCAAAAGAGATACGAGCCTACCAAATTTCAGAATTTTTGGAGCTCAGAAAGGGTGCATATCGGCTCAAAAACAGAAGTGTGCACTGAAAATCCAGAAAAAATCAGAAAAAGAAAACGGGATGCGGGACCCGTCTGTCAGCCGCCATCTCTCTTTCCTCCTCTTCTCCAACCGCGCGCGTCCAGCGCGCTCTCCATGCGCCCGCGCCTCACTCTCCTCCTCGCTGCATGCACACCACCAAGTGGGGACGTGCCCTCGCGCGGACACGACACTCTCTCCGTGTTCAAAGCCCTTTGCGCCCTCACTCTCTCTCTCTCGCCCTCGTGCGCTACCCTCGAGTTTCTCCGCCGAACGCCATCGCCTGTGAGGAGCAGCGCCTCCGAGCGACTTTCAGTCCCAAAGCTTGGACGGGAAGCTGCGCCACCCCACCGTCTAGCTTCCCCAGGCCGCCATTCCTCCTCCTCTCCGTGCGAGGGACCGAATTTCAAGTTTTTCCCAAAATTCTGTCTCCAGCGCCGTCGGCCACGCCTCTTCCAAATACGGCAACTCCGGTGAGCCTCGCAGCGTCTCCTTCGCTCTCTGACCTTCTACATCACCTGCAAATTCCTCCTAAGTCTCCAATCGAGCTTTTGTGGCCGGTTTCGCAGGGACTTCGAGTTTTCCTCGCCGTCGGCCGCTGAACCGAGCAACCTTGCCGTGGACGCCCACTCTCCGCTCCTCCTCCACGATAACAACCTCGACGCCGAGCTTCTACTCACTTCCGTGAAGCTGTAGGAGGAAGCCGTTCTGGTTTTAGTCCACCGTGGCGCCGGCACGACGTGACCGAAGTTTCGTCCGAGCCACTCGTCGCCGTCGTGCTTCTCCGGTGAGTCCCTCACGCCGGCGACCACCCCGATGAACTCCCCTGCTGACGGCGAGCACGGCGGTGCGAAAAATCGGTTGCGAA
>BCLF01000105.1:31648-64460 GCA_001602275.1 Zoysia japonica | reverse complement strand
AGCTCGGCCGGCTCAGCCGGCTTGAGTCGCGTGCGCGGGGGATCCGGTGTGGCCGTGTGCCCCGATCCCGTGTGGCCGCTGTTTCCAGCGCACTTCCGTGCGGCTGCGACCGTAGGCCGACACGTGACGCACGGAGGAGAATAGTCCCGGAAATTATTTATTCCTTATGCAGAAATTTGTAGAAACTTGTAAAAATCATAGAAAATTCATATGAACTCCAAAAATTACAAATAATATACCGTTGGAATTCTCTCATCATGTAGAAGATTTTAGAACTTTCAAAGTTGCATTTTCTGCATTAGAATTAATTTTAATAATTAAATAAAGTACTTTGCACATACATTCGTATCATCATTTTTCCTGCATATTAAAAATGTGAAAAATGCATAATTATGTTCTATTAATTAACATATGTCATTTTAGAGTTATTTACAATTTATTCACTTATTTATTATTTATAATTTATACACTTATTTATTATTTATAAATAATTTATTACTCTTGATACGAATTAATTCATTAGAAAATTCGTAATATTGCAATAAAATATAAAATTTGTCCCGAAATTAGTTTATAGCTTTATTGATATTTTGAGCAACTAAATTTGTGATCTATGCCTTCAAGAACCATATTAAGAAAAATTAGAATTTATCTTCCATATTATAAACTATTTAGTATAATATAGGAAATCATTTTAGAAATCTTTTCATAAAAGAATCCCAGCAGCACCTTGGTCTAATAAAGTTCTTTTGCATGAAATCATCATCATACTTTTCTTGTCATAACGTCGCATATTTTTTCCTTGTCATATTCATTCATGAGCATATCATCACATATGAGCATTCTTGTCACATGCGATGACGAGTAAAAATATTAGATGTCATTAGGTGCATAACTAATCGCACTCGCACATCATTTCACACCTTTAAGAAACATCGCGAAAGACCAAGATCTAGCGCTGATCGCTCCAGAGTCTTCCGTCGTTGAAGACCTTTCTCTTGTTTGTGCTAACTCGCAGCAAACCGAAGGTAAGTCCCGGTGCATTAACCCTGTTTTAAATTTTTGTTTTATCACTATGTATTGTTTAGCTTTGTACTCTGCATTAAGTGTCGAAGTTGTTTAGAACCCTAGAATGTATAATAGTACCAATTACCTTTATTGAGTATATATTGGTACAGGTAACTCAATGTAGAGCTAGGCTATGAGTTCTAATCAACGGTAGAAGTGAGTGAATGAGAAACCTCACTCGCGAGATTATAGGTTTGATTTTATCTCACGCTTGAATAAATCTGAGATCGAGCGGGGATAGAGTATAGGAGGGTTTGAGAAGGCTAGTCCTACGCGGTGGTAGCCCCGTCTGTGTCGATTAAGGACCGATTCGAGTGTGGCCCTGTTGAACAAGTTTAAACGTACATACTGGGGACATGAGACTAGGAAACTGATGTAGCAAAACGTTGTAGTGGTTGGATGACCTCCACCTCTCTTTTGGCGGCGGCGGAGGAGAGCCTTGTGTCTAACCATAGATATGTTCTACGTGGTGATCGCATGTAGGACCCCTGTGCTCGAGAGAGGTGCGCCTATTCGGACCGGCTCTATGGGTTGAACGAAAGGTGGCCACGTGAGGCTTCCGAGAAGCGCATACGTGTTGTGTACTTTGGGTTTTTCTCAGTTAGTGTAAATCGATTATAATCGCTTCACTTCACAGTTACGAGTAACACTTGTTCACAGCGTCATGTCGTAGTAACAACTGGACTAATAATAATGATAATATGATTTGTTTGTTTAGTTACAGGTAATTATTTAGCAACCATGATTGTAGTAGATAATGCAAATTAAATTTATTTTTTTAACTTAATCCACTGCTAAATTTGAAAGTAAAGATCCATCGTTAGTGCTATGTTTTATACAAATGACCATCCTCTTGAGTGAGTCTCTCATGTTTAAGAGTCGGCTGCAGTTAACCAATTTAAACGGATAAGACTTACTGATTAATTAGTACTCACAGTTTGTTATTTTTTTTTTGTTGTGTGTAGTTCTTCCTAAAGATAGTTGGTGTGACTGTTGCGGCTAAAGAGTGTGAGAAGATGAGGCTTCTGCGAACTGATCCTGTGAACCGATTTCCTCCTCAGCGAACCTGGTCGCCCTCCTCAACGAACCTGGCCACGAGGAGTGAAGCATGTTTTAAAACAAAACAAAACATGCTTCATCGTAGAAAACTTTCCTACGTTCTCTATGTCCCTTTCATTGTATTTTAAACTTTAAACTTTGTTTTAAACTTATTTTTTTAAAAACTAAGATTAGCAACGACCGACGAAATCGAGGTGAGCGGCGATGGCGGGGGCGACGAGGATTGACTCATCGGCTATGGCGGTGAAGGGCAATGAGTATCGGACAGGTACCCGATGGACGGCGACCTATCTCGACGACCAGGAGGAGCGGTCGCCGGTCGTCGAGCTCCTTCTCGGATTCAATGGAGGCGGCAGGCTGCGTCGCCTCGAGCAGCTCTTCGCGTCGGGCCGTCGGGGTGCCCCGTCTCCCTTAGGCACCCACCAACGCGGGCTGCCTGGCTGCTGCTTCCTGCTGGCCATCGCGTCCACGACGAGCACGAGAAGCGATGCAGTGAGGCAGCAGTCGGATGGGTGTTGGGATGATTAATGAGGGTGAAAAAGAGATTTCACCGCATCTTTGTTAGCAGTAATTTTTTCTAGAACGGAGGGAGTATTTTTTAAACCTGTCATTATGCTGCTACTGGTTAAAAGGAAGACACGTGGGCATGTCCGTCGCGACGCAGCTAGTTGATCTGTCATCACACAGACGTGTCCCACAAAAAAACCGCAATAGGAGTCCAGGAGAGAGAAAGAACCCAACCGCCGCCCGCCGGCGATGGCGATGTCGCAGGCACGGGGACGTACGCGCTGGTCAGCGCTGGCGGCGAGCGCACTGATCCAGGGCTGCGCGGGGAGCTCCTATTGCTTCGGCGTCTACTCCCCGGCCCTCAAGGCCTCCCAGGGCTACGACCAGTCCGCGCTCGACGCTGTCGCCTTCTTCAAGGACATCGGGGCCAACGCTGGAGTCCTCTCGGGATTCCTCGCCTCATGGGCGCCCGCGGGCCGCCACAGGCCGTGGCTCGTACTCCTCACCGGTGCCGTGCTCTGCGCCGCCGGGTACTTCCCCATGTGGCTCGCGGTCGCGGGGGTCGCGCGCGCGCCGCTTCCGATCATGTGCGTTTACATGCTGCTCGCCGCGCAGGCGCAAACGTTCATCAACACTGCTGACGTTGTGACAGCTGTCGAGAACTTTCCCGATAGACGGGGCACCGTCATCGGCATCATGAAGGTGCTTCCCCCCATTTCTTGCTTGCTCTGTTCTACCGTTCCATTCCCCATTAATAATTCGGAGTGCCAGAGTCTTTAGGATTTGGGCTTGTTTATATGTGGATTGACGCCCGTAATTGCCAATCGTGATAGCTACCGGTCACTGTTTTGCCCTTTTTACAGTAAGAAATCGACTATTGGTTGGTACTCTGTAGTACACCTCAAGATGTAAACTTGTGACCTTTCCTTCAAATACTCAGCAGAATTTTGTATTAGACAAGCCTTGCCGACCCAAAATACTGATAAGTAAGGAAATGGTGATGTGACACTGGACGTTAGTTTTGTTTATCATGGACCCAAAATTCATCTTCAATACTAACCTTAGTGAAAGACATGTCGAGGCAGAGGAGCGCAGAGCCTTCCTAGTCCTGTTGTCCAACCAAATTGTCTGGATGACTTGTTCTCATAATTCTGGATTTGGGGAACCTTGTATACACTCAGCACTCTTCAGAAACCTCCAGTGGCCCCCTGCTTTGATAATCAAGCCTAACCTTAAATTTGTTTCTTGGAAAAATGTCATTGATATATGATCTTTTTTTTTTTGCTTAGATTTGAGCAGAGTAATAATTCTTGTCGTGTCCCATATCTGTCTAGACCTGAAATGGTTGAACATTTTTTGTTTTTTGACAGAAGAAACGGAGGATCCTTCTTCTGCTTCTTTTCTTTAATACTACGTAAGATAAACTTAGGATTTTTAAGCACAGTAGATGCATTTCCTTTCATTTATATACTACTAATCGGAGTTCACTCTCATGCTTTTGTAACAGGGTTTTCTAGGCTTAAGTGGGGCAATACTTGTACAAGTATACCGCACTCTCCATATTGATCCTGGCACTTTCATACTGTTGCTGGCAGCCCTGCCCACGGCCACCACATTGCTGCTCATGTATTTTGTCGATGTCCACAATGCACATGAACGGTACAACAAAAAGTTCCTAGATGCTTTCTCCCTAATCGCCATTACTGTTGCTGGGTACCTAATGATTGTCATAATCAGTGACCAAGTTTTCATGATAAGTTCAGCTGTGCAGAGTGTCTGTTTTGTGATTCTCCTGCTACTGGTGATGTCTCCAGTAGCCGTTGTTGTGAATGCCCAAAAGTCTGAACTAATACATTCAGACTCAACCTCAGAACAAAGAATTGGATTACTCCATGAAGAGGCTGCAGAAGATTCTGAGAGTGCCAACTCTGCTTCTATGCTTGGGGGATCTCCCCAAGACCTGTCTGCTGGCAAAGAAAACCTGAACCTACTTCAGGCTATGTGCAAACTGGACTTCTGGTTGCTCTTCGTCGCAATGGCATGTGGGATGGGATCAGGTCTTGCCACGGTGAACAACATCAGCCAGATCGGTGGCTCTCTTGGCTACAAAACCAAGGAGACTAGCACCCTTGTTTCATTGTGGAGCATCTGGAACTTCTCAGGGAGGTTTGGTGCGGGCTTCATCTCCGACCATTTCCTTCGTCAGAAAGGAGTTGGCAGGCCATTCTTCATAGGTGCCACACTGCTGCTCATGAGCCTGGGTCACACCATCATTTCCTCCGGTCTCCCCGCGTCGCTCTACATCGGCTCGGTATTCGTTGGCCTGTGCTATGGCTGCCAGTGGGCCCTGATGCCAAGCATAACGTCTGAGATCTTTGGGCTGAACCATTTTGGCACAATATTCAACATGGTGGCCGTCGCAAGCCCTGTTGGGTCTTACATACTATCGGTGCGTGTTGTGGGTTACATTTACGACCTGGAGTCGCCACCGGACGACCACGCGTGTGTAGGTAAGCACTGCTTTGCGCTATCTTTCATGATCATGGCCTGTGCCTGCGTATTTGGATCGGCTGTCGCGTTTCTACTATTCATCAGGACAAGGATGTTTTATAGGCGAGTTGTATATGCGAGGCTGCAGTCTTTTCTGTAAAAATGATAAATGTTTATGTAATATTACTTTTTCTGAAGAAAAGTGTCTGAATACGACACCTATTTTCTTCATGGTTTTACTCAAACATCATGTCACTATTTATGTATATTTATTCAGTTCCTCATGTTCAGTGTTTGTAGACGGATGTCTAATGTTTCATTAGTTCTTTTGAGTCGAGTTAGCCATGCTCATAAGTCCAAACCCAGCTGTTGTAACACTCCTTGCGCGTATGTGCATAAACTTCCTTATCTTATAAATATAATCCTGGAAATTTTTCCGGGTCTTTAAAAAAATGTTTCATTAGTGTTCTGGATTGACTGATTGATTTGAGCTGAATAATTCATATTTTATTTGATATAGGATACATAACATGACTGTCTTTATGTAACATCATAATCATCATTCACTGACCGATCACTAATGAACAAGTCTATAGTACTTATCATTTGTCTCCTCCTTCGCCGATGTCTCCATTGCTCGTCGTCCTCTCCTTTGATGAGTCCGATGTTTCGTCCTTCCCGTTGTCTTGACCTTTCTTCGCCTCTGTCGTCGCCTTCTGCTTAGCAGCTTCTTCTTCCTTCGCCTTGGCGTCCGCCAGCGCCTTGGCCGCTGCATCCTCCTTGGACCTCTTGAGAGCCTCCACCAAACTAGCTAGACAGACATCAGCGTCCGTCTTCTTCTTGGACATGGGCATCAGGTTCTCGGCCACGTCCGCCGGCGTCATGTCGGCCTCTTCGAGCAGCTGCCTGATCTCAACGAACATCTCGTGCTCGTCGATGTCGAGGTAGTTTTTGGCCAGCACCTTGAAGGCCTCGAAGCTGCAGTAGGACATCTCGATGTGCTTGTCCATCCTGCCTCGCCGGATCAGCGCCGGATCGAGCTTGTCCTTGTGGTTGGTTGTGAAGATGATTATGCGCTCGCCGCCGCACGCCGACCACAGCCCGTCGATGAAGTTGAGCAAGCCCGACAGCGTCACCTTGGTGCCTTCGTCCTTCTCCGGCTGGATCGGCAACTTGGGCTTGTCTTGGTCGTCACTTTCATCGTCGGACTTCTTCTTGTCCTTGCGCTTGCCGGTGAGATCGACGGAGCAGTCGATGTCCTCGATTACGATGATAGACTTGCCCGTGGTCTCGATGAAGAGCTTCCTCAGCTCGGTATTGTTCTTGACCGCCGTGAGCTCGAGGTCGTAGACGTCGTAGTCGAGGAAGTTGGCCATGGCGGCGATCATGGAGGACTTCCCGGTGCCAGGGGCACCAAACAGTAGGTAACCACGCTTCCACGCCTTGCCGACCTTGGCGTAGTAGTCCTTGGCCTCCATGAAAGCCGAGAGGTCGTCGATGATGGCCTCCTTCTCGACGGGGTCCATAGCGAGCGTCTGGAACTTGGCCGGGTGCTCGAACGGCACATGGCTCCATATCTTGGCGCGGTACGAACTCCAGTTGCTGCTGGGATTGTTGGTGAAGAGGCGGCGCTGGCGGTTCCTGACGGTGACGGCGCGGCCCTCGTCTTGGACGTAGGGCAGGTAGGAGTCCACGACGAGATCGCGGTGGCGCCGATGGAAGACGACACGGTAGTAGCGGCGATCCTCCACGCTGGGATACAGGCTGATGACGTTGGATCTCTGTGGCTTCTTGGAGGCGTACCACCAGAGCGTGGCGCCGGCGAAGGTGTCGGTGACCTCCTCGTGGTCGTCCACGGCGACCTGGAGCTTCTTGCTGTCCTTGCCGAACTCGGCCTTGAGCCTGCGCGCGCGGCGAGCGCAGGCGTCGGAGAGGTAGGTCTCGACGTTCTTGAAGAAGTCGCTGCGGAGGAAGCGCTCGGCGCCGTACTCGGAGATGGTGATCTCGAGGTAGGGGTTGAAGAAGGTTGTGAGCTTGTTGGCCCAGGTAGCGAGGCGGTGGGTGAGGGCGGGGGGGACGTGCTTCTGCAGCATCGACCAGAGGAAGATGAAGCTCGCCACCGCCGACCAAAACCCGGACCACTTGTCCACCAGCGCCATGTGTGTGTGAAGGTCGTCTCTTGTTGTTGTTCACTGTACTACGATGATCTGAGATGATGAATGGCACTCCTCTATATACTACTGCTGTCCCAGCTCGAGAAGAAGAAGAGAAGAGACTTGCAGAGCTCGTTGACTGGTAGTCAACGGCGGCTGGTGAGGAGGAGCTGTCGTTGATCGTCGGAGCAGACGAGTCGGAATTGGCCATGGAAATTAACCGACCACATGCGTCATTATATATTGCGCCTCCATCTTATAGTTTTTGTTTCTTTTCTGCAAATTGTATGTTAGTACTTGGCGCATGCAGCTGATTAACACACGAAACTTTGTGCGATTGGTGTGCAACTAGTCCTCCTTGTCAATTTGTTCGACCTGCTTTTCTGCTTGTCGTGAGGATGGCGGGGTCCATCTGACCGCATCTTCTCTTCTAAGGGATTTTGTTTGAGGGAGCTTTTGAGCTTTTAAAAAAGCTGAGTGATGGCTAGTTGAAAAGCTGACTAGTGAAGTAATGATTATTAGCTTTTATAATATATACTTAGCTTCTCTGCACATAAAAAAACAGAAAAGTAGCTCTAATTGAGCTTTTTAGCTTTAAGTTCATTTCTTCTGAAGCGCGTTTCAAAAGTCAGAAAGCCTAAGTCCTAACGACAACACCGATATGACGTAAGATATGGACTGCACTGTTTCGTGTGTGTTTTCTATTATTACTCTTTTTTTATTATTATTCAATTTTCAATTGTCCTAAAATCTTTTTGGAAAATTATCCTAAAATTAGGGTAAAGGAGGAAATCTGAATTAAGGCCGAGTTGTTTCAGAACCCATGGATGGAATGTAGGTTGGACCGGGCCTTCTTTTTCAAGCTAAATATCAAACCTGAGCTTCCTCTTCCCTGCCTCCCACGCCTTACCGCTGTGCGCCGATACCAGTCACCATGCGAGGGACCTCACCGATATGGCTGGCAACTGTACCTGATCGATTAAGTGAGCGTGACATATCAAAGAACAATTAAGTGAGCGTGACATATCAAAGAACAAATGTTTTTGGTGGAGTTATAAGCACTACTACTCTTCATTTTTTTTCATCAGCTATGGTGCTGAACTTTTATAAGTTTTAAAAGCGTTGTATGCGAGAACGTAGATACAGAAATACTATTCCATTTTCTAAAAAAGGCATGTATGCAGCAGATGGAGAAGAAAGAAAGAAACATTCACGCACGGCCGGAAAATGCTCTAGGCCAGAGACACGCCCTGTTCCTTATTCGTTGTGGATGGAACTCACAATTCATCTCAAGCATCTGCTTGAAATCAATTCTGTCCAAAGAAATGCGTTTGATCCTCTGATGACCCTAACAAATTGACAGATCGCCATGGATTGTTCTACGACGAGCAGCGTCCTTTCGTCCAACTACAACACGATCCTGTTTCAGTTCGGCGTCATCCTCGTCACCAGCAAGATCCTCTACGCGGTGCTCCGCAATGTCTACCAGCCCCGCGTCTTCACCGATCTCCTTGTAGGTGAACTCGATCGGAATTCAATTCCTTGCAAATTGTTTCTTTTTCACGGATTGATTGATGTCCATCGATCTCTAGCTTGCTGATTGTTGATTCCACATATATGCAGCTGGGCATAGTCCTGTCTCAGTTCCGGGTGCTGTCCATCACCAGCGCCATCAACCTCGTATTTGGCAAGATTGGCAGCTTCGTGTTCGCGCCGTACCTGTTTGCGCTCGGCGTCGAGATGGACCCCTCCACGCTCCTCGATTCCCCCTCCGCCGACAGCGTGGTCGCCTACGCTGGCATCCTATCCACCTCCGTTGTCGTCACGCTCTTCCACACCCCGTTGATGCAAGCCACTTCCGGCGTCGTCCACGAGCGGTCCCTCCGCGCCTTCCTCGGCCTCGCCGCCGTGCTCGCCAACACGGCCTCCCCCGTCCTCACCCGCCTCACCACTGACCTCAAGATCGCCAAGACCGCCGTCGGGCGCCTCGCCGTGGGCGCCGGCGTCGCCTCGGACATGGTCACCACCATGCTCATCGCCATGGGCAGCATGATCTGGCGCGATGCCGGAGGCGAGGGCCCCGTTGCCATGCAGCCGGTGCTCACGGCGGCGGTCCTCGTCGTGGTGATCGTGTCGGCTTTCGTGTCCAGGGCCATGGCCGAGTGGGTGAGCGGGCGCAACCCGGAGGGTCGGCGCATGCGCGGCTTTGACCTGTCGCTCGTGGCGCTGGCGGCCGCGTCGCTCTGCTGGCTGAGCTCAGCGCTCCGGCTGGACGTGAACATGGCGGCGTTCCTGGTGGGGTTGGCGTTCCCTTGCGAGGGCAGGGTGTCGCGACTGCTGGTGAGCAAGATCAACTTCTTGCTCGGCTCCTTCATACTGCCGCTCTACGTCGGCCACGTCTGCCTATCGCTACGGCAGACGACGGATGACATCGAGGCGGCGGAGCTGAGGCGGAACGAGGGCTTCCGCGCCTACGTCATGGACCTTCCGTTCCCGTGGTGGAAGGTCCTGTTCGTCACCGTGATGGGCACGGCCGGCAAGCTGGTGGGCAGCGCGGCGGCGGGGCTGCTGAGGGGCCTGGGGTGGCTGGAGGCACTGGCGCTGGGCATGCTCCTCAACGTGAAGGGGTACTTCCACATCTACTGCGCGCAGGCGGCCTTCGACGCCGGCATCATCACGGACAAGTCCTTCATGGCCATCATATTCATGGTGGCGCTGAACGTGGCGGTGACGCCCATGGTGGGGATGGGCATCGCGTCGTGGGCGCGTCGGAGCGTGCAGTGGCGCCTCATGGGACTGCAGCACCACGACCCGTCCACGGAGCTACGCCTCGTCGTGGGGCTGCATGGCCCGCAGGACGTGCCCACGCTCTCCTACCTCATGGAGGTCCTGCGGTGGGGAGGCGGCGGCGGCGAGCTCGCCGTCTACGCCGTGGACATGGTGCAGCTGACGGACCAGACGGCGGCGGCGATCGTCAGGGGTGGGGGCTTCGACGGTGTGACGGTGGTGGACGAGGAGGTGTCGGAGATGCGGAAGCTCATTGGCGAGGCGCTGGACGCGTACCAGGTCGAGTGCGGCGAGGGCGTGAAGGTTCGGCGGCTGCTGGCGCTGTCTTCGTTCCCGGACATGCACGGCGATATCTGCATCTGCGCGGAGGACGCGATGGCGGCACTGGTGCTGCTGCCGTTCCACAAGACGCAGCGCGTGGACGGGAGCATGGACGGCGGGCACTACGGGTTCCGACTGGTGAACCAGAAGGTGCTGCAGCTGGCGCCGTGCTCGGTGGGCGTGGTGGTGGACCGCGGGCTGGGGAAGCAGAGGTCTTCGCAGGGCCAGTGCGCGGTGGTGGTGGTGTTCATCGGCGGCGCGGACGACCGCGAGGCGCTGACGCTTGCGTCTCTGATGTCGAAGCACTCGGGCGTGCGTCTGACGGCGCTGCGCGTGGTGCAGAACGCGACGGCGCAGGCGCGCGCCAAGGCCCGGACGAGCCTGTTCGAAGGCAAGAGCAGGCGGCGCGTAGGGGGCATGCAGTCGTCGTCGGCGGTCGGGCAGGAGGAGGCGCAGATGCAAGTGGACGACAAGTTCTTCGCCGAGTTCTACCGGAAGCATGTCGGCGGCGGGAGCGGCATGGGGTACCTTGAGAAGCACGTGGGCGACGGCGCGGAGCTGGTGGCGGTCCTGCGTGCGCTGCAGCCGGAGTACCGGCTCTTCGTGGTGGGGCGTGGGCGTGACCGGAATTCGGTGCTGACGGAGGGGCTGGACGAGTGGGCAGAGTGCTTGGAGCTGGGCCCCGTCGGCGACATCCTGGCGTCCTCCGACTTCTCCACCTCCGCCTCCGTGCTCATCGTGCAGCAGTACGACGCAAAGAAGCACTACAAGGTCATTGACGAGGAGTTCATGCCATTGTAGATTGGATTCATATCCTCAAACAACTTTGTCATACTTTTTTAATTATTTATTACAAAATCAATAATTGCAAGATCTTATTCAGCCAGGTCAATCAGAGATCTGATTTTGATTGGATGGTTATACAGAGAGGCAGCACCGTGAAGTGATAGATGATAACAGAAAGGTGTAGTGTGAATGCATGGTCAACCTCAACCTGGCTCCGGAGGAACGAGTAAAATCTATGTATCAGTTAGCTTGGCTCAGAGGCACCAATTGCATGAGTTCAATCAGGCTCACAAGCACGTCAAGCATCCAAACAACGGCATTAAAAATGATTTTGCATGACCTGAACCTGGCTCGGTAATATGCATCAAACCAATGAGGCCCAAAGAGTTCGATCGAAGGAACAAGTCACTGGCCTATGCGTCAGCATGCCATAGCGTTTAGTTCTCGCAACATAAATTAAATTAAAAATAATAGCTAGGTTATCGTTATGTACAGTATACGTTACTTCCCTGTGAAGAACTCAAGATTCGGACCGCTTGAAGGAAAATGAAACCTTTCGTGGAGTGCTTGCTGATTGTACGTTGTGCGTACCAGGTTGATTGACGAGCAGTATCGAAGGTTTCAGTGTCAGTCAGCAAACAAAATAGGAGTATACTAAAAATGGTCCCTTCCTGATTTCAGAATAGAGATCGAAGCTGCTGTTTTCAGGGAACTACAATAGCAGATGTTCTCAGTTTCCCTTACTTCTCGCTCTCTATAAAAGCAAATTCATTATAAGAAAAAGAATAAGATGTACATATATTCTCTCTGTTTCAAAATTGTTGTTGTTTACTTAAGCAACGACAACAATTTAAAAATGAAGAGGAGAAATTAACAAAAATCTCCGGAGACAGAGAAAAAAGAAAAAAACATCTGTCATCTGGGGCCCGAGAGCTGCTGCGCCGACACGCACGACGGCGGGGACCAGCTGCCGCTCTCGCCGCCGGTGGTGTCGGAGCCTCTCCCCATGTGGCCCTTCCCACCGTCCATCCACCCGACAACGAGGCCGCGGCCGTACATCCTGAGATACCGAAGGAGCTCCGCGCGCGGCTCGCCGGCGTTCATGCTGCCATCGAGCATGGCGGACACGGCCGTCATGTTAGGCCGGAGCGTGGCATCCTCGTGGAGGCAGCAGAGCGCCACCCGTACCACCCGCGCCACCTCCTCCACGTTGGCCCGCCCCTCCAGCCTGGGGTCCACGAGCTCGCCATACCGCCCCTGCTCGTGCAGGTCCAGCGCCAACGCAGGGAAGTAGCTGCTCTTCTCCAGTGCTTCCGGCGCTCGAGCTTCAGGTGCGGCGCTTCCAATGGTGCTGGAAGAATCCTCCTTGCTGGAGTTCCTAGAGTTCTTCCTCCCTTGCACGATCTCCAGCAGCACCATGCCGAAGCTGTATACGTCGGCCTTGTCGGTGATAGGCGCGTTCATCAGCCATTCCGGCGCCAGGTACCCGCGCGTCCCGCGCATC
The DNA here is from genome assembly GCA_001602275.1 of Zoysia japonica. NCBI lineage: Eukaryota > Viridiplantae > Streptophyta > Magnoliopsida > Poales > Poaceae > Zoysia > Zoysia japonica. Next base: position 51,785 of record BCLF01000105.1, on the reverse strand, counting down.
GTCGTGAACAGCCCCGACTGCTCCGGGCTCATCAGCTTCGCCAGACCGAAGTCGGCGATCTTCACGCCGCCGTGGTCGTCCAGGAGGATGTTCTCCGGCTTCACGTCGCAGTGGAGGATCTTGCGTTCGCAACTGGCGTGGAGGTAAGCCAGCCCCCGCGCCGCGCCGATGCAGATCCGCAGCCGGGCCGCCCAGTCCAGCAGCCCAAGGCGGAAGAGGCTCTGATCCAGTGAGCCGCGGTTCATGTACTCGTAAACCAGCAGCTGCCGCGTGCCCTCGGCGCAGAACCCGCGGAGCTTCACCAGGTTGACGTGATGCACGTTGCCGATCACGGCGATCTCCGTCAGGAACTCGCGCCTCCCCTGCATGCCCAGTCCATTCATCCTCTTCACGGCCACGGTGCTCCGGTCGGGGAGCTCTCCTCTGAATACGGAGCCGAAGCCTCCGCAGCCGATCTGCCACCTGAAGCCGTCTGTCGCGGCGTCAAGGTCGCCGTACGTGAACCGGGTCGGCAGGCCGGGGATCAGGACATCCTCGTCGACGTCTTCGCCGCTTGTGGATGGGACGGAGGAAGCCCGCGACGACAGCATTGCCGGCAGCCTGAACCAGCTGCGGTTCTTGCCGCCGCTCTTGAGCTGCGGCGGGCGCCGCTTCTTTAACCACTGCGCGCCCATCGCATAGAGCAGGAAGGCGATGAACACGGCCGCCACGGTGGGGAGCACGATGCCGAACACTATGGTTATGAAGCTCAGCGACGACGAGCCTTTGGAGTGCGCACCAGGCGGCGGGAGCGTCTTGATGAAGCCGACGTCGACGTCGGCGCCAGCGCGGAACACGGAGCCGATCTGATTGTGCAGGAGGAAGCAGGACCTGGAGGAGTTCCTGTAGAAGAAGCCCAAGCAAGAGCAGTTGGCGGAGCAGAGGTCGCGGCAGCCGGGAAGCGAGTCGCCGGAGGTCCCGGGCAGCGCGTATTTGTTGGGCGGGTACCCGATCCCGGCACCGAGGCTCAAGTAGCTGTAGCGAGGCGCCGTCTTGCTGCAGATGTCGGGAAGGACGGGCAGCGTGGAGCCATCGGCTGGTGCGCAGCCGCCGCTGGAGTAGGTGCTGAAGGCGTCGGGGCACCCGCAGGTTGAGCCGTTGCCGCCAGGCGTGCAGATGCCTAAGGCGCGGCACGGCAGTGGGAGGTCGCAGTCGTTTGCTGGCGCGGTCCAGACGGTGGGCAGGCTGGCGCCAGCGTCCGGAAGTGTCAGCGCTCGCAGGCGGCCGGAAGGGTCGATCTTGAGGACGCGCGACTCGCTTTTCATGAGCGCCGGCGATGGGAAGAGCAGCCTGTAGACGGTATCCCTACCGTTGGCGGCGAGCAGGTACAGGCCAGAGGCGTTGACGGCCATGGAGGCGACGGCGTGGCTGGATTCCTGGACGGAGGCGGGATCGGAGGAGAGCGCCCAGTAGGTGAGGAAGCCGGAGGAAGCGTTGGACGCCGTGGCCCACTGCAGGAGAGCGTCGTTGGGAGTGAGGACGAGGCGGTAGGCGCCGGGAGCAAGGTCCTGCTCCGACGTCGAGGACGTGAGCTGTACGCCGAGGCGAAGCGCCTGCCCCGGGAGCAGCGTGTCGGTTGGGCGCTCGTAGGAGGACCAGAGCGTGGCGTTGCCGTCGTCGATGAGCCTGAGCTCACCGGTGTCGAGCAAGCGGAGCGCGACGGCCGGCCGGCGGAGGCGGGGCGTGGACCAGGCGGGGTCGGGGCGAGCGGCGGAAGGGTCGAAGAGGGCGAGGCCTTGCGCGGAGAGGGAGAGGACGACGGACTCGAGGATGGTGGAGCCGACGGTGGTGGCTGTCCAGACCGGTGTGCGGGAGGTGCTGTGGAGGACGGATAAGAAGAAGCGGGACTGGGTGTCGGATGCGACGATGGAGCCGGCGTTGTAGACGGCGGCGGAGAAGTTGGCGTTGGGGGAGAGGAGGAAGACGCCGTTGGTGTCAATAAAGTTGAAGTATGTGAGGTTGAAGGGCGGGTACAGGTACTCCACCGGCACGATGCGGGCCGCCACGGCTACGGCAACCAGGAGGAGGCAGGTCGCGCGTACGAGGAGGAGAGGCGCCGCCGCCATGGGGATGGCAGTGCTGGCATAGGAGGAGGAGCAATGACCTCAACTATAGTTTTCCTTGGGGTGAAGAGGATGTCGTTGTCTCGGTGATGCCATTGATTGCAGCGGCGGCGAGGGCGCGTTGACTTTGAGAGTTGCTGCCGCGGGGAGGAACCATCGCACGCACAAGTGGAGTTAGTTAATTATGTTTGGAGGGAAACACAGCTGCTTCCTTCCTTCCAATAAAAAATTATTTTTAAGTTTTATTAACTACAACTTTAATCAATAATTTTAATAAATGTAATTAATTTTAATAATATAAATTACATATATTATAAAAATATTTTTTAATAAATTTAAAAATACAAATATTAAATTTTTTACATCAAAATTGTAATCAACAAAAAATAGAAATAAACTTCTATTTTTTCTTTTCTTTTGCATTTTTATTTTTATGAATTTGGATGTGTATTTAAAAAGGGAAACGAAACTCTCCTCGTTTATATGATTTTTTTCCCTGTTTTTGTGACTTATATGAGTGTTTCTATCATCAATGTTAATGATTTTCGTTAGCTCCTTATTCTAGAAAAACGGTACTTGTTATGAATACAATAATACTGGTAATATTGATCGAAATGGTGTGATAATAATGTGATGTACTAAAATAAACGGATGCGGTCGTTGTTTGTTGCGTGTGCAAATTGATCAAACAATTTGCTGGCACCTCGCTTTGGACGCCTGGTACATGGTGCTCACATGACGTGTTGACTGTTTGGCCCGCCCTCTGCTAGCGCTTTGGTCAAAGGGACACCATTGGCCACGATTATTTCAGCATTATTAATTACTCCTATACTCTATCTTCTACTCTTTTTTTTTAAAAAAAAGTGTTGTCATTAGAACACTAATCTAAGTGAAAAATGAATTAAAATTGTTTGCACATGCACACCTGCGTAGTATTAGTTCTACACTTGTACCTAGTGTTGAATAGTAGTCCCTTCTTGTTGCTGCAAAGCAATCGTGTTGGCTTCATCGGATCCCATCCATCTCCCTACGTCGTACCTCGTAGCTTTGCTTGGCACACAAACAAAAATAGATGCGCTTGTGAGTCAAAGATACTGCCAGCCTGCAGAATCTTGTATCTTTAATTAAGCAAAATCAAGTTCTCCGACTGATGTTTAGTAAAAAAACCCTTAGCTTGAAATGTTACCATTGTTATTTTTAATCCAAACAATCATGTTCAAAATTCAGATCCAAGGACCGTTGCCCCGGTGAGTAGCTGTAACTCCGCCCCATTGTCCAATATGCATTCTTGAAATGGAGCTACACATTCATCACAAAACTGCAGCTATTCGCATGACATCGGGCACAAGTACTCTTAATCAGCCACATGTTTGTAGCACCTGCTCGCACTCACTTTTACAAGGTCACATGCACAACGATAAGAAAAGATGAAGTAGCAAAGATGACTATCGTCAGTTCCTCAGATCAGATATCTTGGAGGTACCTTGTTTTCGTGCGTTCCATACATGCTCATACTACATATCAGTCAGTATGGAATATTATACTAATATTTGTTCAAAAATGGCAATATAATGCACAAGATAATCTGAATGAAACTATATTTGAGAAAAACAATGTTCTTAACCAGTCAAATGAGTTGTTTACAAGAGCAAAACTACAAACCAAAACTACAGATAGGGCAATATTAGATGACGAAGGCGGACTAAATTATCGAGAGCTCAAACAGCCTAATTACACTGACATTTCTTGAGTAGGCTAATATCGTATCCATAGTTCTCCAAAAGTACTGAACTAGAATGTTGCATTTGGAATTTGCCAGAGAAACAACCACCACGAGTCAAAATGTCAAAAAAACGATGGAAACAGCGTAAAAGCAAGCACACAATCCCCCCACACCCCAAGGCTATGTATACACATCCATCTTCACCCAAAAACGTCTTGGCAAGATCCCACACAAAATCGGTAAGCTACACTAATCGAATATGATGTGTGTAGCCCCGAAAGTCATGCAATTCCACTAGCACCCTATTTCTTGCAGCTTCTTGAAGCCATATTTACCAGGCCTAGTCAGCTACTAACAGAACAACAGTTTAGCATGCAATTGCATGGGCTTTAACAACAGTTTAGCATGCAATTGCATGGGCTTTACGACTTATGCCTTAACAAATCAATTAGTCTTTAAGCCAACTTAATGCGTCAGACTGAACTTGGCCTATATGCAGAAAAGACGTGGGACATGGGTGATGATACACATGTGATACTCGGCTTAGCAGAGAGGTATTGACTCTCTTAAATTGCCTTCAGTAAAATAAATTATTTCAGATAGCTAAAGCAAACACCATCTTTCATCACATAGCAAATGTGGTAGACAGTGCAGCACTTATCACCCAAAATATGGAATACTTTCTGATAAGCGCACAATATAATTAACAAAAGTTGTAATAGATTATACATAGATGTGCTGTGAGACTTAACTGACTAAAAATGTTGATACATACCGAGTCAGTAGCGATCAGCACACCTATCTTAAACATGAGCAAAACATTGACCACCCTGAAGGAAATTCAGTTGACTATCCATACCAAACATTTAGAAACATTGAACAAGAACGATCAACAATTGGATTGATGACATATTCATAAGTTAAAAAGTATTTACCATGAAAAACAGGCAGAGGGTCCAGCAATCTCCACCCCAGGACCTCCATAACATAAAGCAAAAGCATTGTTCAATTGATATTTCATGAAAGTACACAAGAATAAAATGATAGCTTTTCATTACAATTATTTCAACAAAGCTAACAAAATAATAATAAGAAAAAAGGTTGCTACTTTGTTGATGCAGAAAAGGTAGAGACTGCTCTACATTGTTTGTGTCTAATCACTTAAATACATTTTGCCCCATCCTTTCTGTGTATGTATGTGTTTTTCAGGAGGATGATGTGGTTGTTAGTTAAGGAGTAGGGCTCGCCCATTCTATTTTCTCGAAGAAAATCAATAGTATTATAAATAGATATCACCTGTCAACGTATAACTAAAAAGAAACTAATATACAGCTTAATCATATAATGATATCGAAAAGGAAGTCACTTTGATGGGTTCAAACACTAAGTTACCCATATATCAACCAGGGTACCTTCTTATGTTGGCCCTTTATAGAATATCAAATGTGCACACGGCGGAGGCCCTGGCAGAATCCTGAATGAAAAATCGAATTAGAATATTCAAAATCTAAATAGTCACTGTAAGAAACAAGTCAAGAGTACAAAAAGGATGTTTTGTACTAAATAAATAACTGAACACAAGTACAGATTTCTGGTGCGTTGCAAAGCCAAATTACGTAACTGCTTGAGGCCAAGCATACTAGAGATGCATTCAAATACATCAGCACAGTACATGCTGTGCTGGTACACAAATGATCAAATTTGTCTAGTTTGTAAGCATGCCAAGCTCATGCCAAAAAAAAAAAAATTACTAGTTAATAGCGTTGCACATATAACCATGCATATGAGCCATCCAATTAAGCACATTTGAGTAAAGTGAAGCGGGTTTTCACGTATATCTTTCAAATCCACAGGAAAGAATGTGTACAGGGAATGGAATGCAACCGACTAGTTGTCTTACAAGCAACAGAACATATCCAAATGACAACTGCATGCAGCAAGGTCTGCAAGATAGCCATCTCTTCCACAGTTCCAGGCTTCATCCACGTACTCAGATCTCATAGCTCCGAGGACAAAGACAAATGCTGATGATTAGAGAATAGAAACCCAAATTGTATTTTACAAGGTAGATGCTATGTTCAACAAGATCAGGAGGAATTAACATCTTATTTTCACTTGCCAGTGATAAAAGGATGGCTAAGTGCTTGCGATACGGTTATTCTCTTTTCTGGATCTAAGACAAATATTTTATCAAGAAGATCCTTAAAACTGGCTAGCATTTTTGGATCCTCGCCAGGGAAGTTTGTAATCAAAGAACCAATATCCTTGGGTTTGATATTCAAAATTAACCTTCTCACAGCCTGCAAACAAAACGAGAATAAATAGAGAATTCAAAAAATATCCAAACAGAAAATTGAAAAGAGGCCTCCGTTAAAGAGATGCACCTTTTTTGTCACAGGATCCTCCTCTATTGCAAGAAAATTGAGATCTTGATCAAAATGCTGCATCGTAAATGCACCCTGTGTAATCAAAGCATTCATGAGAGCTCGTTAAAAAAAGCATATATTAGAGCAATATTTTATACTTCCAGAATTTCAGGAGATATGCATTTTTTATGTTTGGTTGAAGATGAGAAATTGTTCGAGACTAAACAATGTTTTTCTCGAGACAAATAGTAAGGAAGATTTCAATTTTACAGCTAGGAAATGAAGAAAAAATAAATAAAGATTATACCTTTCGAAGCATCTTCTTTGGGAAGGGGCCCTTCAGTTCCATGTGAAGCCGAAGCATGTCATTATTTGATGGGCCTGGAAATAAGACTTTTCCGGTGTAAAGTTCATACATGCAGCAGCCAACTGACCACATGTCCAGTGGATGGTCATAAGGCAACCCAAGAACTGCAAAGAAGCAACTCGTTAGGTGAAAGAAATTTAAGTGAACACCAGTGTAGAGGCAGCACCCCCCCCCCACACACACACACTCCACACACACAAAAAGGTGGGAGTTGAAATAACTCACTTATCTCAGGTGCCCGGTAGAAACGGCTGACAAGGTATGGCGTAACCTCATTCATTCCAGCAAGCATAGCGTTGCCAAAATCACATAGCTTCAGTACATTCTTAGCCTCATTCACCTAAAATACAAGTAATGAATATAATTAAATCATGTACCATAATAAAGGTGTACTTGAGTCGCACGAGGATGAAAATGACAGCATGATTGCGGTATAGTCTATAGCAAAGTAGTAATAGAGAGGCAATTGAGGAGTAACAAAATAAAATAGAACAATTAAGAGAAACGGCATACCAGCATGTTATCTGGCTTTATATCACAGTGCAACACTTTGCAGTTCTTCAGATGCTTCAGGGCGATGAAAAGCTGCTTTGAATATGCCCTCACCGCAGTCAGTTTGAGCCCAATATTACGACCAAATTTCTTTAATACCTCACGAAGATTCATATTGAGAGATTCAAAAACTAAGCAAAGATGGTTCCGGTACATGAAACTAGAAATAAACCGCACACAGTGGCGTCTGTCCTCACGGTCCGCACTTGCAAGTTTTTCCAGTATTGAGACCTCTTGCTTACCAGCTTTGTACCTGTATAAACAAATATGAATCAAGTATATGCTTATTTTCATTTTAGACACTGGAAATTTCATTAAGAATTCACATAAAGGAAGCTAAACTTACATTGTTTCATTGTTGCGAATGATTTTAATAGCAACTTCTTCAGGATCTTCTTTCCCTGCTTTAAGATCTTTTGCCCGCACGACAGTTGAGAACACACCCTTCCCATGCGCTGCTGTGATTTCATAACGGCCATCCAGCAATTCTCCAAACCTGTGGGCTGTATGGAGTTGCAAAATGGAGAAAATAAGTGGATGGGCGAAACTTAACTGCAACAAAAACAAAGTGAAGTGAACTTAAGATGGCAGCAACTTACTATAGTATCCATCTGCATCATCCCAGTTATCGTGAAGAGCATTTCTCTCAATGTGCAAACTGTCATCCTTGTCCTAACAAATACAGTCATTGGACATTGAGTGAAAACTGAAGAGAAGGGTGTTTCCATGTTCCATTTACAAATAAAACCAGTTAAAGTTTGGCATGCATACATGTTCATATGAATTAACAAGTGAATCAAGTTTTGCCCTTCCTATGACCTCAAAGTACATGCATCCTTTAAAATTATGGCCCTTCTCAAACTATTTATCCCCTATCCGGACGGCCAAAAAGAAAAATTATAACAAGAATACTTATATCAAGAGACCTAGAGAAGGTTGGAATCATACCAGTTTTCGAACAGCAGCAGGTGATTCACCGAAAATGTCATCACAAAACATATCTGCTGATCTCTCACTCTGGAAAATAAAGAAGTATATAAAGTTTGTTGCCATTCTGCTTTCATATATACTACTAGCAGGATAGCACAAAACACATTTACCTTGGGTGTACCCTCACCAAGAACCGAAACACCTCTCTCATTACCCAATGCCCCAGCATCATCTATATTACTATTGCTAGCAGGAGACTTTCCCACAGTGAACTCCGTTTCACCAGAAAACACCTCTGAAGAATCATGCTTGTTTTCAGCTTCATCATTGGCCATAGAGCTTCCATCATTATCTCCTTTCAGAAACACAGATTCATCTCTATCCATTGCTCTTACTACTGTACAAGCAAGAGTACATCTCTCAGTAACAATAAAATTAATTTGGATATAACATGTAAAGTGTGCTACTCATTTAATTAAGTGACCTTAGCATTAGCTAATCAAATTACCTCCATTATTGTCACTTGGTGCAGATGGCTGGTTCTGCAACTGTTGCTGCCTGTATTTCGCCATTATAGCTTCTTTCCTCCTCCGCGCTTCTTCCTTAATTTTTTCAGGGTCATCTTCTTCCTGCATTGCTAACTGCTGTTCGATCTTCTCTTGGTACTCCTCTTCATCTTCCTCCCTAACATCAGGAAATGAGAAACTATGAGGTGCCAGAAAACTTAAAGCAACAAAATAGGATGGAGGATGGTTACTATTAGCTAACCATGTCAAATACAGCTTTACCTGAAAGAGTTTCCCTTTATTTCTTCAGATATGTGAATTTTATGGTCAACGTCTCTAGCCCTCTCCTCAGATCTAGGTCTTTCTTTGTAACTATCAGATGTGCTGTATTTTGATCGTGTCGAATTGCTGTGTCTATTACTGTAGCTACCTTTGTCTCGTCTTTCTCTGGATCTACGATTTTCACTTCCCTTAACCCTTTGCAATTCTCTATCCCTGTCCTCCCTCACTTTGTCCCTATTAATTCTGTCAGATTCTCTATGCCGATCCTTACTCCCATCCCTCTTCCTTTCGTAATCTTTATGCCTTGAACTACCACTATGTCTTTCCCTCTCGCGGCTTTCACCTCGGAAGTGTGCACTTTCCCTTAGGTCAGATCTGCAATGACTGCTGCTCCTTTCTCTGTGCCTACTATGGGCAGCTTCACGTGAGTCAACCTTGTCTCTATCTACCACGTTGCTGCTGTGTCTCCTATCATCACGAGTTATCCTCTTGCTGCTCCTTTCTTTTTCAGTCTCCCAGCTTCTAATAGAGTGTCTACCAGACTTCCTGTTCTGATCATTGATGTCAGGATCAGAATCATCTCTTGAACTTGCATGCGAGCCGTTGGCTTTAGCTCCTTTCTCTTTGGAACTTGTGTGGCCTCTGGCATGAGCTTCACTGCGGTGCCTTGGGCAAGGAGACATTTTAGCGTGATCTTTGGAATGTGAATCTTTAGAGGATGAAGCGTGATGGTCATCATCGTGCTTCCTTCCCTTCTCGATTCTCAATTGTGGAGATAGAGAAATGTTTTGACTTTGTTCATACCCTTTGGTGTCCTCAGTGTCACTTGAAAGGTTACCTCCATTTTCAGACTTCCTTTCATTCTTTGCGGATGAATGAGTTGGCATAACGGAAGCATGCAGGGTTGTCGGGTCATCACCATTACCAACGGTCTCCTGCATTCAGAATTAATAAACAGTAAGTAGGTCTCTCATTACAGCTATGGTGATAGCATGGAGGAAGTAAAATAACTAAATCGAAGGTGATGTAACCACATCTAGTTTCCCTACAACGGCTGAACAACGGAGATGCATAGGTTACTCAATTTTGTATGTGCAATTAAGCTCACCACAGGAAATACAGGAGCAAAAGATTTCGGTACATAATTGGAAAGGGGGCGAGATTAGGGCCCCGGGGGCGGGGGGGGGGGGGGGGGGTTGTTGAGACTTGGGAGAGATACCAGAGCAAGGGAAGCTTGAAAATCGGCATCGACATCCATAGCAGCGGCGGCATCAAGAATCTCCCCCTCCTCTATCTCGTCTTCCTCCATCGGTTTCGCCGTCACGGGGTCCGGGGAACGGTGGCGGTGGGTTCGACGGTGGTGATGGCGGTGATGGCGCTTGCGGCGCTTGGGGGATGCATCCGCATGGGCTTCGTCGTGGGAGCGGGAGTGCTTGGGCGGCGACGGGGAGGACTCTCCGGTCATGGCCTCTGGGGGAGGGGGCTAGGGTTAGGGTTACCTACAAAGCAAATTTCGATGGATCACAGCAATCCGCTGAGGAAGGGGGCTTGGCTTTGCTGCGGTTTATTGGCCGGGAGGGTCCACGTTTGCACGGGCTGACACGATGGCCCCACCGTTCCTATTCGCCAGCCAAAGTCCCGTGCGCTCGCCTGGGCTCCCGTCGCTGTTCCGGACGCGCTGCGTGTGCCGGAGAGCTGTGGTGGCGCCTTGGCGGAGGCGGAAATGGAGGCTCCACCGGAGGCGTTGCCCGTCTTCGAAGCCGGTGCCTGTCTGCTTCCAATCGCTGCTGTTGCGAACGATCTATGCTGATGCGATCGGACAAGAAAAAGAAAGCTGCTTCGACAGTACAATGCATCGAGTATTCGACAGCTTTTCCCCGCCGAAAATGTACTCTCTTAAATTGATGTCGCGGTTAAATTTTTACAAGTAACTTTAATTATTTGTCTTATTTAAAAAATTTACTTGAATATAAAAAATTTTGAGTTACAATTCAAATAATTCTAATTTTCGAATTATATCAAAATATATAAAATTTATCAATTTTTTTAATAAGATAAATAGTTAAAGTTAAATTAAAAATTAATAACGACGTTCATTAAAGAACATTTTTAGTTATACACTGGTATCGGCAATCATATTACATATGAATCCAGCAAGATAGAGAACTTAATTGTCCCGCGGCGGCGGAGGTGAATGAACCACGCCGGATGACTGACGGAAAGACAGCATGCTGGGGGAGTCGACTCTGACGATGACTTCCTCCCCGGCGGACTCGTCGCTCGAGTTGTCTTCCTCCATGGCTTTGGGTCTTCGCTGCCCTGAGGCGGTCTCCTCCGGTGCAGCAGCCTCGCCGGCTTCTTTCGGATCAGCCATCCTCTTCATGTTGGAACCCTCGGACTGCACGGAGAGCAGAGGCCGCGTGTTGGACGGCTTTGACGGCACTCTGGGATAGGACGAGCTGTGTCTCGGGTTCTTTGCCTGCATGGGACGATGCCGCTGCCGCCTCTCCCTCTGACCAGGGTGCATGTCATCCATCTGTGAAATGCATTGTGTTGTCACAACACGTCAGGTACATCAAAATTCAGAAAAAAAAAATCACATCTCAGCCTCAGGTGTACTGTATTATGCACATATAAAAACCGGGTAGTAAGTTAATAACAATATACTTACCATGCTGCCATACATGCTCAGCTGAAGGGCTCTAGTAGAGAGGCTGCCCGGCTGGCTTCTGATTTCAGCTAAGCTGACGTTGTGAGGCCCTCGGGGTTTCCGGAAGCTTTCTGGCCAACTCAGCAGACCACTGTGCTCTTTACTCATTGTCCGTGGAGGTTCATGATGGGTCTGAGACAGCAAAGATGCAGTTCTCTGAATATCAGCCTCTATCTCGGAGACCCTACCTATTTCGAAGAAGATAATCCTCGCTCTAGCTTCGACTTGATAACCAGGTGCCGTATAGCAGTAGTCTACATGGTTCATAGCTGCAATCATGAAAACACCACATTTTAAACACAGCCTTGATGCTGAAACAATGTCCTATATATGTCTGCACTTAGTTGAAAGAAAAAAACCTGAAGATTCAAGACCAAATAAGGTCAAGTCAGTATTTGATGGAAGCAGCACCGCTGGAGGCGTGAGGAAATTTTGGCTCTTGGTCTTCAAAAATCCTTCCAGCAGAATGCCAATGTAATTGTGCTCGAGCTCGATGTCTTCACCCTTAATGTATACGTTCACAGTGGACCTTTCAGCAATGAGAACCCTGATTTCATGCATTGCCATTTTCTCAAATATCTGAGGAAGCAAAAGCCTGGCAATGACTAGGGCGCTCTCCTGTAATTTCAATACACGAATGAATGAGCACTATCATAAATAAACTACTCATGGCAAAGTCTAATATAGAAATCGGTTCAAAAGGAACTCTGTGTATTATCAGGTGGCTGGATACTTCACCGCGAAGGTTGATAAGTGAGTAACCATGTGACAGGGATGTACGGGAGTTAATAAACCCACAAGTAGGCAATGTAGTGACAGTATACCTGCCACAGGAAAACCTCAATAGAAGGATCTGACTGACGAAGTTGCTCAATCTTTTCAGCTTCAACGAAGAAACAATGCACCACAGAATCCGTAATCATGTCACAAATATATGGCTTTCCAATCAGCACCTCATATAAACCCAAAGTGCTTCCATGTGACAAAATCGGATCCAACGAATGCCTGCTGCTTAGTCTGTGACTTGTCCACTGTTGAAAAGAAATGGAAACAGAGGCATGTGCTCAATAGAAAACAAGCCAAACAGAAAATTGTATATACTCCACCAGGATTCAGCGAAGTGTTCATCAGAGACAGACCTTTACTACACCTATGGAAACAAGCCATACACCGGTTGGCCTTGAGCCTTCCTTGTAAAGAACTGTACCGTGCACCCGTACAGACTCTTTTGTATTACTCAACAAAGGATCACGCATGTCAGCAGGCAGCGCACCAACTAAAGGATGAGTGTTTAAAAGATCACCAACTCGTGGCATTTTCACCATTGGTGGATTTCTTTTCAATTTTTTTAAGTCTGTCTGCAGAGTGAATGGGTTTACTGGAGTTAGCATGAATTGAAACCAGAGCACGAAATTTAAATATTCCAGTAGATCTACCTGCAAAGCATCATCTAAATGGATCATTTCCTTTTCCTCCAGCAAACCTGTCTTCTGGAGGTTCTGAATATACTCACTCAGGTGTGTCAATACTGAATATGTGACCTGTCGTGTTTTTAGCACACGGAGCACCTGAAAATTGTGAAATAATTTCAAAATTAGGTACTTATGATAAGGCGAATTTTATATTCATTGTTATTACAAATTACTGCATCATCTCTCAAACCAGCCTTTTCTTCCAGTGATTACACAAAGCTCACACATGTGGAGGTGCACCCTCAGGACTAGTATGTCGTTGAAAATTTTTTCATCTATAATATTTACACAAAGCTTTTGCATGTTCAAGGAAACAAAAAACGATTTTCCGTTTGAACTGAAAACTCCAAACCCTTTGAATCAGGGTGTGTTTGCTGCAGCTAAATATAGCTGCGGCTGCAAGCTGCCGCTGCAACTGATAGTGTCAAGTTGGCTTGCATCTACAGTCCTAGCAGCAGCAGCCCGCCACAAAAATCGCTACCAAACGCACCCTCAAATGACAGAAGCATGTAACCACAAACCTGTGGGAACGTAACACGGACATCTTCCAGAAATTTTTTAGCTTCCTCCCCCTCAGCATTACTTTCATCAATAACAATTCTTGCAATCTCACTATCACCTGAGAAGAGAAGGAAGCAACTATTAAATTGGTAAACTGGTGAAGTACATTTGCATCAAATGTACGATAACTAAACTACCTCAGGAGATTGTCATCAACATCAATAAGTGCTATCATAGCTTAAATCAACACATTTTTTGACGCAGAACTGTGAGGAAGTTCCTCAAAATGCAATTTTATATCTTAACAATAAAGAGTACAGGTTATATTTTCTATAGGAAAACAAACAAAAAAAAGAGTATTGTACAATGAAATAAGGCTCTATGACCTGGCAGTACCACATATTCCTATGATTGACTTCCATTGTTCAAGTAAAAATCATGCTTAAATTAAGTGCACTTTCCAACTATAAATAACATGCCTACAGCAGTGTACAGCTGCGAAGTAATAAGTAACTTGGAGACAGGAATCCCAAGAGTTCACAATATATATTACCAAGAAAATCATGAAGTTGCCGCCTTGCAATTCTGTGAGCACGAAGAAATGCAGCACATATGTAACATCCTGACTCCAATCTTTCTACTGTGAAGTATGTGATGAGTTTTCGTGGCAACCTGCTCATCTGGAGGAACCTATAGTAATTCGGGAATTGGACATTGGACTGTAAGCCCTTCCAATCACATAAGGGTTGTCTGGAAATAAGATCCATAGCTTCATCAACAGATCTCATCAGGATATTTGCAGTAGCTTGCGTTATTCGTCCCTCTTCAAGCATGCTCCAATAGGCGGCTTGTACACCTGTTCAAAAAATTGTATACTTTATTGACATTTGGGAAGGAACTCTGGATATTACAGAGCAAACATAGTAGAAGGAAAAAGTACCATGACGGGAATAATAATAGGGCTCTTCTACGGTAGACCAAATGGTCTTGGCTTACCTCTAGGGAGGTGAAACTATAATTAGATCTGGACCGTTGATTATTTATTAAGGGAAATGAATAACAAAATTGAAAAACAAATTCCATGTCACTTATTTGTCATGTTATTGCAGCTGAAACGTTTGTACCAAAGCTGACACGTTATTGTTCGACGATCATTTATTTAACTTGATCACGTTCCGGTGGAAACGAGTTCGGCCACGCCATCCATTGTGAACGTCACGAAATCCTGCATGTCACGTTTCTACCAAATCTCCAAAAACCAGGAAGTTGGCGACGCCCTGTAGCATGTCACGTTTCCACCAACTTGGCGACACCACCTGTAGGCTGTAGCACGTCACATTTCGACCAAAATGGTCATGGGTGGTGCTCATGTATGCACGCATGTGTTACTTTCCAAAACAAAATGATCTAGTTTCCAAAATTGTCACATGCATTACTTTTCAAAATAAAGAGATTACTTTCTAAATTAAATAGTATAATAATTAATTATTTATATTGAACTTTTACCTCTTAGGAGGTAAAAGATCGATTTCCTCCTTGAGATCTGTGCAAATGGACAGTTCACGTTCATCCTAGTCTATATTAAAATCTGCCTAATGATAAATATGAAATCATGATTGTAATAATGAATTGAATGTATTTCACAAATTTAATGATGGGGAAATTAATCACAATCCTAACAAATTTTGACTGATGGAGATTTGGGGACAAGCCAATATACTGGAGGCCAATCACTAGTGAACTCTTCATTGTGGTTGTTTAGTTGCCTTTGTTGCTGTTTTCGGCCCTAATGGTCGTTGTACTGCACACTCTGGGTATGGTGTGGCACCCAGAGGTCGAACCCTGGGCGGGAGCACTTCAGCCAATGGCCTTTGCCATTCGCACTAATTGGAAATGTTAATGTGGTACTGCCACATCATCTGCATCATAGAACCAGGAATGTGATAACATACCATTCAAAAGCCGCACTCGGATATCCCTTAGGTTCATGGTATGCATGCGGCTATCCTTGTCAGAAACGTCATGGGGATGCACCGGTTCATCATCCAAGTCATGCAAACAAGAGATATATTTCTTTACAGTAACCCAATCAGCAGGTCCAAGTTCTTCATCATCCCTAAGATCACCAAAAGCCTCTAATGCTTTGTTCAGCATTTCATGTCTCGTATATTTCAATATGCGAACCTGCAATGAAAAGACTATAATCTTTGTCTAGAGCTAATGAGAACTTAAGTATAATATTTCATATTCATAAAATCATAGCTTCTTGTGCTTATGGAAGCAGTAAACCAACAATATAACCAAACATAGAAAGCTTGAAGTTGGTGAACGAAAAAGCTGGTCAAGGCTCCCTGGACAACTTCTAAAAGCGAAATTATATTAGCCAAAGAAAAGTTTAATAGCCTCCATTTTTCAGAAATATTTGGTGTCCATATTGTTCAGAGAAGTATGAAGCGTGAGTAGCATCCTATAGGACCCACATTAGTAGCCGTGAAGACAACATATATATAAAAAAGGACAGCCCAGTGCACATAGTTCCTGCTTGCAGGGTCCGTCTGTTTTGGGTCTTTTGAACATAGCCTGTCCCTGTGTTTCAGCAGTGTATATATATATATATAATATTATAGAAACTTACAGAAAAAAAAACAAAGAAATTCATATATATGAAAATGTGTGAAGTTAACCTTTGTTGCTGACAGTTTGTCCATGCCAAGCATATGTAAGAAAAATTGTGTGGTCGAACCATTCACAATCAATGTCAGAAACACAATGCCACCAGTGAAAAACACAAACTGCACGAGATAAAACATTAGTACATTCATATTAAAAATGACACCATCATAAAAGAGAAATCCTAGGCATACCATTGTTCCAACTTCCGGTCTCAGATTGCGTTGGACTGCATCGCTGGTACGCTAGTAAAAGTATTCCAAAAAATAGATCAGAAAATTTATAGTAGACTAATTTACTTCACATGTAAATGAAACCTAAATTAAAGAGGTGACCAGTGTAACAAATGAGCAACTCAATCAATACCAAGAGGGGAGAATATTGCACAGGGGTGATTATACGGCGATATACATCTAACACTTGGTACAAGCACAATAACTTACCTTAACAGATAATGATAGTGACAGAGCAACAGCCCCTCGCAGCCCTGACCAAACAAGAATTATAGCCTCTTTCAAGTCCAAACCATACCCAAAGTGACGCAACAATGGATACAAAACACCAACAACTACAACTCGGGATATTAGAACGAAGACATAAAGCAGAAGAAGGAAGCCCCAAGAAGTGCCTACAAGAACAGGAGACAAAACGAATTCACATGGTACATAAAGATATTAGATATTATAGAATTAAGCTCATAATACAGGAAGCTTGCTTTTACGTACGGCACAATGATAAAAAAAAGACCACCACAAAGTCAAATTAGAAAAAAAGAACTTCTATATTCCACAAAGGAAAAAGTTCACAGATCTTGAAGCCGCGAGAAAGAGAGAAAGAGAAGTGAAGTTGTTAAGTCGATTAATGGTGAAAGACTAGTCAAGACAAAAATAAGAGCGCATATATGTATTATTCATGAAGAAAATGGAAATAATCATGGTCACTATTCTTGGCATTTTGATGTCAGCAGTTAAGCCTACACAACTAAATCAGAATTTGCACAACTGTTAAATATTAAATCTCAGATGTAAACAACGCATGTCATTTGGCAATCAACTAGGGTTTTCAAGGTACTTTTACACATAATCAATAATTATCATCACCTTCTTCTCGAAAAAAATTATCATCACCTTATGCATTAGTGTAACATAAGTAACCTTGATGAAAATAAATTGTGCTACCACTATGGGCCCTTATACTATTATGATCAAGGAAAATGTTAGCACTGGGATCTCTAAACAAAATAGCAAGACATTTTGGTCCTTTGTAACAGTTGATTTTCTTTTATCATATTCTAACATATATTAACGACGCAAGAGAGCTACTAAACACAGATGTAGGCACTATTTCTCCAAATTTCTTCAGTCAAGTCCATCAACATACAAATTTTTAGAGGAGATCCAATGATCAAATGTAACTCAACTCACCATTACATTAGAAAGAAGTACAAAGGCAATTCAAAAGATATGTCAAACAGTGAAATGGTTTTGTAATTTTCACTTGAAAAATACAAAATTAAATTACAGAGGGTACATGAGATGAATACCATGTCTCTCAAAATGAACATTATTTTCGAGAACGCCATCTGCAATAACAACCCCACTGGGAGGAATGCAGGTGTTAGAAACATTAGTATCTCCTTATGATGCACAGCAGAATAACATAATAAGCTATAATTTTCGATAAGCTGGACAAAAACAGAGAAAAATATTAACCACTAATTACAGAAGAACTGCCAGTACCTCAATATAAAAATAAGTGTATTTGCGATGTAAGCCACCATTTCCCTGCACAAGAAAAATAGCAAGCAAACATGAAAATTATTAGAAATATATTCATCTAACAGAAGCGTAATGAAGAAATGCCTTGCACAACACATTGAATACATGATCATGCAAACACAATTTTGTTCAGCTATGCAGTGTTATCTGAATCATTCATAGGCAAAGTAATGTTTTTTAGTTTATGTTTGTTTATCACTTTTATTCATTTTTTTACCATGGGCCTCAGTTTCTGATGTGCAGTAGAGATCATCAGCCGGATGTTGGTGTGTTAGCGTTAGTCTAACTGAACCAGGTAGAAGGGGCATTAACCCCTCTCTTGTATCTTTTCCTCTCTTCTTAATGAAATGATGCGTAGATCTCCTACACATTCGAGAAAAAAAATGACCATGTCTTCTTCCGCTTGTTTCTATGACTCAACCTTACAGTGCTTAGTGAGTAGAAAACTTTGAAAAAACCTCAATACATTGCCACTAATTTGCTCATTAGTTGTCTGTGCTACTTCTAAGGACTGCAGCAACAGTGGAGGGAAGCAATTTGTTATAGGCCAAATACGGCCGAGGGCCCAATAGGCATCCATAAAGCAGGGCCAGAACATACTTTTTACCCATCGTTTACCAATGCAGCAACAGTGGAGGGAAGCAATTTGTTATAGGCCAAATACGGCCGAGGGCCCAATAGGCATCCATAAAGCAGGGCCAGAACATACTTTTTACCCATCGTTTACCAATCGTTAACATATTGATCGATGGTCACGTTCCTATCCTAAATCAATCAGATGATAAGATGAAATGATTGCAAAAGCTTTAGCAGTTTGATGAGCACACCACTGGAAGCAGTTTTGATGCCAGAGAAGTTCTATAAGGCTGAATAGCTGGACTGTGAACAGAGACTTCTCAAAGTAGAAAATCATGGTAAAAGAAACAGGATTGGAAATGGCTTTACATTTTCTTTTATAGTGATTACTGGGTTTCAGAAAACTTCCACGGCCCTTGGAAGCAATAAGCAACATGAAAACCAGACAAACATCTGAACTTAAACTATAATGCCACTACATATACCATGAGGCATTGTGATGAGTTTCTATACCCAGTACCATAAAACATCTCAACTGACAACTATACATCGACAAAATTGAAAATGAGAGTTCACAGATTTAAATGTAAATAATATTAAACACAGCGTAATCGAACTTATGGAATGCATGGGCACACAACATCTAGGGGACCAAGATTGTTAGCAGCTGACATATTTATCTTCACTGCAATAGAGTGGAATCTCTTGCACAGACATACCAGAAATGATGTAAACTTTCCTGGCTGTCACCCTTGAAAGCAGTTTTTGCAAAAGCTGCATAGAACCTGTCACACTAACAAAGTTAACACGAGAAATTAAAGTAAAGCATATGCACAACAGTTTGTCAACAGAAGTTACTTACATTCCCAATGTCATGACAGTCAAAACACCAGAAACTTCCAGCGAATCTTGGGCCTTAAATGGAAGGCAGAAGCAAATGTTACGTCTACGAAGAGTAGAGGAAAGCATGTATTGAATGGCTTAAAATTTCACTCAACATTGAAGGATAATAATCCTCTTCTCATGATTTCTCAACATAGGTTTACTTTCTATGTCCAACGCCAAACCCACTATCTTAAACTTCACCTAAAGCTCATGGTGCAAATGTAATTATTTATTCCTGGATTCACGTTGCGTGTACAATACAATGGTACGCATATGCCCTACATAATTGAGGAAAAGCATTCCTCAAATGTCTAGATGCACAGCAGAGGCATAGAATCTTTCTTTTTCTAAACCACAAGTTACACCGCTTTATTCACTGAATCACATGCTTACTTTAGAAGTCTAGCTATATATGCACCTAACAGTTATTGCATCTCAGCAGTAATAACGATATCAGCTTTTGTTTCCTTCTTCAGGTCTGCAAAGCTGTTGCCTTGTGACCATGATGTCACGGGTTCGAGTCCGGAAAACAGTCTCTTGCGGAAATGTTTGGAAAGACAGTGTACAAAAGACCCAAAGTGGTCAGACCCTTCCCCGGACCTCATGCAAGCGGGACCTAGGTGCACGGGTCTGCCCTCTTTTCTTTCCCCTTCAGATCCATAGTTCACACTAGTTTTTCTTTTCACCAGTTTAAACCACCCCCTCCCCCCCCCCCCC
>BCLF01000105.1:0-25571 GCA_001602275.1 Zoysia japonica | reverse complement strand
CTCGGGCGGCGCAGCAGCACTGCGGCGAGAGACGTGCTCACCGCCAAAGCTCCCGACAGAGGCGGCTGGAACTGGGAAAGAGGAGCAAATAAATTAGGGTTAGGGTTGAAAGTACCCCAACCTTTTTATACTCTCCGAAAAAAGAGTGCGTCCGTTAGATCTAGATCCTACGGTCTAGATCGCGCGAAGGCTAAATGAGCCAGATTTGGCCCATGAGGGAGTGCGAATTTTCGGCCTAAAGGCAAGTTGGCTTGTCCGAATTGCAACAGGTCAATGGGCTAGACCGAATTTCTATTTCGGCCAAAAAAAAAGAAAGTTTTTTCATTTTTTTTTCAGAGGCATTTTTAATTGATTAATTAGGTAATTTTTACCTAATTAAATCTGTTAAAATTTGAACCAACGAGATAATTTTGACAGAAAAAAATAAAGTAAATGCTTCTGAAAATTAAAAAAATTTGTTTTACGCTGCGTACTTAAAGAAATTATTTTCATCATTAAATTCGAACCAACGGGAGAATTTAATTTTGGAAAAAATAGTAATAAATTTCAAAAAATTATGATATTGTTATTTTCTGACCAACGTTGATAATAACAGTATTATAATTTTTGTAATTGATATTTTATGCATTATTTCTATTTCTACCCAACGGTGACATAGATTTAATGTATAATATAAAATTGCGTGTCATATTTTTTACCAACGTTAAAAATAAGACATATAATTTTACTACTACTGTGTTCTCACTTTATCTGATTTATTTACAGGCAGATACAACTTAATGAGTTGTATCAAAGAGATTCTCGCTCTTAAAGGTGACAACTATGGAGAGTGGAAGAAAAAGATAGATCTAGCGTTTATCTTAGCTGAGGTGGACTGGGTTCTCACCACAGCATGTCCCACTGAGCCTGAGGAGCCAGTGAGGAAAGAAAATGAGGCTGAGGCTGCTTGGCAGACCAGACAGAAGGACTATGCTCCTTTAAAAATGTCTTATGACTTTGAGCATAGGAAATGGATCACAACCAACAAAAAATGTATGGCTGTGATAAAGAACACAATTGAGCCTGTAATTGTGGGTTCAATCTCAGAGTGTGACACCGTCACAGAGTACCTTGAAAGAATAAAGAGTCAGTTTACTAGCTCTTCAAAGACATATGCCACACAAGTTATTAAACAACTTATGACAAAAAGGTACTCTGGTGGTAACGGTGGCATTAGAGAGCATATATTGAGAATGAGCAACATGACATCTAAGCTCAAACAATGGATCTAGGTCTCAAGGATGAGCTTATTATCCATCTGATTTTTACTTCCTTACCAAAAGAGTTTGACACGTTTATTGTCAACTACAATATGCAACCCGAGACATGGGGCTTAGAAAAATACATAGCAATGTGTGTGCAAGAGGAGGACAGAATTAAAACTTCACATTGTGGTTCTATCAACTATGTAAAAGACAACAAAAGAAAGAACTTCAACAGCTACTCCTCAAAGAACAAGAGAAAAGCCCCTGTCCATCAGCCTCAACAGAACAAATTTGCAGTAGACAAAGATCATTGTCTTCACTGCAAGAAAACGAGACACTACAAGAAGGATTATCCCTCCTATTTAATGATCATGGCAAAGAAAGGTGAGAACATTATTACCTTTATAAACGAATTCATATATGTGCAATATTCAAAATCCACTTGGTGGATTGACTCTGGAGCAACTGTTCATGTTGCTAATTCATTGCAGGGATTTCGTTCGACGAGGACTACGCAAAGAGAAAGATGCTTTAAAGTTGCAAATGGAGTCCAAACTGAAGTTGAAGCCGTTGACGATCTTTCATTAGAGCTAGCTGATGGCTTTATTCTTATACTTAGAGATGTTCTTTATGTACCCTCTCTACAGAGAAATTTGATTAGTGTTTCATGTTTGGATAATGATGGTTATGATTGTCATTTTAGAAATGGCAAGTGTGAAATAATATTTAATAAAGAATGTGTTGGTCTTGGCATATTACAAAATTAGCTTTATTTGTTATCACTACGTGATGATGTGAATGTCGTATGCGATAATGAGAACGTTGCGTGTGAGATAAACGAATCCTCGTCCATCAATGAAAATAGAAAAAGAAAAAGAACTCTAGACGAGTCATCGAAATTATGGCAATGTCGTTTAGTCTATATTTCGAGGGGGAGAATAGAAAGACTAGTTAAGAATGATATTCTTCCTCCGCTAGAGTTCTCAGACTTAGAACAATATCGAGATTGCATTAAAAAAAATATGTAAAGAAAATTAAGAAAGATGCAAAAAGAAGCACATGAGTTCTACAAATTATTCACACGGATATTTGTGGTCCCTTTCTGTAAAGAGTATAGATAGTTATGACTCATTCATAACATTTACGGATGATTACTCTCGATATGGATATATTTATCCAATCAAAGGAAGAAATGAAACATTGGATAAATTTAAGATATTTAAGGCTGAAGTTAAAAACCAACACGATTTAAAGATAAAGATAGTCCGATCTGATCATGGGAAGGAGTACTACGGTCGGCATACCTCGTATGGACAAGTTCCTGGACCTTTTGCAAGGTTTTTACAAGAAAATGGAATAGTGACCCAGTATTCTACACCGAGCGAACCTCAGCAAAATGAAGTAGCTGAAAGACGCAACCGTACCCTGATGGATATGGTGCGAAGTATGATGAGCTATTTCACATTGCCATTGAGTTTATGGATGGAGGCGTTAAAAATCGTCATTCATATTCTCAACAGAGTACCCAGTAAATCGGTGCCGAAAACACCGTATGAGTTATAGACAGGTAGAGTTCCCTCGTTAAACCATTTACGAGTGTGGGGGAGCCCAGCTGAGGCTAAAGTATTTAACCCAAACATTGAGAAACTTGATCCCAAAACAGTAAGTTGCCATTTTATTGATTATCTAGAAAAGTTAAAAGGTTATCGTTTCTACTGTCCAGACAGACAGACATACAAAGTTTGTAGAAACGAGATACGCTGTTTTCTTAGAGGATGAGATGATGAGGGGGAGCATAGTAGGTCGAGAGATTGATCTTGAAGAGAAGCGGGCGTACGCGCCTACTCCGATGATTCAAGAGCCATTCTTCTCACTACCTGCTGTCGCTGCACTGACAGTGCGAGATATTGTGGTGCAAGCACCTGTTATTGTTCTTCCTGTGGCAACAATGAATGAAAATGAGGAACCTGTTCTACAGCATCCTATAGAACCCGTTATCACAGATGAGAGAGAGCAACAACAGCCTCAAACAGAAAATGCACATAATGAAGAGGCCTCGAGGAGGTTTCAAAGAGTAAGAAGATCAGCTATTCCTGATGACTATGAAGTTTATCAAACAGAAGAATTTCAAATGAAGGATGATCCTACCTCATTTGAAGAAGCTATAAGAAGTGAAAACTCTTCAAAATGGCTTGAGGCCATGGAAGAAGAAATGAAGTCTACGAAGACTAATAAAGTCTGGGACTTGGAAGTAATTCCTAAAGGAGCCAAAACAGTAGGATGTAAATGGGTCTACAAAACAAAATTCGACTCTTAAGAGAATGTAAAAAGATATAAAGCACGACTCGTGGCAAAAGGCTTTACTCAAAGAGAAGGGATTGATTACAATGAGACCTTTTCTCCTGTCTCTTCTAAAGATTCCTTCAAAATTATAATGGCACTAGTGGCTCATTATGATTTAGAGTTACATCAGATGGATATAAATACAGCATTTCTCAATGAGGATTTAGAGGAAAATGTCTACATGGCACAACCGAAAGGTTTTGTCATGAAAGGAAATGAAAGAATGGGATGTCGTCTAAAAAAATCGATTTATGGGTTAAAGCAAGCTTCAAGACAATGATACTTGAAGTTTGATAGCACGATAAAAAAATTTGGGTTTAAAAAAAATATAGAAGACAACTGTGTTTATATTCAAAGTTTAAAGATGAGAAGTTTATCTTCCTAATCCTGTATGTGGATGATATCCTACTAGCTAGTAGTGACGTCAGTCTGCTACTGGAGACAAAAAAGATTTTATCCTCAAACTTTGATATGAAAGATCTTGGTGAAGCTTTTTTCGTTTTGAGAATCAAAGTTCACCGAGATAAAAACAAAGCGGTATTGAGATTGTCACAAAAAACATACATAAAGAAAGTTTTAAAGAAATATGGTATGCATAAATGTAGTCCATCACCTGCACCTATAGTCAAAGGCGACAGATATGAAGATTTTCAATGCCCCAGGAACCAATATGAGATCGATCAAATAAAAGCGGTTCCATATGTTTCAGCTGTCAGAAGCTTACAGTATGCTCAAGTATATATACGTCCTGACTTAGCATTTGTTACCGGGTTACTTAGCAGATTCCAGAGCAATCCTGGAATAGAGCATTGGAAATTGATAAAGAAAGTTTTGCGCTATTTGCAAAGAACAAAAGACCTCATGATGATATACAGAAAATCAGATTCACTCCATATAGTGAGGTACACAGATTCTGATTATGCGGAAGATGATAAAAAATCTACATCCGAATATGTGTTTACTCTCGCTAGAGGAGCTATTTCGTGGAAAAGCTCAAAGCAAACCGTCACTGCATCGTACACAATGTATGCCGAGTTTGTTGCATGTTATGAGGCTACGGGGCAGGTGAACTGGCTTAAAAAGTTCATACCCGGTTTAAAAGTGGTTGACGACATCCATGAATCACTTAAATTGTACTGCGATAACGAATTCGCAGTAACATATGCACACAACAATAAGTCAAGTGGTGCTGTCAAACACATTGACATAAAATAATATGTTGTGAAAGATAAAGTTCGGGATCAAATCATAAGTCTTGAGCATATAAGCACCGCAAAGATGCTAGCGGATCCGTTTACTAAAGGCTTACCACCTAAAGTATTTATTGAACATGTTGTCGGCATGAGTTTAAGAGAAAGTCTGTGATTCCTGAACTAAAAGATGTCCCAAAATGTATAGTAACTATTTCAGAACAGAAAAATGTGTTGTAGCTGTTAAGTTTATCGGTGATAGATCGTGACGATGAGACAGTTCTATGCATTAATCTATAATGGAATGAGTGAAGTTAAAAAGTAATAAAGATAAAAGTATAAAGTGAGATCAAAGGAGAGAATGTTAGAAATTGATCTCCACTTATTTTGGTCCAACAGCTTTAATGGACCTTTGACTTATTCACGCTCTGATCGGAAGCCCCCAGCCCATTATGACTGGTGAGCCCCTGTCGTCAGCGCCACAATAAATAGAGGTGAGAGGCCGGCCGAGACTCATGACCTAAGTTCGTCCGTACCGTCGCGCCCCACCAACAAACTCTAAACCCAATCTATAAGAGGGCGCTGTGCCGACGGGAAGCACCACCGCCGTTACCGCCACGACGACCGCCGTCACCGAGAGATCGACGACGTCGCCGTGGCTTCTACGTCACTGCCCTCTTCATCGACCGACGCTGCTCTAGCGCAGAGAACCGCATCGACAAAAGACAGATGGCCGAATCGTCTTCCGCGACTCTAGCGACCGAATTCGAAGGTATTAACCACCTTCGAACCACAAATCTATTATCGATACAAAACTCTCGGATCTACACTCCTACATACCGAGAAAAGATCACAACAAACACAAGCACAAGTGATTTTCCTTTATGAAATCTATGCACACCCCATTTGAGCCAACGTGACCACAACCATATCGATGCAACCTACCAAACACAAGCACAAGTGATGTTCCGATCTGCTCGACACCCAAAACAGTCAACCTATCACCAGATCAATAGAATCAGAATTGACGGAGAACAAACAAGACCGTCTGCATCCACATAACCAGGTTGAAGCGAGCCTGGTTCCAGATCCTGTAACCAGGCCACAGGTGATGCATCCTGCCTATCACACCCAAAAAGAGAGAAAAAGGCATAAAAAAGAGAGAGAAAAAAAAAACAGGCAGAAAGCGCGCGCGCACACGTAGCCGACACCACCACCATACACTTGTGTTTCCAATTCATTCACCCCCCATCCCCCCACCTTACCCCTCTCGTCTTCATCGTTCAACAACCACCGTAGCAGAAGATCGTACCGGGAGGAGAGAGATTGCCATGGCCGCCCGCCTCCAGCTGCCTATAACTACTGCTGCTCCAGCTGCTCATCGACGAGTACGTCCCCCTCTCTATCTGCCCATCGCCAGAAGATTGCCATCATATCCTCCTTCGAAATCGTCATCAATAATAACGACGACGGCGGCCAGCAGCAGCACCAGCGCCACCACCGGCGGCGGCAAGGCTACTACTTGGACGCTGAAGCTGACTTACCTGGAGATCAACAGCTGGGTGTGGGAGCTGCAGCAGGAGGACCCCAAGGCGAAGGCGCTCCGCATCCTGGTGGACCCCATCCTCGTCGGCGACCTCGACTTCGGCGCGCCCTGGCTTTTCAACGGCGCCAAGAAGGACCCCAAGGTGAAGGCTGTCGGGGTGGAGACGGCCATGGAGTCGGCGCCGGAACTGCTGCTCATCACGCAGAGCCTGGACGACCACTGCCACGTTCGCACCCTCAAGCAGCTGTCCGCCAGAGCGCCTGACCTGCCTGTGTTCACCACACCCAACGCGCGCCCCGTCCTCACCTCTCTGCCCACGCCCTTCCGCCGTGTCACCTACCTCGAGCCCGGCGAGTCTACGGCCGCCGGCGACCGGGTCCGGATACTGGCCACCGCAGGCCCCGTGCTGGGACCGCCGTGGCAGCGCCCCGAGAACGGCTACATCATCACTGCCGGTGACAACGACGATGGCGGCGGCCTACTATACTACGAGCCGCACTGCGTGTACGACAGCTCGTTCCTGGAACGCAGACGGCTGCGAGCACAGGTGGTGATCACGCCCGTGGTCAAGCAGCTCCTTCCCGCCAACTTCACCCTCGTTTCCGGCCAGGAGGACGCCGTCGACCTCGCCAGGCTGCTCCGGCCCAGGTACGTGGTTCCCATGAGCAATGGCGATGTGGACGCCAGCGGACTCCTCGCCACGGTCCTCACCACCGAGGGAACAACGCAGTCCTTCAAGGCCATGCTCTCCGAGGCGCTTCCCGAGGCTCAAGTCCTTGACGCCGCGCCTGGCGTTCCGCTTCAGCTGCAACTGGAATTGGATCAACGTCATCAAGCCGCTGCTACCACATAATTAAATCATACGTAACAACACTTGGGGTCCTTTTTGTGGAGTACTCCTATGTAGGTGATGCTCGTTTCGGTAGTACTCCCATATGATGATAACTTGATGATGACCTGATGCCACCTATCGCTGGATAAACAAAATAGGCAGGTCCATTTGGTCCTAAACAAACTTTCTCCTGCAGCTTTTTATTCAATCATCAACATCTCTACAGCTTTTTATACATATACATACATATATGTATATATGTATATGTATGTATATATATGTATGTATATGTATGTATGTATATATGTATGTATGTATATATGTATATATATATGTATGTATATATGTATATATATATATATATATATATATATGTATATATAATAACACGCACAACAGCAAAATGACGTAGATTCTTCACGTGGAGGAGACAAGCCGAAAAATGGCTCATTGATCAAAACCAATAAAAAGGGGAAAAAAAACTCTATGCGACCTTCTCGTTCTTCTCCAGACAAGAGTCTCCTTGTGCCTCATATGCCCAATCAACAGCAAAGAATGGTTGCCAGTTGCAACACTTCCACAGCGTGCCGATATCAACGCTGATAACTTATCTGTTTGCGCCTCCTCGCCTCGATGATGCAATGCGTGCTCGTGGCAGCCCCAGAATAGCCACAAGGCCACCGATGAAAGACGAGCCAGCTGCAACAGCAAAAGCTGGTGCATTCCCACCACCGAAAAGTTGATCCCACGGACCACTACCAAGTGACACAATAACCTGCAGGTACCAGTGTCGGTAACATCCTCCAAGGCATCAGCATCAACAGTGTAATAATCACAACCTCAACAGAAAAAGTTGATTTTATACCAACAAAACTCACAACTCCTTTGACTACCAGTTCAGCAATATAAACATTGAGGCTGAGATGACGTATAAACTAAGACACTTCGACCTGATTTATCCCAATATATATACTCAGTTTTAATTTGCCAGGGAAATCACCAATGAAAATATGGACCGTTGGTGATCCTAAACTAGAATTTAGATTTCTATGTTAGGGTGATCTTGACTGCATTCTTTAGATTTGATTACCATCCACTGAGATTTAAATCTATGTGTGTGTAACGATATGAGATTGCTTATCCTCTGAAATTCTAAGTAAATTACCAAGTGCCTCACATTGAATTCTATAATCACAATATAAGAAACCAAAAGCTCTCCAATTGATCCTTAACTAACTTTTCAAATGCAGCTTATGAGTTCAGCACTGCAGGTGTTCAAAGCTGGTCAAAGTTTATTACAAGTAAAATAAAAAGTTATGCTCCTGCCATGCTTCTATTTCTGTTTCATTTATCCAGTCCATCAACAATGCACCCTCGTGCAACATATTCAGTAGGCGATGAAAGTGTTTAGATGACTTTAAAACTCCTTAGTATCAGATTTTTTCGGGAAAAAAGGAAGGCCACAAGTTTTCTATCAACCTATATTTCAAAAAAGAAGAGATTTCAGACATCGGCATATTTTTACCCTAAATCTCTACTAAATTATCGGATTACCTAATATTTCATCTGGACAAACTAATTGACTTAACACTCCTGAATGGAAAGGGGCAAATAAAAGAATATAGACAAGGAAACAGCTACAAACTAATTGACTTAACACTCCTGAACGGAAAGGGGCAAATAAAAGAATATACATGACTGATATATTCAGCCTAAACGAATGATAGGAATATGACTATATCAAACTAAATCATGATCTCCCTGTATCTTGATGGTAATGTCAAACTAAGCAGCTTCAAAAAGATCAGCTGCATCATGGTCTCGCTCTAGTTTGGCACTGTAACTTAGGTATAACACAACATTATTGTGCAGCATTAGTCTTTCAATAGATCTAAAAGTATTCTCCTCACGCAAATTGAAATCACTAACCAATTGATCAGCTTAAATCCTCTCAAAACTTACAATTTCTGATTGACTGATCGTAACTCTCAGATATCCAGCAGTCCCTTCCTGGCTTCGGTTGCAGCTAGTCCTGGGTTGCTGCTAGCAGCATTGCTCGCGTGTGTGAATCCTACTTTGGCAAGGTTTCTTAATATAACGTCAGCGGGGACATCTCTCCTCACTTATCAAGTTTTTTATTAGCTAAGCTATGCTACACTACAACAGCTACTTGTATCTTCCCTAGCTTAGAGTGGGGTTAGGCTACACACAATTTCTTTGCTAATATGAGCTCAAATATAAGTTTTAAATACTGCTGATCCTGAAGGCACATTAACCTTTCTTAGCTTCATCTAGATAAACACTTTCCCTACTTCTATAAGAAATGATGCTTCCTGTGGGTGGCTGATTTAGAACACTTCCCAGCACATCTTATACACTACGAATGTAAAACATTTCCTAGGGAAAAAAAACTAGATTAGTGGGAGAGACGCCCAACTATGTCAAGGGTGCCGGCGCCCAAGACTGCAAGCCTTTGGCTATGTAGCTCGTGGTAGGATTGGTAATGGTCGAGGTTTTACCCCTCTGCGCCCTATGGTGAAAGGGATGATATTTAGAAGAATAAGAGAGACTAGATAAATGGTAATTCTTATTGCCTGCCCTTTTCTGATGCCGAGTACATTCTTTTATAGGCTCTTAGTCAACTAGATCTCCTAAACTTATGGAACTAAATCTCCTAAACTTATAGAAACTAAATCTCCTAACTTACCTAACTGGAATACTAGATTTTAGGCGAGAATAGCTGCCCTCCTATCCTGTTTCTGCGCCTTGGCCTTTAGGCCGGCGGCTGCCACATGATATCTCTCCCTCTCGACGAGCGGCTCGTCCTCGAGCTGGCCTCTTCTTCATCGCCCAATTTCAGCAAAAAGAGGCGCTGATAGACCCTGTTGGGGCCATGCCCAAATTTCTCATTGCAGTTATAGCACAGACCCAATCGCCGGCGTTCTTCCATCTCGGCTGTGGAGAGCCGTTTCACCTGCCGGCTTTTCACTGTCACCACAGAAGAGAGTGGAGCCGTACTGCTTGTGGGCAGCGGTGGCGCTGCCCACGGCACTGGGGTCGGTAGCAGCCCTTTGCCTCGGTCCAGTGATGGTCGAGTTTCCGCTGCAGCTGCACACTGATCTCGGAGTTTTAATTTTCGGGCTAGGCTCATGGCATTGGCGAGAGACTGTGGGTTGTGGATCTCAATGTCAAGGCTGAGAGGCGGCTGCAGTCCAGCTGTGAATATCTGGACCCGTTGCGTCTCTGTCAAAATGCCTGCTCGTGGAAGCAATGCTTCAAATTGGTCCTGATATTCGACAACAGAGTCCGTGCGCTTGAAAGCCATAAGCTCGCCGAGCGGATTGGAGCGCAGGGGTGGCCCGAAGCAAAGATTTAGTAGCTCGGTGAAGTGGCGCCTCCTGCTGGACTTGGATGAACCACATCTGAGTGCCCTCTTCTAGGTGGTAAGAGGCCATCCATACCTTTTCCTCCTCCGCAATCCGTTGTTGAAGGAAGAAGGATTCACAGCGGTTGATGAACGCGAGGGGATCGGTCTTGCCATCGAACATGGGGAAATCCATCTTCTGGAAACGGGGCGGCCTGTCATTGTGGTGTTCTCCGGTCCCCGTAGATCTGTTGCCGGACGATGCGGAGTCAGTACTACGCTCCTTCTTAAGTTCATCGACCGATTCCTTCAAAGTCTTGACAGTCTCGACCAATGACTGACGAGAGCCTCCAGATCTGTAAGTGATGGTCCCGACATGGCGGCTGATGTTGTGACGGGTGATGGTAGCGGCGGCAGTGGTGGTGCTGGTGGCAGCGGTGGTGGTGGTGCGGCGTTTGGTGATGGTGGCAGCGGTGGTGATACCAGGTTGTCAAGAGCGTTGGCACCCAAGACTGCAGGTCCTTGGCTGCGTAGCTCGTAGGTAGGATTGGTAATGGGTCGAGGTTTTACCCCTTTGCACCCTATGGTGAAGGGGGTGAGATTTAGAAGAATAAAGGAGACTAGACAAACGGTAATTCTTATTGCCTGCCCTTTCTTGATATCGAGTACATTCTTTTATAGGCTCTCAGCCAACTAGATCTCCTAAACTTATGGAAACTAAATCTTTTTGAACTTATGGAAACTAAATCTCCTAACTTACTTAAATGGAATACTAGATTTTAGGCAAGAATTGTTGCCCTTCTATCCTGTTTTTGCGCCCTGGCATTTAGGCTGGCGGCCGCAACATGACACACTAACTTTTTATTAAGAATGGACAGACCGAAGCCTAAAGAGGGAAATGATAACAAATTCCACAAAATATGGTGCAGCACCTCAGGTTTGAACCCGGGTGGGCGCCCTCCCAGCTGGTGGACTTGCCAGTTGCCACCATGCTATGAGCGCCTTCATGTAAACCTTTTCCTAGATTGTCTGGAAATAATTGCCTACTGGCTTTTCTAAGTTACTATCCAGTATCAGTGGAGTTCATGTATGCATATGACGAAACAAAAGAAAGGAAAACATAAAAGTGGTTAATACCTGTGGTATCACAATAGCTAAATTGAGAATGCCCATTGCCAGACCTGCAAGGGGGAAAGGATTTTAAGAATACACAACCAAGATGATCTAAGGATTCAAAATGGAAAGTACCTTGGCCAAGACCCAGATTTTCAACACGACTAGCAGCCATTGCATATGGTATACTGTATGTGATCTGCGATAATAAAAATAAGTGTACCACACAAAGAACATAGGAAATAAAAGCAACTGAAAGAATTCTATACTCACTGCCAGAGGTGCTCCGAGAATCGTAAAAACCACCAGGGAAGATATAACAATGCTCATTGGAGGATCTCCGTTGGGCAGATAATCCATGTTCTTTGCCACATACGTTATAACAAGCATCGCCACAAAGCACAAAGCCATCAGGATATTGGAGACACCCCATACTAATCCAGCTCCCCACTTTCTACATAATTTCTCCAGTACAACAGAGGTGAACCCCAGGAGAACAGAGTTCAGCATGAGACCAAAAGAACCCATTCTCACACCATCGTGGTACCGTTGAGTCTCTCCAGGGTTGTCTGGACTTCCTCGGTAGATCTCTCGACCCATCCAATCGGTATCAAAAAGGATAAAAGGAAACCATCCAATCCATGTAAGGGCAGTGACGATTAAAACCATATAAACTGGTAATGTAAAGTATCTGAACGACCCAAAAAGTTCCCAAAGGAAAGCTTCTTGCTCATTACTTGAATGTTCTACTTCATCGCTTCTAAAAGTTTGAGGTTCTTGCACTGATGCTACAGTAATGTATGTAGTGACCACCAAAATGATAATATCGAGAAGAAAAGCAGACTTGAGGTTGGCACAACTAATGCTGCAGGATGGGGTAACAGTAAAAGGAAATATCCTGTACCAGCCACTGTATGCTCCAGTGGCATATCCGAGTATATTTCCCAGGGCCATGAAGAGTGAAAAGTATGCATTAGCAATTCGAGTTCTCCTTGGGTCATTCTCTGCAACATGAAGGATTGGAAAGGAGTCATTTACAGCTTTTAGGAGAGAAGAGAAATGGAAAAAAAAACTTCTACATGGGGTGTGGGGGTAAGACAACACCCATGCATTTTGTTAAGGAGTCTTCTCATGTAGGTCAATGTTAGAATTTATTAGGGGTTGTTAGCAGATAAGATCTGTTAGTTGGATTTTCCTATTTGGACTAGGAGTTGGATTAACCGGCACTTAGGCTATAAAAGGTAGTCAAAGTCATCAAGCGTGGAAGGCAAGGAAGAAAAGGAGTAGGTCTCTCTTCTTGTGCCATGTGCTGAGGCCCCAACGCTGTTCCATAGCAAAGAAACCCCTCGAACCCCTACCCCACCCTCATATAGTGGCACCGTATCCTGTGTGAGAATGACCAATGACCTAAGCAAGGCCTTTAGACGTATGCTTTGGTGTGGGACAACTAGGAAATTTTTTTAACCCTAGCCTGAAATTCGCTCCCATAGGAAGTCGAATCCGAGAGAGCCAACTAACCAACTCAGCTAGAGGCCTGTTAACTAGGAGAGAAATGTAACATATAGTATTGCTGGCACTGCTCAATGCAAAGGCAGTTGCATATGAACTTGAAAAAATTCATTCAAAAAGACATTGAACATATCAATACTCCCAAATAGACCCAAGTTGAACATATTACTCATCAACTGAAAATAACTATTCATTTTTATTCTATGGATGTTGTGAGGACAGGAAATCACAGGTCATTAGAGAAGTCACCTAAGATGTTGCTTCATAGAGTAAGCCGGATAAAAAGAGCACAGCAGCAAACCAGTTACAGCCTAAATATCTCTCCCTGTGTCGGCCTAAACTTGGCAACTGTTGTTCTACTACCTAAACAACGATAGTAACACTAACAGGAAAAAAATTGTGTGACACCAGTGCTACGTGGCACCGGGTCTTAATATTAGTTTCTATGTATTTCACGTAGCACCGGTACCGCACAATTTTTTTTCCCCGCATAAACAAAGTGTAGCGAGCTGGCTGGACGAGACAATTGGTGGTGACATTTGTACCAGCTCAAATTATTCAAATATTACTCGTCATGTCGTTTTATGGTGTGATGTTGTCCAGCTCTGCTAACCTTGATGCTAATGATAGGCCAGGTGGCAAGGCAGACAGAAAAGAAATGAAAAAAAAAATTGGAGAGACATCAAGCAAGTCGAGTTCGGCGACGTCCCATCGTAGCAAGAATCGTAAGCTAAAGGGAAAGCGATAGGCATGCTGCTCTACTCTTGTTCACCCTCCCTCAAAAAATCGGAGATGTTTTACGACCAACACCTCGCGACTGGGACAAATTACATTTCCGAAACTGAATGATCTTGTTGTTTGGTTAGAAATATCAAAATTAAATATTATTAATAAAAAAGATCCCCCAGGCAGTGGAAAAGGAGGAGAGAGAGCGGAGCAGTTACCGACCGGTGAGGTCCGCGAGGAAGGCCCTGCAGGGCCCCTGCGTGGCATTGTTGCCGACGTCCAAGAGCCAGAAGCCGAGGAGGTAGACGAGGATGGCACCGAGGCGTGTGGATCCCGGAGTGATGTCGTCGCCAAAGAGGCGGCCGAGGTCCGCGGAGAAACCGACGGTGAGGACGGCGGTTGCGATGGATGCTGCGCCGGCGGCGATGAAGGGGCGGCGGCGGCCGAGCGGGGATGCGGGGGCGATACGATCCGAAAGATGGCCGACAAGGGGCTGGACGAGGAGGCCGGAGAGCGGGCCGCAGAGCCAGACGAGGCTGGCATAGGCGTGAGGGATGCCTAGCTCCTGCACGTAGGGGGTGAGCAGGGACAGCTGCAGAGCCCATCCGAACTGCACGCCGCACGCCACTGATGCCGCACGCAGCAGCTTGCGGAGGGGGACCTTCCGCGCAGCGGGCGCCACGGCCGGCTGCGGCCGCCGCGGCATCCCTCCGATTCGAGTTGGGGCAGCAGAGCAGGGTAGAGTTCAGAGGGAGGGCAGGTGAATTCAATCAATCGATTCTAGAAGGGCAAGCGAGCGAGCAAGAGTAGATGCCACGGCAACTCGCCTGCGTGTCTGTCTTTCCGGCTCCGTCTGAAACGTCCTAATTTTTTCAATTTCTTCGTTTTTCTTCTAAAATTAAATTAATTTTTGTTAAATTTCTGTAAAATTTATGTGAAATTCCTGCGTCTCATGGGACTCACATTTTGACCATAGTATTGGAGATTAATTGTACTTCCTCCATTTCATATTATTTGTTATTTTAAAGTTTTTAATTTTTTAATTTATTTGTTATTCTTGTTTTCTAATAAATTTTTTTTATTTTTAATACATATCTATTTTTATCTTTCTCCTTTTTATTTACTGTATATCTCACTTTTTCTATTTTTTTTAATTTTTGTACCTACCTCTAAAACGACAAGTATACAGGGTCAAAGAGAGTCAAATGATTTTAGAAATTTCAGTTTTGCATTTTAGTAATAATTTTTCTTACTTCTCCCTCCCATTTACCACAGACTTTAGCTGGAGAGGGATAAACGATATAAATTTTTTTTGAAAGAAATAAGGGGTTGGGCAAATAAATATTCCAGAAAGGAGATGCAGATAAAATAAAAAAATATTTTAAAGTGAAAATATATTTAGAGGCTAAAAATGAAGTAATGAGCGGTAAAAATTGAAAGGTCCGTAAGGAAAAATCTTGTGTTCTTCTGGTCGCTCGCGCACTGTGCTCACCACTAGGTACCAAGGTTTTTCTTTTAACAAAACCTGAAAACCATTCAAAAACCTGTTTTAAATCGAAAAATCAAAATTTGAACGAAATTTGGTCGAAAACGGGTTTTTATCGACCGATTTTTTCGGTTTTATTGGTTTCCAGGTTTTAAAAATTTAAACCCGTTTCACCAGTTTATCTTTCGGTTTTACGATCAATTTTTAAAATTCTAAAAAATTTCAAATGTTTAAAATTTTTTGAATTTTTTTTAAAAAACCAATAGTCCGGTGACCCAAAAGCCAAGAAGCATCTCCCACATCAGTGGGGGGCCTTTACAATTTCTTGTCTACCAAAAGGAAGAAGTGAAAATAGAAAAAAAAGACCCTTTCATCCGGTCCCGGCCCTCGGCCGCTTCGCCGCCACCAGCTCCCTGCTGGGGAGGCTGCCACATTACACCACCAAGTTGTCCCACTGAAATTGCCTCACCAGCACCTCCACCGCTTCGCCGCCATCTCCCCGCTGGGGAGGCTGCCATGTTACACCACCAAGTTGTCCCAGCAGAAGTTGCCTCCAGCACCAGAGCATGCATAGGGGAGGTTATGCATGGATCTCACAACTCCATCTTAACCATTCCGTCTGAATCTCCAGGGGGTTGTCAGCAGCTGCTCACGAATCAGCAGCCGAAATTGGAGAGAAGAGAGGAAGCTTGCAGAGGAAGAAGAGAGAGAGATAGGTGGGGAATTTCTGACTAGTTTGTTGTTGTTTGATGATTCCCGCAACAGTATTCCGGGTGGCTTAATACACTCACTGATGGCCCAAGGCTTAACGCACGCACTAGGCCCACTCCGGCCCATGTACTCGAATGTTGGCGTGCCATAGACGGCTCCCGCGTCGTGGTAACTCTAACTTGTATGTCGAGGTCGTGTCGGCAACAAAACAATTTTTTGTGGCTGTTTTTCTCGAAATGCTCTAGAAAATATTCGATATACTAAAAAATATTTTTAGATCAAAAAGAGTGAATTTGGATGATCATTTAAAAAAACTAAACATGAGGATGGACAACGACCAATTTTGTTTAGAGTTTAGGGTTCAGATTCAGGGTTTAGAGTAGGGTTTAGGGTTTAACGTTTTAAAAAGATGGATGTTGCCTAGAGAGGGTGAATAGGCGTTTATAAAAATTAACACAAACTTGCAGCGAAAATTAAAACTGTAAAACTAGACCTTTCGTTTTGGCAAACCGGAACTTTTTATATTTCCTGGCCAGTTAAAACAGACAGGAACAAATACAGAAACCAAAACTTTCGGTTTTCAATACCGGAACTTCCGGTTTTCTCAAGGCAGAGAATTAAACCTGAACTTTGAGAATTCTCCCGAGAAACTTGCAAATCACTCCTAAAAGAGTATAAGGGACAAAATAGCTACTTGATTCACAGAGAATCGAAGGTTAGTCATAAGCACAAATAAATGAAACAAGCAATGCAAAGTAAAAGCAAGGACACGAGAAATTGTTTCACCGAAGTTCAACGACTTGCTCCCAAGTCGTCTACGTCTCCGTTGAGGAAGCTTGAACTGCTCACAAGGCCAACTCCAAGCCGAGTCTCTTTCAACCACTTCCCTCGAATCACTATC
This sequence comes from Zoysia japonica, assembly GCA_001602275.1. NCBI lineage: Eukaryota > Viridiplantae > Streptophyta > Magnoliopsida > Poales > Poaceae > Zoysia > Zoysia japonica. The sequence continues at coordinate 8,606 of BCLF01000105.1, read as the reverse complement.
TTGCTTCTTCCCTTGCGAAGGCGAAGCGGGCCTTCACAAACTTTCCCGTGACACACCACAAGCTTGGTGTCTCACCGGGTGACGTCTAGCCGTCTAGGAGGCTTAACCTCCAAAAGTAACAAATGCTCACGGATTTGCAACCTGCTCAAGTGCTCAATGAATGGGAGTGATCAATTGTGGTCTCAAATGCAATCTCTCTCAACCCAACACTTGGATTTCTCACAAATCACACAAGCCTCACAAAGAGGGGTTGGGGAGATCTCTAGAATGCTTTGGCTTAGTTTAGGTCGTGGGCAACACCAGCAGCTACCACTAAGGGGAGAGAGGAGGTATTTCAACCACTCTCTCAAAAACTAGCCGTTGGGGCTGAAACTGGGAAAACCGGAACTTCCGGTTTACCAACCGAAACTTTCGGTTACTAACGGTGACTAGCCGTTAGACACAACTTTGGGAAAACCAGAACTTCCGGTTCATCAAACCGAAACTTTCGGTTTGAGAGCTGCGGCAAAGTACCGGACACTCCGATGGTTAGGAACCTCGACTCCAGAGAGGGCTTCTCGGACACTCCGGTCAAGTACCGGACACTTCGGTGAAGACTTAGGCAATTTTGCTAGAAACTGCCTTTCGGTTTGGCAAACTGAAACTTTCAGTTTTTTCTGTTTCAGCAAAACTTGTGAAAGTGTATGGCCATTATGTTTCTCTCCTCTCATTTGGGTTTTCATGAGCACTGAGATTATGTTTTAATCCATGTTGCACCCCCCTTGATAGAGCGGCATACCTACACTCAAGAATTAAATAAAAGCTATAAGCAACACTTGAGCTTCACTTCTTGAATCTTGCCACTTCTTCATAGAATTGCTTCTTAGGGTGAACAACATGTGCTTTCCTTGAGCAACTCCATCTTGAGCTAGTAATCTTGGAAACTTTCAATCCATGAGATCAATATTCACTAAAATGCTTCTAAGTTACTTCTTATCTTCACACTTAGCAAAATATGACTCCTTGTAGCTTGAAAGGTCCATCACGATTCAACTCAACTTGTCCTTCTCCGGTACTAAGGTTCTTCGGCACCAAGACTCTTTCTTGCCCTTCTTCCTTTTCCGGTCCATCACGACACCGTCAAGTTGATCCTTCACCTTTTCACTAACTTAAGTCAAATGTTGCCTTGTATCTTCAATGAATGCTTCTTGAATTCTTTGATGTCAACTTCACAAACCAAGGGCCTTTTGGTTAAGATTTTAAATATAAACTATCATAACTTTTGATCTCATTTTTCTTAGCACAACCTCTCTTGGCTTCCTTGACATCAACTTCAATCTTTGCAAGTCAAGTAGCTTCATGTAGAGATCTTTAATTTGATTCATCATTAGTCTTGATCTCTCTTTTTGCTTGTAACAATTTCACTTGATTTAGCATGAGCAACCTCTTGACTATGAGAAAAGCGGTAATCTTCATTAAATCAAGACTTCTCAATATTCTTTTTGGACTAACAACCTGCTCATAAACTCAACAAATAATGTTAGTCCTTAAATCATGTTGTCATTCAATTTACCAAAACCCACTAAGGGTGTAGATGCACTTTCAATCTCCCCCTTTTTGGTGATTGATGACAACCTTGATGAAAGCTTACAAAAGGTATTCAATAAGCTCAGATTTTAGATTCTAATCAAATAGGCTTTGCTCCCCCTAAAAAAGTGCATATTGAATTGAATTCAATTTTGGCTTAAAATACCATTTGCACTTTTAGTGAAAAAAAACATGGAAGCTCCGTTATATGTTAGAATCCGTGGGGTGCACTAAAATGTGTGTGGACATGTATTTCGTGATGCATATGACAAGAGATAATCATAACAAATGAATCAAAAGAAAGGTATATGCGTTGCCTGAGGAAACCGAAACTTCCGGTTTGCCAAACCGGAACTTTCTGTTTTTCCAAACTTCATATAGTAAAGCAACAAAACACCAAATCAAATATGCATCACACATTAAGCAAATAATAGATTCTTATAACTTTAAAATAAACTAAAGCACACAATGTTCCACACATTACAAATTTTTCTCAAGTCCACGAGATGAAAAGATGAAACAGAGAAGTTTGTTCTGTCTGTGAAAACCGGAACTTTCGGTTTTCCATATTGGAACTTCCGATTTTCAGACATTCTAGAACTGATGCAGAAGTCAAAATTTGGAAGGGATTCAGCTTTAATTAGATTTTCTGCTTCATTTCTCTCCCCCTTTGTCATCTAGCACCAAAAGGGTTCCTTCCACAGCGGCTCACTCGGACTCATCATCTTCCTCAACAATATCATCACCGGGTTGTGGAGAGGGAGTGGGTGGAGGAGCAAATGGTGGTGGAACGGGAGCACCACTAGGACCAATGCTAAAAGCCTCGCTGAAGCTAGAGTCTCCGTACCACTCTTGATAGGGATTATGAGCCTCATACATTGCCATTCTTTCTTCAAATGTCTCCAACTCGGGTTCTTCTATTGGTTCAATGGGAGATCGAGGAATACCTTTCTCTTGGCAAAGCAACTTGACAGCCCTAGAATCTTTTCTTCTTGCTATCCTCTCCTCACGAGCCTTTACATCCGCATCATATCGGGATCGGCAAAGACCAAATATCATTCCAAAGAATTTCTTAATTGGAGAGGTGGGCTTGCTACCTTGCTGTCCTCTTCCTTCTCTTGGAGGAGAGGAGCAGTGAGAAGTCCCCGCTACATCGCTGTCCATAGATGGATTTCTCAAAGTTGGCTTCATTCGGAGTGAAGTATGGGTCTCATCACATACAAAACTGCCCCCGGTGACTCTCTCAATCATGTGCATAATATAGAGAGCATATCCACAACTCTTGAGAGGGCTTCTTGATATAGACTTGATTTCCTCCCAAATGAAGTCAAACACCGAAAAGGGGACACCACTTGGAGCTAGAGCATCGAGAAGGTTCTTGGAATAATTTGAGATGTTGGTCGCATCACCTTCTCTAGGAGCAAAGGTCTTCCTAATCATCCGGTTCAAGTATGTGTAGAAGGGAAGCAAACCGGTAGTGGTGCCAAGATTCCTCTCATTCCCTCCATACATGAACCTCATGCGGTTGTTTGGGAGAGGGTTTGCATAGTGTAACTTCACTCTATTTCCATCCAACCTCCCAAAGCCAAAGAGACGAGCAAATTGATCATATGTCACCTCATACCATTGCCCTTCGGTCATCCAATGCATCTTCCTCACCCCATTTTCCTCAACATAGAGAGTGGCATAGAATCACTTCATTATTCCAATCCTTTTGAAAGCTCATGACTCCTCTAACATTCTTTGCCTCACATGCATGAATGACCTCGTTGAAGATACTGTCATTTTTGCTTGTCATGTATGCAAAATCAATCCATTGAGCCCTTGCCACTGGATGACTTTTTGGAAGGATCACAGATTCATAATAATCTTGTTCAAACCATGTGTGAAATCTGTAATCTGATGCTTCCCTTTGATTTTCTCTAGGATTCTTGATCTTCAACTCTCTTACCAAATCAGTCTTCCCTTTGTAGCTCACCCGGTTTCTCTATCCGGGGTTGGTAGGGGTATGCAACCTTAGCTCTCCAAATGCTATCCCTCCTTGAGCAGCGATCTCATCAACATCAAATTCTTTCGGTTCAGGCACATGAGCAGTCCCAGATCCTCCCGCTTCAGTCCTAGAGCCACCTTGCCTATGGCTCATCCTAGGAGCAACCAGAGGCGCATACTCTTCTTCCTCATCACCGTCACTAGAGTTAGTCTCCACATAGATATCAGCCCTTTGAGAAGTTGATCTTCTAGCGATCCTTTTGCCTCTTCTCGAATATTGTAGCAACGCTTGAGATCCTTCACCAAATTCTCCTTCATGTCTAGCCTTGGTCCTTCTTTCACCACTACTGTCTGACATGATGTTGTTTCAAGGTAAAGATAGACAAAAAGCACTTAGGAACATGATAAAAGAAGGTTTGATGACAATTACAGGTAAAAAGATGAGTTCTGGTTTCTCTGGAAAACCCAGAACTTCCGGTTTTCACGAAGAAAACTAGGGCTCATAATTTTATCCAAAATTGTACTAGAGTGTTCTAAGGCCTTAGCGATATGATAAAGGAACCTAAGTTTCAAAATTCGACAAATAACATAATTTAGGGCTTCTCTGACAAAACCGGAACTTCCGATTTGCGAAACCGGAACTTTCGGTTTTCACAGAGAAAACCTAAGTTATGAGATCCATCGATTTAGCCAATGAAACTTAGTGAAACTTGGAGCGCTGCTTCATTGTACATCTAGGAGACAATGTGCCGAAGGAATTTCAATTCCACCAAGGTACTTGAGAGATCGAAGATGAAGAACAAAAAGTACCTTAGGGTGATGTAGAGATGAAATCGGAGGGCAAATCAGAATCTCCGATCTTGGGAGAGTTGATTCCACCCAAAATTCAAAGATTTGCACGGTTGATTCGATCTCCAAGGGAGAGGAGACTTTGAGGTGTTGAGGGTGTTCTTGAGGAGAGAGAGGAGTGAAAAGAATAAAGGGGGTGAATCCTGGCCGGCTGGGTTAAAAACGCAAAAACCGAAACTTTCGGTTTGCCAAACCGGAACGTTCGGTTTTTGCAGGGAGTTGCAAAAATGCCGAAACTTAAGGAAACTCGATTGATTTGCGATGAAAACAATTTCCTCAGATGATTTGAAGGATATTTGAGCTATTGAAGGAGAAGGATGGACTAATGGACTTGAGAGCGTTTCTTCACTTGTAATTAGCCAACAATCGACCAATGTGAACAATAATCACAAGTAGATCAACATGATCACAAAGATCAAAAGATTCAAATATTTTGATAAAACACACAGAGGCAATAAAGAGTTTTTTCTTAATTTTTGTTTTTTTAAAAAAAGATCTATCCTATGCCAGAAAGAGTATGGAATGGCCTAAGCCACACATACCAAGTCAAATTCCTACACATGAGTTCTATACGAAAAGGATAGGTAAAAAGATTACTAGGACATACCTTTGCCTCTTAGATATTAGAATCTTTATTAATGGAAAAATAGGAGTTTTCTAGCTTGATGTTGATCAATTCAAATTGGACAAAATACCATATTTGTCATTTCATCTATGCACTTTCAATGATGATAGTTTACCCTTTTTATCAAGCTAGAAGAGTATTGTAATATCCATTAATCAATCACTAAGACAAATAGCCTCAAAAGGTTAGTAATAAGTTTTCTGCCCAAACCGAAATCTCCGGTTTGTCAAACCGAAACTTCCGGTTTTGGCAGACAACGGAAATATCGAAATAAAACCAAAAAGACTGAGTTAGAAGGTTTACTTATTTTTACAAGAATCAGCTTGAGGCACTAATTCCATGAGAAACAAATTCTCCATAATTGAAACTAATTTGTTTCTAAAATCACTCAAGAAAATACATTAGTTCCATTTGACTTAAGAGATAGAATATACTCTCCCTTAAAGTGAGCATCAAATTTTAGAATAATTTATCATATGCATAATAACAAATTAATATACTAGAGGAATTTATTCTATATCTCAGTGAAGGCAAGAATAAGTATATTTATTATTGAAAGCATGCCAGGAGAAATACTCACAATCACATAGATGTGTGTATATTTCCTTCATCATGTTGGAATTTTGATTCTTGAGGTGAAAATCGAATCATTAGATTACTTTATGCCCATGTATCACTCTAAACACTTGTTATCTTTTTTTTTTTAATTCTTGACTTCTGAATTTTCTGCAAATAATTTAGCAAGAAGAGATTCTCCAAAGGAGATATTAAATTTGACTTTTATGTAAGGCTTGCATCAATTTAGATCATTATCTAGCATCTTTTGTCATTGATAAAGTTATATTTGAATGAGAGAGATACAAGAAGACATTTGAGTGATACTTGTTACCGGAATGCAATAGATGTAGTTGTTGCACCATAGGACTTCAAGCTTGGCCAAATACATGAAAGTGTATTGAACTAACCAAGGCTTGACATCATTGCACTCTTAAGGCCTGTGGCCAAATCTTGTTGGGTCCTTGAGAGTTAGATCCACAAAATTTTAGCTTCCAAATTGACCTTGTACTAGCAATGGGTGAACTAATCACCTTAACCGCACAAGTGTCATTGTTGGCCTTCATAAATGATGAACTAGTCAACTTAGCAAAGGTCATAGGACAATCCTTACCAATGTGTCCTTTGTTTTTACAAGTGTAGCAAATTCTATGCTTGTATTTTCTTGTAGACGATGTTTCTTGCTTCTTCTTCTTTTCTGCGATGCCCATGTATCTCTTGAAAGCATTGGAGAAGCCTTTATTCAATTTTGCTGGGGGCTGCAGCTTTTCTGCTGAAACCGGAACTTTTGATTTGGTTAACCGGAACTTCCAATTTTTGCAGTTTTCCTCCATCCTGATTTCTTTAGGGTACGAGACAATCTTGTGTCCTTTTTCTTTGCATCCAAAGCACCTCCTCTGAGATAATCTTCTTTGTCTTCTAGAGAGAGTTGCTTGGTCATTTTTCTTCATAGGACATTTTGATACATTGTGTCCCTCTTGAGAGCAACTTGAGCACTTGATATTGGTTTTCATCTTGTGTGTTTGTTTATTGTCCTTGATGTAATACTTGTGTTGGTTCTTGCTGTAATTTCTGATACATGTGGCGGTTGATCCCTTCTCAAGCTTCTTCACCATGTTATCACGGTTATCTTGAGATGGTTGCACATGGTCTCTTCTCTTCAAAGAACCAACATCCATCTTGAGCTTCTCTATTTCTCTCTTGAGAGCATCATTTTTACTTGCAATGAAATCATCACAATTTTCTACAATAATTTGCTCATCACATGATGGCTTTGCTTGAGAGCAACAATTGGTAGCACAAGATAAATCAAAAGAACTTTTAAAGCAAGCACATTTGTGCACTATGGGTTGATAGGATGTTACCGTAGTTAACATAACCTCATGAGCAACATTGAAGGTAATGTGTGATTCTACAATACTCTCATAGGAGCACAAAAGCTCACTATGATCATTTTGTAAAACCACATGCTTCTTGCTAAGCTCTTCTAGTTGAGCCTTGAGATCTTGATTTTCTTTCTCTAGTTGCGCTATATAAAAATTAGAGTTAGAAGCACAAGCATATTTATTATCAAGATTTTCAACCAAGGATACACTTGACTCCTTCCTCAAATTATCATTATTGACAATAAGTTTAGAATTACTCATTGTCATGAGGCAAAAGGTGTCTTCATCATTTGAAGACATACTCCTTGGTGATGTGGACTCTTCGCTTGGCCTAAAATGACAACAATCTTCAAATTGAGAGTTAAATGAAAACTTACAGATTCTGTCGAAACCGGCACTTTCGGTTTCACAAACCGGAACTTCCGGTTTTTGCAGAATGGCCGAAAGATCCACAACTTCTTGATCTTTTGTGTGTTCCACTTTAGCTTCTTCATAGGAACATTCTGAGATTGAGGCATTGATATCTTCATCATTTGAGAGTTGAGCCTTACAATCATCCTTTTCACCACAGGCTTCTTTTAGAGCCACCCAAAGAAGGTGAGCATCTTCAATGTAACCGTGCTCTTTGATAAGCTTATCCTCAATATTTGTACTCAAAGAACTATTTATAGCACACATGGCCTGAGCATTGCGTTGAGAGAGTATTACTTCCTCTTGGGTTAAGTTTCTTAAGTCATCAAGGTCAAAATCAACGGGAAGAATACTTGCATCCACAATGTTTAGCAACATGGGATCGAAAGCTCTAAATACAACAAGTATATATGAACACCATAATTTGTAATTGCAAGAGTATAGAACAATAGGATCAAAGTCACCTCCCAAAGACATCTTTTCTCACGGCGGTTAGGCTTGGATGTGAGTCTTTGTTCCGATACCAAATGGAAGGACCTAGATGTTGCCTAGAGGGGGGGGGGGGGGTGAATAGGCGTTCCTGAAAATTAACACAAACTTGCAGCGAAAATTAAAACTGTAAAATTGAAACTTCCATTTTGGCAAACCGGAACTTCCTATATTTCCTGGCCAGTTAAAACAGACAGGAACAAATACAGAAACTGGAACTTTCGGATCGCAATACCGGAGCTTCCGATTTTCTCGAGGCAGAGAATTAATCCTGAACTTTGAGAATTCTCCCGAGAAACTTGCAAATCACTCTAAAAAAGTATAAGGGATAAAATAGCTACTTGATTCACAGAGAATCAAGGGTTAGTCACAAGCACAAATAAATGAAACAAGCAATGCAAAGTAAAAGTAAGGACACGAGGAATTATTTTACCGAAGTTCAACGACTTGCTCCCAAGTCGTCTACGTCTCCGTTGAGGAAGCTTGAGCTGCTCACAAGGCCAACTCCAAGCCGGGTCTCTTTCAACCACTTCTCTCGAATCACTATCTTGCTTCTTTCAACCACTTCTCTCGAATCAATATCAAGTAAGGGGTTTCTGCTTCCGTTTCAAGCAGACGAGAGAGACGGGACGCAGCTGGTCATAAGGAAAAAAAGAAGGATTTACTGAATCCCCGCCTACATACAGATAGATAGGGAAGATGGATGAAGAAGTCTAGCTAGCTTCTAAATGAAATGA
>BCLF01000104.1:984598-999799 GCA_001602275.1 Zoysia japonica | reverse complement strand
ATACTCTGTTTCTCCTAGTTACTATCCCATCTGTGCATTGGGTTGTGCTTGTTCATGATGGTGTGAAGGGTTCTAACAAGTGGTATCACGAGTCGCGATCCTATAGCCGACTTGCTAGGAGCCATGGAGCCCAACATGAGGCTGTTGGTTGAGGAATTCATGAAGCAAGCCCGGGAAGTGATTTTGAAGGGCTTCATCAAGTGGAGGTAGGGAGTGGCAGTTTCACCATCCAACATCGACACTGATTCCGACGAGACAATCAGCGCATCCTCAACCTGACATGGCAGGGCCATTGGAACGCCCCCCCACCGCTGCCACGGGGTCTGAACCATCTTCGCTGACCTGCTGTGCATCGACTGCCACGGCAGCAGGGACAGCAGCCGCCCTACGAAAAGCAAACGAGATAAGTTCGCTACTTAACTAGTGTTCAAAAGAAAACACGAATGCAGGAACTTATGCTTTTGATCGGTGGATCAGGATGGCGTCGATCACTGCCGACGATGACTGCCCAGCCTTTGGAACGCGGGTAGTTGCTGCCGCTGCCACCCTCACGGACGGCAGCACCGGGTGGACAACCGAGTCGGCCACGGGGATGACGCTCGATCCACCGAGCCAGATCCTCTTCAGGGGGCCGGAGGGGCCGGGTCAGACTCACTATCTGAGCCAAAGGCCAAAGTTCGGGAGGTCATCCCACTCCTCCGACGACAACACTTGAACCGGACTGCCCGCCAGTTGCGCGGCCAAGGTGGTCACCTCCGCCCGCGTCGGCTGAGGGGGGCCAAAAACTTGCGTGACCAGGCCTCTCGGCTTCGGCCGACCGGAGGATATCTTGTACGAACTCTTCTTGGAGCCACTCTAGCCGGTGCCCCCGGCAGGCCAGAAAGCTACAGCTGTCCATTGATGACCCCAACGCTCGGGTCGGGGCCGGCGCTGCACGGGTGGTCGTCGAAGACCGACCCACCACCGGAGACGTCGGCGTCGAAGGAGAGGGGGCACCCGCCAGCACCGCCGTCGGAACGCGCGAGGAGGACGCACTCGCCTGAATTGGCAAGGACAACAAGATGAACCGACAGTTGCGATCATCAAACTAACAAGTAACGAAGAAGGAAATTGGCTTACCCTGCGCGCGGACATAGGCTCCGGCCCTCTCGTGAGGTCCGTGTAAGCTTCATGATCTTTAAAGTCCCCTAAAAGGTATGAATTGATTTTGGTGATTAAATGAATAATCATAGGTAACGGTTGTGTTGTAGGTACCAACCTGCTAATTCTATATCAACTTGGTGGGCTTCCTCGGTGGATGACAAGGACAATCCCTAGAAGAGTAGTTGCTGGGCTTCGGAGGACCAAGGCTAAGGACTAGCTAGACAGTCCATAGGAATGCCGGTACTCTAAAAGAGGGTAAGGTCATTTGTCTCCTGTCATACAAGTGTTAGAGGGTGTGAATACTCTTTAGATCCTCAGAAAGCACAAAAGATGACAGAGGAAGTGAAGTTGAAGATCGAAGCTCAAGACCAGCTGAAGATTCTGTCACAGAACAGTCTGGTGAGGTCACCAGACGATCCGGTGAGCCCTGAAGGAACATGTCCAGAGAGAGGTGCTCTCTAGAGTTGACGAGAAGAGTCACCGAACAGTCCGTCGGTGCAGTGATCTGACAGTCTGATGAGCCAGAAGCTGAAGCCCAGAGAAGGTGTCTCTATGAGTCCAAAAGTGAAAGTCACCGGACAGTCCGGTGAAGGTATGCATTGGACAGTCTGGTGTCCTATGGAGTGGACTCCAGATAGGGTGTTTCCCTGGCAGAGGTGGAAGAAGGGTCACCGGACAGTCCGGTGATCCAGTCACCGGGCAGTCCGGTGATTGCATAAAGAAGTCAGGTTTATGATATCACATCCCAACGGTTGTTTCTGGGCTTAAGAGCCTATCTAAACTATGGAGGAGGATGTTTTTCTGTGTGCCCTTGATTAGAATTGCTGAAGCCAACAAGGGACACAAGCCAAGTTGTGAGAGCCCAAGGGACACCACTAAGAAAGCACATTGCAAGATTGAAGAACTTTGGTGCTAGTAGTAGAGTGATAGGGAGCAGTCATCCATTTTTAGAGCTTGTAGGGCTTTAGAGGAGTGATCTTTGCCTATTACTCTTGGTGTGGGTAGCCTAGACCGGCTAGGAGTCGATGCTCGAGCTTCATAGGAGTTTGTGAAAGACGACGCCAAGTTTGTACGCGGTTTCGGGTCCCCCACTTGAAAGGGACACAAGAGAGAGCGTCCGAGCCTTGAGGCTTGCTTTAGCGCTTGAGTATTGTGTGCGACAGCCAAGCCGTCGATGTCTTCACTCCAGGAGTGAAGCAGACCTTTATGAGCATTGTTCTGGGAACGACGGGAGGGACCGGGTGTAACATACCGGATTTTTCTCAAGTTAATCGAAGCGCCAGTTGTCCCAAAAATTATTTTCGATTAACTCCGAAATTTTCTTTTAATTTTTCGGACGTCGGAATAATAGCCCGCGGACTTTTTGGGCCGAGATTAATTAGTTTGTTCTAATCCATATCTAATCCCCTCTATAAATACCCCTCTTATCCTTATCCTCTCCCTCACCTCCCCATTCCCGTCCCCATTTTCCAAAGCGCCGCCTCGATTCCGTCCGATCTCCTACGCGCCGTTCCTGCGTCGGCTGCCGAACCGCGTTGTGCGCCTGTCGCGTCGCCTGTCGCCGATCCGCCCCAGCGTGGAGTCCCGCGCCACCTCGATTCAGTCCGATCTCCCACGCGCCATTCCCGCCAGCCGCGTCACCGCCTCCACTCCATTGCCTTCCGTTGACCCCGTGTCTCCAACCGTGTCGCCGTTGCCTGCTGCCGTTTCGTCACCCAACCCCGCTGTGGTACCGTCCTCGCTCTCCAGCGCGTCCTCCCCGTCATCGCGCCAGCCGAGTCGTCCTGCGCCACGTGTCGCCGACGCCATCCCCGTCCGTGTGCTTGTCGCCCGACTCTGCTCTGTTTTCCGTGCGCCTGCCTGTGTCTTCGGCTACGTCACCCGTCTCCGCACGGTTGACCCTGCCATCCGTCACTGTCATTGCTTTGTCCCCGCGTGAAGCCGCGTGTTCCGATCTCCAGTACCTTAGTTTCCTGTGCGATTTTCGGTCTCCGTCTCCGACTTCTCCAGTGCAAGTTCTAAGTTCCGATTCTCCGCAATTTCGTCTCAGATTTCCAATTTTGTGGTGAGAAATTTCCCTCTCTCAATTTCCTTTTTCTCTCCGATGGATTGATGAATTAATTGCTAATCAAGTTGCGATTAATTGTTTTGCGGTTAATTTAGTTCCTTGTGGTCTAGATCTTCTAGGATTTTTGGGGAACTCCGTTTGATTTCAGATGATTCCCAAAATTGTTCCATTAACTTGTCTCATCGCGTTTGTCGTGTAGAATTTTTCAGGAAATGTTTTGAGCAAGTTTAGCCTAGTAGTTTCAATTTAGATTTAATTACCGAATTTAATTATTGCGTACCTAGTGTCTGACTCCTGTTCGTGCTGTATTAAGCTGATGATCCCGAGGAGGAGTTCTGCTAGTTCGACGACCCGGATCCCGACTACGATCTCGAGCTGCCAGGCAAGCCGCATTCCTTGATCACTTTTATACCCAGTATTTTAAACTGCATGTTTTGTTTGCAACATAATTTGCATGCCAACTGTTTTAAAATATGCTAGCAACATTCCTAAACCGTGCTATTTATTGTTCCATAAATATGAGCCCTGAAATTGCTTTAGAATAATTATTTTATTTTTATGCTTAGCCATGCTTAGTTGTATTTATTTTTATATCACACCTATCACTATAAAAATGGAATTGGTGTTAAATGATTTTGAACTGTGATTTAAATGTGTGAGTTTTGCAAGTAACTATACAAAACTATTTAGCGAGGGCAGGATGGAGTATGAGGAGCTGCGGACTTTTGAGAAGTCCCTGTGGGCGTACCTGTTGCGGGTACAACAGGAAGATCCGGGCTGGGATCTTTCCGTGAGACTTGTTGGTTGTTAGCGCTGAGGTTGGAGAGAGTGACTGCCTCGACAATTATGGACCGTGTTCTTCGAGCCTTGTACGTTTAGTTGACAATTATGCATACCACGTTACCCTGTATGGGCAGTGGTTTGATCTTGAAGCTTACCGAGACTGGTTATTTACCCGTGGGTTGGCGGTGTTGTGTTAGTGTGCTGTAGAGCTATGACTCCCCACATGAGATCGAGATACGCCACCTGATCAGTGGTAGGCTCTTCACAGCTCCAGGACCCGATTTCATAGGCACTTGGGATCTCTATCCTGGAGGACGGATATCGTCAAATTAAAGCTTGTGGACGGGTCTTGTGTGTTTGTCGGGACTACGACGGTAGTTCCGGATGACACTTCTCGTGGGGTCCAGGTGCATAACCTCTGTATAGTTATAGTCAATGCGTATTGCCACATCCTTTTTGGAAGGACAACCCCCTGAGTTGTGCTCCTCGTTGAGTAGATTTGTTTTCTTTCCTCCTCTTCTATTTAAAAATGTTTTGGACTCCGGCCTTAAGCTGTGGCCGTGTGTGGAGATTACACCAGCATTTAAAATGAACTCCCGTCCAGGATAACGGAGATCCCTGCGGGGCAAGATAATAAAATTTGACAATTTTAAAATAAAGCTTTCTTGCATCTTTAAATTAAAATAGAATATTTTAAACTTGCATTTAGTACTTGAGCCAAGCATTTACCCTTGAAACCATTTGCATGCATACATTGTTGATAGGTAGTACACGGTTTGCTGAGTATTCATACTCACAGCTTTCTAATTTGTTGTTTTCAGAGGATACCCTCAGCTTCGACTTCGACTACGTCTCTGACCAACCGTGAAGTCAGCTCCTGCGCTCAAGCTAGCCTGTGTGGAGGAGGCTCGCTACTGCTGCCATGATGATGCATCCATTGCTGTACTTGATGGATTTTGATAGTGATATATCTGCTTTGAGATGTTTTCGGCCTGCATGCCGATGGACCTCTTTGGTGGATTTTATTCTAATAAATTTGCTTTAACTTGCTATTTTCTATTCTTGTTTCTTGTTTAATACTTCTGTTATGGTTTCTTGATTGATCGCTTGTGATGTTGTGCTTGCCAACCTCCTAGGATTGGCAAGGTCATAGAAGAGCGGGACTTATCGAAAGGTAAGAAAAATTCGGTCATTACAGGTGGTATCAGAGCTACTTGACTGTAGGAGCGAAACCGTAAAACTGTACGTAACTAAGGAATATTTCTAGATTTCTGAATCTGCTATCAAACCTTCATCGTGAAAGTTATTTTTTTAAATCTCGTCGTTTGCTTGATGGAAGTTTTGTTAGCTTGGAGTTGTGCTTGTTTAGTTATTCTTGTCCTGATCTGCTGATCTTCTGTCTTTTTCAATAATTCCAGTTTCTGTTGATGCTATCTTTCTAATCAGAAATGTTTTCCTGCGACAGATGGCTCCGAGGATGTCTGGACATCTTCAGGCTTGTTTTAAGGAGGCTGCTCTAGAGGGCCCTGAGGTACCGCCACCCACTGGGCGTGGTGCTGCCCTCAGAGGTCGTGGTCGCGGTGCTGGAGGCCATATACCAGTGCCACCTGCGGCTGACATGCCCGACGTTGGTCGAGGGCGTGGCCGTGGGCGTGGCCGCGTTGGAGCCCCAGTCCCTCAGGCTAGAGGTCGTGGCAGAGGAGTTGTCATGGACCCTGGAGTTGAGCTGCTAGTGTTGCTGCGCTTGGTGAGCAGCTTCTAGCCGCTCCAAACTGGCGGAGGTGATGGCCCGACAGACGCTTCTGCTTGAGCGAATTGTCGAGCACTCACAGCAGCAGCCTCGTGGACGTGCTCCTGCTCCTGACGCAGCACAGTACCACCAGCCAGCCAGTTCTAGTATGGCTATGTTCCTGAGCATGCACCCACCCACTTTCGACCGTGCAGTTGATCCTTTAGATGCTGACGATTGGCTCAGAGATATTGAGAAGAAGCTTGATCTGATTCAGTGTGACGATCAGGAAGCTGTTCGCTTGGCGACTCACTAGTTGACGGGTGCAGCTAGTGCTTGGTGAGACACTCTTTACGCCACTCTTGACGACCCAGAGCAGTTCACTTGGGACGACTTCGTCACTGCTTTTCGTGGTTTCCACATCTCTGAGGGAGCCATAGAGGCGAAGGCGATGGAGTTCTGTAACCTTCTTTTGGGAGGCATGTCTATCACTGAGTACGCCAACTGTTTTACCCTGCTCAGCCGCTTTGCGCTAGAGGATGTTTCGACCAAGCGCCGCAAGATGTACTGGTTTCGAAAGGGCTTGCGTCTTGACATGCTCCCGTACCTGACTGGTGGTGTTCAGAGGAGTTTTCGCGAGCTTATTGACAGATGCCTGGCTTTGGAGGTGTCACTTCAGAAGCTCGATCGGTCCAGAGATGCGAAAAGGAGGGCAGCTGGTCAGGGAACCAGTCGTGAGGCTTCTTAGCGTCAGCGCTGCAGTGGTTCGTTCCAGCAGGGATCGGGACAGTCCACCTTCGCCCGATTCACTGCTCCTGCTCCAGCTTCAGTTCAGAGACAGAGTTCGCAGAGTTAGGGAGGTGCCTTTCAGCAGCAGTAGCAGTTCGCTTTTTGTTCGACAGCAGGTTAGCCCTCAGTACGCTGTTTCGAGTGCGACCCGGAGGGTCAAAAGGCGTTTCAGTGTCTGAGGCGCCAGTAGCAGGGTCCTGGGGGAGGTGGTGTGCAGTTTGCCACTCCCGCTAGGCCACCGCACCAGTTTGAAGGTCGAGGAGTGCGTTCAGCGGGCTGTGGCGCTGCTTAGCCGAGCATCACGCGCAGCCACCTGAACCACATCTCTGTGGAGGAGGCTCAAGAGGCACCTGACGTCGTCGTTGGTGAGTTCTTGGTTCACTCTCATTTAGCGATGATTTTGTTCGATTCGGGGGCTACTTACTCGTTTGTGTCGTTGGCGTTTGTGATGACACATAGTCTCCCTACCTCACTCTTAACTATACCTACACTTACCACTTCACCACTTGGAGTTTATAAGAGTCGTGTTGAGTGTAGAGGTGTTCGGATCTTGATTGAGGGTGTGGTCTTTCTAGCCGATCTCATCGTCCTTTCCTCGCGTGACATTGATGTCATCTTGGGGATAGATTGGCTGGCGAGGCACAAGGGAGTCATCACTTGTGCTGAGAGGGTTGTGTCGTTGGTTAACCACCACAGTGTTGGAGTGGTGTGCGCCCCTAGAGCGTCCAGAGTTCCACCTTCCCTTTGCAGCTTGCAGGAGTTGTCTTTGGAGCAGATTCCAGTTGTTCGTGAGTTTTCAGAGGTGTTTCCAGATGAGTTGCTAGGATACCCTCCAGATCGAGATGTTGAGTTCGTGATCGATCTGCTTCCTCGTACTGCGCCGATTGCCAAGCGGCTGTACCGGATGTCTTCCGATGAGCTTGCTTTCCTTAAGGAGCACATCGATGAGCTATTGAGTAAAGGGTTCATTCGGTCGAGTGTTTCTCCGTTGGGGGCCCCAGTGCTTTTTGTGAGGAAGAAGGATGGGTCAATGAGCATGTGCGTTGACTATCGTTCTTTGAATGAGGTGACGATAAAGAACAAGTGCCCTTTGTCGAGGATCGATGATTTGTTTGATCAGTTGAAAGGTGCGAAGTTCTTTTCCTCGATTGATTTGAGATCGGGTATCACCAGATGAAGATTCGTCCTTACGACATTCTGAAGACTTTGTTCGTGATGAGGTATGGGTCTTATGAGTTTCTAGTCGTTTCTTTTGGACTCACTAATGCCCCTGACTACTTCATGAACATGATGAACAAGGTGTTCATGGCTGAGTTGGATAAGTTCGTGGTGGTTTTCATTGATGATATCCTCATCTACTCCAAGTTAGCGAAAGAGCATGAGCAGCATCTGAGAGTGGTGCTTGGGAGGTTGAAGTCTCATCAGCTGTATGTCAAGTTCAGCAAGTGCAAGTTTTGGCTTGAGAAAGTTGCTTTTCTGGGTCATGTTATCACAGCTGAGGGAGTTGCCGTTGATCCCGAGAAGGTCAAGGCTGTTGTGGAGTGGGAGTCACTGAGGTCAGTTTCTGAGGTGAGGAGTTTTCATGGAGTGGCAGATTACTATTGCCAATTTATTGAGAACTTCTTGAGGATTGCTAAGCCTATGACCGAGTTGACTCAGTTGGGGGTGCCGGTTGTTTGGTCAGATGCTTGTGAGAGGAGTTTTCAGGAGCTGAAGATGAGGTTGATATCTGCACCTGTTTTGACCTTGCCGGATATTCACCAGGATTTTCAGGTTTTCTGTGATGCTTCTCGTTAGGGTTTGGGTTGTGTGCTGATGCAGAACAAGTAAGGGGTTTGCTATGCTTCGAGGCAGTTGAAGAAGCATGAGTTGAACTATCCGACGTACGATCTAGAGTTGGCGACAATTATCCGTGCTTTGAAGATTTGGAGGCACTATCTGATCGGCAACAGATGTGAGATCTTCACCGACCACGAGTCTCAAGTATATCTTCACCCAGTCAGAGCTGAACATGAGGCAGAGGAGGTGGCTTGAGTTGATTAAGGATTACGATCTTAGCATCAACTATCACCCGGGTAAAGCCAATGTGGTAGCCGATGCTTTGAACCGTAAGGCTTATTGTTCTTCTTTGATGTCTAGACAGTTAGAGCTTCTTGCAGATCTGACCAGTTTGGGAGTTGAGATTGTTCCTCAGGGTTTCTTTCATAAGTTCAGGTTGCAGCCGTTGTTGATTGAGGAGATCAAGTCAGCTCAGAAGTGTGATCGAGAAGTTCAGTCGATCTTTAAGAAGATGAGGAGAGGCAAAGCACTGGGTTTCTGTGTGGATCAGCAGGGTGCTTTGTTGTTTGGGGACCGTATCTGTGTTTCGAGAGTGTCAGAGTTGCGGGATGCTATTCTGAAAGAGGCTCATGATTCGAGGTTTTCTATCCACCCAGGCTGCACCAAGATGTTCGAGGATCTGAGGACTCGTTTCTGGTGGGTTGGCATGAAGGCAGACATTGCTGAGTATGTTGCCTTGTGTGATGTTTGTCGATGAGTTAGGGCTGAACACCAGAGACTGGCTGGATTGTTGAAGCCGTTGTCGATCCCATCTTGGAAGTAGGATGACATCAGTATGGATTTCACAAGTTTACCGATGACGTCTCGCCATCATAATGCTATCTTGGTGGTTGTGGATCGACTGACGAAGACTGCTCATTTCATCCCTGTGAATGAGAGGTACTCAGTTGATCAGTTGGTCAAGTTTTACATTGATCACATCGTGAGGTTGCATGGTGCATCGAGGAGCATTCTGTCTGATCGCAGGCCTCAGTTTACCGCGAGATTCTGGAGGAGCTTGCATGAGGCTATGGGTACACATCTGGTGTACGGTTCAGCTTATCATTCTCAGACTGATGGTCAGACAGAGCGTGTGAACCAGATTTTGGAGGATATGTTAAGGGCTTGTGTGATCACCTATGGGCAGAGCTGGAAGGACAGTCTTTCTTTTGCGGAGTTCTCTTACAACAACAGCTTTCAGGCCAGCTTGGGGATGTCACCTTTTGAGGCGTTGTATGGTAGGAGATGCCGTACCCCGCTCATGTGGTCAGAGGTTGGTGAGAGGTCTTTCTTCGGTCCTGATTCCATCAAAGCTGCAGAAGAGAAGGTTGAGAAGATCAGAGAGCATCTCTGGGTTGCTCAGAGCCGTCAGAAGAGTTATGCCGATAAGAGAAGGAGGCCCCTTTCTTTCGAGGTTGATGATTGGGTGTTTCTCAAGGTGTCACCTCTCCGTGGCACGCGTCGCTTACAGATTGGACTTGCCATCCGAGCTGGCAGGTGTACATCCTGTGTTTCACGTCTCTCATTTGAAGAAGTATCTTCGAGTGCCGGAGGAGCAAGTTGTCCTTGATGCTTTGGATATCCAGGACACGCTCGAGTACTTAGAGTACCCTGTGAAGATTCTTGATGAGGTGTTTAAAGAGACGAGGAGGTCCAAGATTAAGTTTCTCAAGGTCTAATGGAGCAATCACACCGAGCGAGAGGCTACTTGGGAGAAGCAAGAGAATCTGAGAAAGGACTTTCCCTATCTGTTTGAGTCCGCTTCTTGATCTCGAGGACGAGATCCTGTAACGGGGGAGTCTGTAACATCCCAGATTTTCCTCAAATTAATCGAAGCGCCAGTTGTCCCGAAAATTATTTCCGATTAACTCTGAAATTTTCTTTTAATTTTTCGGACGCCGGAATAATAGCCCGCGGACTTTTTCGGCTAAGATTAATTAGTTTGTTCTAATGCCTATCTAGTCCCGTCTATAAATACCCCTCTCATCCTTATCCTCTCCCTCACCTCTCCATTTCCCTCCCCATTTTCCAGAAAAATCTCCAAATCGTCTCCGCTCTGCGTCGGCTACCGTACCGCGTCGTGCGCCTATCGCCGTCGCCTGCGCCGATCCGCCCCTGCATGGCCGCCTCAATTTCGTTTGAACCCCCGCGCGCCGTTCCCGCCAGCCGCGTCACCGCCTCGACTCTGTCGCCTTCCGTTGACCCCGCGTCTCCAGCCGCGTCGCCGTCGCCTGCTGCCGTTCCGTCACCTGACCCTGCTGCGGTACTGTCCTCACTCTCCAGCACGTCGTCCCTGTCATCACGCCAGCCGAGTCGTCCTGCACCACGCGTCGCGGACGCCATCCCTGTCCGCGCACCTGTCGCCCGACTCCGCTCCATTTTTCGTGCGCCTGCCTGCGTCTTCAGCTGCGTCGCCCGTCTCTGCGCGGTTGACCCTGCCATCCATCGTTGTCATTGCTCTGTCCCCGCGTGTTCCGATCTCCGGTACCTCAGTTTCAAGTGCGATTTCCGGTCTCCATCTCCGACTTCTCCGGTGCAAGTTCCGAGTTCCGATTCTCCGCGATTTCGTCTCTGATTTCCAATTTTGTGGTGAGAAATTCCCCTCTCAATTTCCTTTTTCTCTCCGGTGGATTCATGAATTAATTGCTAATCGAGTTGCGATTAATTGTTTTGCGGTTAATTTAGTTCCGTGTGGTCTAGATCTTCTAGGATTTTTGGGAAACTCTTTTTGATCTCAGATGATTTCTAAAATTGTTCCGTTAATATGTCTCATCGCGTTTGTCGTGTAGAATTTTTTGAGAAACGTTTTGAGCATGTTTAGCCTAGTAGTTTCAATTTAGATTTAATTACCGAATTTAATTGTTGCGTACCTAGTGTCTGACCCCTGTTCGTGCTGTGTTTAGCTAGTGATCCCGAGGAGGAGTTCCGCGAGCCCGCTCAGTTCAACGACCCGGATCCCGACTACGATCTCGAGCTGCCTGGCAAGCCGCGTTCCTTGATCACTTTTGTACCCAGTATTTTAAACTGCATGTTTTGTTTGCAACTATAATTTGCATGTCAACTGTTTTAAAATATGCTAGCAACATTTCTAAGCCGTGCCTATTTATTATTCCACAACTATGAGCCCTAGAATTGCTTTATAATAATTATTTTATTTTTATGCTTAGCCATGCTTAGTCGCATTTATTTTTATCTGACACCTCTCACTATAAAAATGGATTTGGTGTTAAATGATTTTGAACTGTGATTCAAATGTGTGAGTTTTAAAAATAACTATACATAACTATTTAGCGGGGGAGGATGGAGTATGAGGAGTTGGGAGACTTTTGGGAAGTCCCTGTGGCCGTATCAGTTGCGGGTACAACGGAAAGATCCGAGCTGGGATCCTTCCATAAGACTTGTTGGTTGTTAGTGTTGAGGTTGGAGAGAGTGCCTGCCCCGGCAATTAAGGACCGAGTCCTTCGAGCCTTGTGCGCTCAGTTCACAACCATGTACACCACGTTACCCTGTGTGGGCAGTGGCTTGATCTTGAAGATTGCCGAGATAGGTTGTTTACCCGTGGGTTGGCGGTGTTGTGTTAGTGTGGTGTAGAGCTATGACTCCCCACATGAGATCGAGATACCCCACCTAATCAGTGGTAGGCTCTTCACAACTCCAGGACCCAATTGCGTTAGGCACTTGGGATCCCTATCCCGGAGGACGGATAGCGCCAGTTAAAGCTTGTGGACGGGTCTTGTGTGTTTGTCGAGACTACGATGGTAGTTCCCGATGACACTTCTCATTGGTCCTGGTGCATAACCTCTACAGAGTTATAGTCAATGCGCATTGCCACGTCCTTTTTGGAAAGACAACCCCTTGAGTTGTGCTCCTCGTTGAGTAGATTTGTTTTCCTTCCTCCTCTTCTATTTCAAAATGTTTTGGACTCCGGCGTTGAGCTGTGGCCATGTGTGGAGATTACACTGGCATTTAAAATGAACCCCCGTTCAGGATAACGGAGATCCTTGCGGGGCGAGATTATAAAATTTGACAATTTTAAAATAAAGCTTTATTGCATCTTTAAAGTAAAATAAAATGTTTTAAACTTGCATTTAGCACTTGAGCCATGCCTTTACCCTTGAAACCATTTGCACGCATACATTGTTGATAGGTAGTACGCAGTTTGATGAGTATTCGTACTCACATCTTTCTAATTTGTTGTTTTCAAAGGATATTCTCAGCTTCAACTTCGACTACGTCTCTGACCAATCGTGAAGTCAGCTCCTGCGCTCAAGCTAGCCTGTGTGGAGGAGGCTCGCTACCGCTGCCATGATGATGCTTCCATTGCTGTACTTGATGGATTCTCGATAGTGATATATCTGCTTTGAGATGTTTCCAACCTGCGTGCCGATGGACCCCTTTGGTGGATTTTATTCTAATAAATTTGGTTTGACTTGCTATTTTCTATTCTCGTTTCTTGTTTGATACTTCTGTTATGGTTTCTTGATTGATCACTTGTGATATCATGCTTGCCAACCTCTTGGGATTGGCAAGGTCACAGAAGATCGGGACTTATCAAAAGGTAAGAAAAACCTGGTCGTTACACCGGGACTCCGACGGGAGTGGTCCAACGAGGATTAGAGGAAGGCGCTTACCTTCTGAGACTTAGGAAAAAAATCACTGAGCACTCTCTATCTCACTCTATTTAGTTACTGTAGTGTGATAGGTTGTTCTTTGATTTGTCTTGATGGCTATCGTGCTAGTGCTTGCTTGTTGTTATTTACATATCACTAGCATTGTTAGGGGTCTTGACCTACTAGACTTGTTTTAGTTTACTTCCGTTGCGTTGAAGTCTTGTAGCTTAAGTTCGTCGCGAAATTAATGCTATAAGTCCACCAATTCAACCCTCCTTCTTAGTGTTCTTGATCCTCACAAGTAGTATCAGAGCCATGTGCTTAATTTCAGGCTTCACCGCCTTGAGTAAGGATGCCGAACGGGATAGAGACTCCGCCCATATTTGATGAGAACGATTACTCGTATTGAAAGGCTCGTATGCCAGCCTACCTAGAGTTAATCAATGGGAAAGCGTGACAAGTTACTAACAATGCGACGAAAGAATGCTATGTTTGGATGCATTTCTAAAAATGTCTTTTCTAGAATGAATGCATCATCCACCGCGCATGAAATTTGGGTCCAATTGCAAAACATCCATGAGGGCTCCTCCGACGTCAAGGAAGAGCGTTATTATATTCTCAAGAATAAATATGATTCTATCACCATGCAATCTCATAAAAAAGCTAATGATATTTACTCTCTTTTGCATGTAGTGGTGGAGGAAATCAATGCCTTGGGCCTCAAAGACAAAATTGATGATGTGAAAATCATGAGGAAGCTCTTAAGGATTTTGCCGTCGAGCTACAACTCCATCATCACGTGTCTCTTCCAAGCCAACTTGGCTACTCTCACCGTTGACGTCATGCTAGGCAAGCTTACGGCCTATGAGGGGTATATGTTGAGAAGCTCCGCCGACTCTCAGTTGCCCAAGAATCACCCAATGGTAAGAACAACAAAAAGAAGGTAGAGAAAGATGAGGATGAGGTGAGCGATAATGAGGACCTTGTACTCTTGGTGAAGAAGCTATTTCGCAGAGAAATACTGTCATCTTCCAAGAGAAACTCTGGGTGCTTCAATTGTGGCAAGAAAGGTCATTTTGCTAAGGAGTGTCCCAGGCCCAAGAAGGAGAGCAAGAAGGAAGCCTCTAGTGAGAGTGAAGATGAAGAACGCAAGCCTAAGAAGAAATTCAAGAAGAAGTTCTTTGTCAAGAAGGAGAGCAAGAGCAAGGACAAGAAGAAGTCCCCGCACAAAGCTTATATTGTTGATGAGTGGCTCACCGATGATGATTCAGGCTCTTCATCTTCAAGCGAAGAAGCGCTCGTGGGTATTGCCATGACTAGCTCCACCAATAAACTACCACCACCTCTGCTATACTTGATGGCCCGTAGTTGTGAGGGCTTCACTGATAAGGAAGATGATCTTGAGGAGGAGGAAAAGAGCTATGATGATGAAGATGATGGACCAAGCTACAATGATCTCGTCCTCTTCCTCGAGAAGGCCAACAAGACTATCATCTAGATGTCCAAGAAGATTGAGGTGGTGACTAAGGAGCATAAAGTGGCGATATTCCGAGTTCGAGAGCTTGAGGAGGAGCTCAATGCACTTAAGCACTCTCATGGTGTTCTACGTGAGTCCTATGAGGAGCTCAAAGTGAAGTACGTAGAGCTAAGTGAGAAGCATAATGCATTGGTGCGCACCCATGAAGCTCCTGATCTTGACGCTCTCCTTAACTCTCTTAAGCATCTAAATGAAGCTTCTACTTCTTGTGATCTAACCCTCTCTAAGGAGAGTACTACTCTTAAGCCATCTATTTTGAAGGAATACACGAAGCTCAAGGAGGAGAAAGAGGTCGTAATGGATGCATTTGAGCGGCTCACTAGAGGAAGGCAAATTCAAAAGAAGATCCTAAGCAAGAACCTCATCAACAACCACAACCACAAGGGCTTAGGTTCATATCCTTCCTCTATCAACATCATTGGCAACAAAGATGAGATCCTCGAATGGATAGTCCCGCTCATCGCGGTGACTTTATTGTGAGAAGTGTTGTTTTGATGGTCACCGCTCCAAGGATTGTCCCTAGATGAGCGAGCCTAAGATTATGCCTAACGCTAACTTTTTCTCTGAGGATGTGGACTATAATCTTTTCAGGGATAAGGATGGAAAAGTGAAGGCCAAGCCACTCGGACCGACAAATAACAAAAGGACAATCAAAAAGATATGGGTCCCTACGGTGATCGTGGACCGAGAGAGGAAGCCAAAACTCTCTTGGGTGCCTAAAAAA
>BCLF01000104.1:967765-984590 GCA_001602275.1 Zoysia japonica | reverse complement strand
GGCCTAGGTGGTGGACTGTGAAGTGAATTGAAGATCTTTGAAGTCCACCACATGTTGATCGAGCTACAACGCCAGTCTACTCTTCAAGAGGTTACTCTTGTACATAGTAGAGTAGGTTTCTTTTCTTCCAATGCATGGTAGATAGGACTCCTTCGTGGACTAGATGTTTGCACTATCATACATCATGTGTAAAAAAATAAAAGAAAAGAAGAAAAAATTAGATCGGTGCCTAACCACCTTAAGATATCCATATGCATGGGGAAGAGCTTGAGAAGGTAGTTTGGCTATCTCAAGGCAAAGCGGCAGGCATACGGTGAATAAACTTGAGATGGGTCAAACTTGACACCGAATAGGTTTGTTTATGCAATATCTTTAATTTGCTTGCATCTACATGGCATGCTTTAAATTCACTTACATTAGAATAGCTAGTTTGCATGCATTGCATATAGAAACCATGAAGGAGGCGTGTTACTCTATGGAAAAAGTGACTACATTGTCCATATGGATTCACATACTCTATAAAGAGTAACCAAAGCAACATTGTGCGCTTCATGCCTAATGAACCCTGTGCTTAACGGTTTCTAACATCTATTTTCGTGGATCGTGATCTAAAGGTTCATACATTCCCTTTTTGGAGCCTCCTTCTAGCTTTGGTGTTTATTGTTTGATCTTAATTGCGATTTGCGAAAATGTTAAACTCTTTGTGAGTTATCTATTTGCAACGGAGTGTTTGAGAGTTCCCTTTCTAGACAAGTGTGGTGTTTATTTGGTTCTTTGGTGAGGACACCTAAAGTCTAGAAAGAAATTCCTTGATTATGCAATTCCTTGGAGTCACTGGACATTCCGACTCCTTCACCGGATATTTCGATGACTATATCTTTGGATCTATCACTTTTGCAGAATTGGACAGACACCGGACAATCCAACGGTATCACCGGACAGTTCGGTGATTGGAAGAGGAAGCGGGTGCCTCTTTGGAATTGGAATTCTCTATACACTGGACAGTCCGTCTCTTTTTTGAGTCACCGGACAATATTTTATGATCGGACAGTCCGGTGATCTCCTTGATCGACGAAATTTCGGCCATCCATTTTCTTTGAAATCAAATCTGGCTGTTGATTTGTTTTAATCTTAAGCCGCACGTGTGTCCTCGGATTCCCAACCAAACTCGTGCATGCTTCTCTCGAGCCGACCGCCGTCGCCGTTGATCGCCGCCGCAGCTCGCCGTGCTTGCGCTGCCACCCTTGCACCTCCGTGCCGCCCGCCTCCGGCCACCGCGCACTGCCTCGCTGCCGTGCTCGCACCTGTGCTGCCCAGTAACTCGCACGTGCCCTAGCCCTAGCTGTGCCGTGCTGCCCTCGCACCGCCCGCCGTCCTACTTTGTGCCACCGCGCGGCGCCGCCTCACTGCTGCTGCTCGTCGACCAGCCCACCCACCAGAGCGTGCTTGCTTTGTCCTTGCTCGTCCTTGCCGTGCATTCCCAAGCCGACACCCGTGCTCTCTAAAACCCTCGTGGGGTTTTCTTTCTGGAGTGATCTGCTCATCTTCGGTGAATTCTTCGGCACTTTCCGGCACCTCTCCTGTGGGGTATTGAGTTATACCTCTTGCATTTCATCGGAAATACCCCGCATGTCTTGTTTGTTGATTAATTGTGAAAATTGGTAGAAATTGCTTAAAGATTTCACCTTTTATTACCAATTAACATGATTAGTTGACAATTCTCGTACTTAGTGCCATATTGAGGTCATTGCTTGCATAATTTTAGTATGTCATTGAGTCTCCTGTCGCTAGTGTCACAATTTGAATGCTTTGCCACAGTATGATTTGTGGCATTAGTCTATCAATATCACCGTTTCTCTTATTTGCTTTATTTGATCGGTGATATGTCCTTGATTCCACCACTAGGACATCTTTTAGAGTCGCTCACCTTTTGTGCTTACAACCTATATTTTATTTTTATATAGTGCAGTGATAGTTGGACAGTGGATCAGGACAATGTCTGCGGCAGTTCAGAACTCTCTGTCAGTACAGTGGTTTCTCTTGGATGGGTTAAGAGCCAAGCTCTTAATTCTATCTTGCAGTGTCAGCTAGTCAGAGTTTCTTACAGTTGATCTCTCAGTGACAGTTGACAGGATGGGCAGACAGAGACCAAGTTCAGAAGAAAAGGGGAAGGGCAAGGCCGTAGAGTCTGAGAAGATGAAGCAGCAGAGAACAAAGGACCTTGAGTGGGACAGAGCAGTAGCTACAGCAAATGCTGATGTTCCACCATAGAGGAGAGCTGGTGCTTCGAGGATAGGTGCAGCTGAGTCCCAGGGGGAGTTGTGGAGGTTGACCTGTCAAAGAGTGGCGACCGCTCCTCTTGTTGCAGAGGTGCAGCAGCGGAGAGCTCCTGCCAGTAGGCAGTCGAGAACCACAGAGGGAGAGACAGTCCAGAGGAGCTCATAGCAGAGGACACAGAGGTGTCCACATCAAAGGACTGGTGTGTGCGAGGTTTGCACTTCTAGAGCCGAGAGAGCTCGCCGGGCCATGGGCAGGATTGCTGAGGTGGAGGTAGACTTGTTGAAGTTGATGGGCCTAGCCATTAAGGCTAAAAGGAGAGTGGATTTCACTGCCTGGGTCCCCGCTGGGAGACATGCGGATGCTGGACAGTTTTGGACAGCACTCCAGCGGAGGATCTTCGAGGCCTACAGGAGATAGCTTGCCACTAAGGGCAAGAGCTCAGTGTTTGCAGCTCACAGGCACTATTCTTTAGAGGCACTGAGCAGAGGAGCTATGGTTGACATGGAGGAGCACATCTCATATCTTTCAGGTCTGTCTGATTTGGTCTCCCAGCGCTTGAGGTACAGTGAGGAGATAGTATTGGAGTTCTATGCTTCCTTATGGATCTCTCCAGATTGCTCGTATTTTTGTTTCATGTATAGAGGGGAGCCACACTGCTATGAGAGGTCCGATATGTTGACAGCGCTTGATTTTATATCTTTTGAGACATGAATCCACTCTCTGGCTCATTCGGATTTTTTACTGCCATTCAGACCTTTTGGAGGGATGGAGCCAAGTGATGAGAGAGTGAGTATTACTTTTCCGCCACCTCATAGGGAGTATTACTCGAGGCACCCTCAGCGCTTGACACACGAGGCTCGTGTTCTTCGAGGGTTGCTTGGGAGGTCGATAGCACCTCGTCCTGGCTATAGGGATAGAGTGATTATTCTACATCAGTATCTACTGTGTTTTCTGCTGAGGCATGAGATTTTTGATTTGACAGATCTGCTGCTAGCTCAGATGGAAGATGTGATATATGAGGGGATTGGAGCATGCCAGTTACCTTTTGCCCCTTACATCTGCCTGATGCTGAGGAGAGGGAGAGTGATAACTGACGAGGAGTATGCAGCATTGCCACAGATCACCACTCCTTTCAGTCCTGCTGAGCTATCTGACTCCAGGGATCTACGGGTTTTGCTTCTCAGAGCACCTCTGGAGGTGAAGACACCATAGCTCCAGAGGATGTTGATACTAAGACTCTGTAGGGAGCACAACCGGGTGCTGGGAGCACAGAGGCTCCAGGTCAAGCCGAGACTCCTACCTCTCGTGCCACAATTGACCCTACTCTTGCTGCCAGATTGGATGCTATTTAGGCAGAGCAGAAGGAGCAAAGGAGGTTCAGAGAGGAGCAGGTTGAGCTTATGCGTCGAGAGAGGGCCGAGTTCGAGGAGAGGATCCGACTCGAGAGCCTCCACGTTGAGGAGCGGCTGTGGATAGAGAGAGAGCTTGCAGAGGAGAGGAGACGGCAGGACAGAGAGTTTCATGAGAGATCGCAGCGCACTCAGTTGGAGATGGCAATGGCTATTTTTTATATGTCTGCCGCATTCGGAGCTATAGCGTCATATCTTCAGGGGACTAGTATGCCACCTCTTTCAGCATTTCTGTCGACTACGCTGCCAAGTCCTCTGCCTTCATAGCTCCAGTCTACTGCACCTCAGCCTCAGTACTCTTCAGTGACAGCATTCACATTTGAGGTCAAAGCAAGCAGCATCAGTAGTCCACGTTCATCACATTGCTCTCAGCCCCGCTTTCACCTTTTGTACCTTTTGGGGCAGTCAGCACAGTCATGACTACTGGAGGGGTCAGTGTTCCTGTCACATCTTCTCAATCCTCTCTAGTTTCTTCGTACTTCATGTCGGTTCTATTTGCTTCTGTCGAGCCAAGAGTGTCAGTACCAGCATTGGAGTCAGGGACAACAGTTGGTAGTTCTCTGTTTGCTCTGAGAGTTCTATCCTTTGAGGCTACTACTACTGAGTCAGTGTTGACAGAGCCACCGCCAGAGCCTTCACAGTCAGAGCCTGCATCCACCATAGCCGAGCAGCTTAGAGCGCCAGATGCAGATATCCTGGTCGAGGCAAGATATTCTCTAGAGGAGGCAGCTCAGGCCCTTGCCAATGCTGATTAGCCAGCTTTAGTTGAGGGCAAGGAGCCATACCCGACGTCTTCCTCCGGCCTGAGTGCTTTTGATGATGTCGAGCAGCCAGGAGGAGACCAGTCAGCAGCAGTAGCTCAGCCAGCAGAGGAGTAGCATCCGACTGTCACTGCACCCACTTCCTCAGCCGCGCAGGATTAGATCATCTGTAGGAGTTGGGTGAGAGACTCGAGGTGTACCGTTCTGAGTGCTAGCTATCTTGGGAGAGGTCGTGGATGGGTAGATTGGGCATCTCGATTTTATTTGGCGGATTTAATTGGCTCTTTGTGATATTTTGATGAGTTTGTTTTCTATTCAACTCTTTTGGCTTATTGAGATGCACTTGGTTTTTGGACTAACCCCGTGGCTTCTGTGTGTATGGCTCCTAGTGCTTTATCAGTTTTACAGGTTCCTTGTGCATGTGCGCTCCCGTCTCATTCTCTATCGTGCACATTTCTTTCTCGAACCCGCTTTCTCCCTCTCTATTTGCTTCCTCGGTGCCATCTTTTTGGATGATTAGATGACAAAGAGGGAGAGAGAGCTACCAAACAGAGAGAGAACTCGAGGAGAGCGACGTTTCCTACCGACGATAAAGGAACAGAACTCTTGCAAAAAATTTTGAGAAGTCATCAAGGTAAGGGGGTAAGTATTCTTTCAAAATGTATTTTATTCGGTATCTTCTTTCATCTCATTTGGACTGTTTGGAAGTACTATGGTTGCCATCAATAACCAAAAAGGAGGAGATTGTAAGCTTCATGACATTTGAAGTCACCTAAAAGGTATGAATTGATTTTGGTGATTGAATGGACAACCATAAGTAATGGTTGTGTTGCAGGTACCATCCCACTAATTCTACATCAACATGATGGGCTTTCTCGGTGGATGAAAAGGACGATCTCTAGAAGAGGAGTTACCGGGCTTCGGAGGACCAAGGCTAAGGGCTAGCTAGAGAGTCTATAGGAATGCCGATACTATAAAGGGGCTAAGATCATTTGTCTCATGCCATACAAGTGTTAGAGGATGCAAATGCTCCTTAGATCCCTCAGAAAGCACTAAAGATGGCAGAGAAAGCGAAGTCGAAGACCGGAGCTCAAGACCAGCTGAAGATTCAGTCACCGAAGAGTCCGATGAGGTCACCGAACAGTCCGGTGAGCCCTAGAGAAACCAGTCCTGAGAGAGGTGCTCTCTGGAGTCGACGAGAAGAGTCGCCAGACAGTCTGTCCGTGCAGTGACCGGACAGTCCGGTGAGCCAAAAGCTGAAGCTCAGAGAAGGTGTCTCTGTGAGTCCAAAAGTGAAAGTCACCGAACAGTCTGGTGAAGGTATGCACTGGACAGTTCGATGTCCTATAGAGTGGACTCCAGAGAGGATGTTTCCTTGACAGAGGTGGTAGAAAGGTCACCAGACAGTCTGGTGGTCCAGTCACCGGACAGTTCGGTGATTGCATGAAGTAGTTAGCTTTATGACATCACGTTCAAACAGTTGTTTTTGGGTTTGGAGCCTATTTAAACTATGGAGTTGAACGTTTTCTTGTGTGCCCTTGATCAGAATTGTTGAAACCAAGTTGTGAGAGCCCAAGAGACACCACCAAGAGAGTACATTGCAAGATTGGAGATCTTTGATGCTAGTACGACAGTGATAGGAAGCATTCATCCACTTCTAGAGCTCGTAGGGCTTGAGAGGAGTGATCTTTGCCTATTACTCTTGGTGTGGGCAGCCTACACCGGCTAGGAGTCGGTGCTCGGGCTTCTGAGAAGTTTGTGGAAGACGATGCAAAGTTTCTACGTGGTTGCGGGTCCCCCGCTCGAAAGGTACACCAAACGGGAGCGCCCGAGCCTTGAAGGCTTGCTCTAGCGCTTGGCTATTGTGTGTGACAGCCGGGCCGCCGGTGTCTTCACTCCGGGAGTGAAGCATACCCTTGTGAGCATCGTTTCGGGAACGACGGGAGGGACTGGGACTCCGACTCATGCATTTTCTGCTTGCGCCGTTGGAGCGGGAGACACGACGTCGCACAAAGACGACGGCCATCTTGACGGCCGACAGCCCAGCCTCTCGGAGCTACCTGATCCAATCAAAGTATGGGGCCAGCACCTGTACGATCTCAACAGGATTGCAAACGATGCAGGACTCGGAAGCTACTGTCGCGGTCATATACCCCGGGTACGTACGGCCCGAGGTTACTCGACGGCCCAGTTATGGCATATGGCCCATCAACGACGACCGGCCCACGCTTCCTGTTGGCTAGGAGAAAGATTCTCGCAAGTTTCCGCCAAGCTCAACCCAGAGGTCGGGCGCGTCCAAGGACAGAAGCCACCCGACCCCCGTGGGTCGGGGACTGCCTAACGACAAGGCTTGGTCGACCGACGGCCAAGTAACTGACTTACTTTTCCGACCTCAGGGTGGGACGACCAACCCGTGACAAGCCTCTGCCAGTACAGAGATTTTGACACTATACAGAGGAGGTAGGGAGGTAAAGCAAACAGTAAAGCAACCTCTGTCCCCCTCGACGTTGAACAGGGAACATACGAAGGACGCTGACGACGACAGCTGGTGCCAGGGAATCGCCAGAGGATTATTCTCGAAGATACCAGTGGCCCCACCCGTCAGAGAAAGTCCAGTTCCTTGGGAGCCAAGTTTGTTTGCGGTCCCCATTCTTCAGGGAGTCGCCCGTTTCACCCGCCATGTATCCCCGATCCGACCCTTATATAGGGGCCCGTCGAGGACCCCCCGTAAGATAAGATTAAGCTAACGATAGAATTTGAACATAGGCGTGCTAGGGACTCTGCTCGTGCGAGAGCCCTTTCGCCATTGTAAACCACTTGATCATACGTAAGTTCATAGTTTTCGATCCCTGGATGTAGGGCATTACACCTCGTGGTGGCCTGAACCAGGTTATGTTTTTGAGTCCATCGTGGATTAGGCCATATCGGCAAAAAAGAAGCGCACCATACCCCCTCCAATCGTATAAATTTGTACTGTGCCGGTGTACGGAACACCGGCAATTTTATTTACTAGAACTATAGCTACAAGTATCTTTCTGTTAGGATCAGGGACTGAGAGCGGAGTCGTGAAAGCGGGGCTGCTCCAAATGGTACGAACGGTGAAAGCGGGGCTGAGAGCAGAGTCGTGAAAGTGGGCGGCTGCTGCTGCTGACTTTGAAGATCTGCTGTGAAGGCTGGAACTGACGAATACTACGGCAAACATATAGGATATGGCCTGCCACCTCCAACATAGAGCGCTGCGACCTCTCATAGAACTCCCTGTCCTACCGTCTCCACTCCTCAGCATGCTCTCTCCATCTGATGCCGCTCCTCAATCTGGAGGTACTCGAGTCGGATCCTCTCCTCGAACTCGGCCCTCTCTCAGCGAATGCACTCAGTCTGCTCCTCTCGATATCTCCTCTGCTCCTCCTGCTCTGCCTGAATAACGTCCAATCTGGCAGCGAGAGCAGGGTCAAGTGTAGCATGAGAGGTCGGAGTCTCGGCCTGACCTGAAGCCTCAGTTCTCCCAGCTCCCAGCTGTGCTCCCTATGGAGCCTCAGTCTCAACATCTTTCGAGGATGTGGTCTCCTCTCCTCCAGGGTGCTCTGTGAAGCAGACACTCGAAGAACCCTAGAGTCGGATGGCTCAGCTGGACTAAAAGACGTGGTGATCTCTGGCATAGCTGCATACTCTTCTTCAGTCATAACTCTGGCTCTCCTCAGCAACAGACATATATAAGGGGCAAAAGGTAACTGTCGAGCGCCAATCCCCTCATATATAACATCCTCTATCTGTGCTAGCAGCAAATCTGTCAGATCAAAAGCCTCATGCCTCAGCAAGTAGCAGAGCAACCACTAATGTAGGATAATAACACACTCTCTATAGCCAGCTCTCGAGGCTATCGTCCTACCCAGCAACCCTCTCAAAACTCGTGCCTTGTGTGTCAACCTCAGAGGGTGCCTAGAGTAATGCTCCCCATGTGGTGGCGGGTACGCAATACTCAGTCTCTCGTCGCTCGGCTCCATTCCTCCAAACGGGTGATAAGATGGCAAGAAATCCGGATGAGCCAGAGCGTGGATCCGTGTCTTAGAAGATACAAACTCCAAAGCAGCAATGACATCGGATCTCCCAAACCGGTGTGGCTCCCCTCGATACATGAATCAGAGATAAGACCTATCAGGGAAGATTCACAGTGAGGCATAGAACTCTAGCACAACCTCCTCACTAAAACTCAGGGTTATGAGCACATAGATAGGCAATATGCTCCTTTATATCAACCCTAGCTCCTCTGCTCAGTGCCTCTAAAGAACAGTTACGGTGAGCTGCAAACACTGAGCCCTTGCCCTTAGTGGCAAGCTGTCTTCTGAAGGCCTCATAGATCCTCCGCTGGAGAACTGACCAGCATCCGCTTATCTGCCAGCAGGGACTCAAGCAGTGAAATCACTCTCCTCTTGGCCTTGATGGCCGGGCCTTTCAACTTCAGCAAATCCACCTCAACCTCTGTAATCCTGCCCATGGCCCGGTGAGATCTCTCGGCTCTAGCAGTGCAAACCTCACAGACTCCAGTCCTCTGATGTGGACACCTCTGTGTCCTCTGCTGAGAACTCTGCGGCTACACCTTTGCCACTAGAGGAGTGGTTGCCACGCACTATCGGGTCGACCACCTCAACTCCCCTTGAGACTCAGAACCTCCAATCCTTAAAGCACCTGATCTCCTGTGTGGAGGAACATCCACATCTGCAGCAGCTATGGCTCTGTCCCACTCTAAGTCGCTTGTCCTCTGCTTCTTCGTCTTCTTCTTAGGCTCAACTGCCTTGCCCTTTCCCTTCTCTTCTGAACTCAGTCTCTGCCTGCCCATCCTAACAACCGTCTTAAGAACAACTGACTTTGAAACTCAACTGACCAGCTGTCACTACAAGATAGGATTAAGAGCTTGGCTCTTAACCCGTCTAAGAGATATTTGGATTGACTGATGAACTGTTGCTGACTGTGTCCTGTCCTGACCCACTGACCAACTGTCACTGCATCACATAGGAATAAATACAGGTCGTAAGCACAAAAGGTGAGCAACTCTAAATGAAGTCCTAGCTGTAGAAACAAGGACATATCACCGATTAATTAAAATCAAATAACCACAATGGTGATATCGACAGACTAATGCCACAATTCATATAGTAGCACTGCATCTAAATTGTGACATTAGCAATAGGAGACTCAATGCCATATCAAAATATGCAAGAGATGACCTCAATATGGCACTAGGCACTGGAGTTGTCAACTAATTACATCAATTGGCAATAAAAGATGAGATCTTTAAGCAATTTATACAAATTTTTGCAATTAATTAACAAACAAGGCATGCGGGGCATTTATGATGAAATGAAAGTCACAGAACATGATACCCGAAGGAGAAGTGCCGAAAACCGCCGAATGTCACGCCAAAGGACGTCCAAATGTCTCAAACTCAAAAACCCTACGAGGGTTTTAACGGGAGAGAAACTTGGACCGCAAAAAATGCTCAAAGGTGTGATCGCGAGCTAGGGCCGACGCGCGCATGCGAGGCAAAACGGGGTGGCGAGGAAGTTGGCGGTGCGGCGCGGCGACAGCAGGCTAGGGCGACGGCGTCGCAAGCTAGGGCAGGGCAAGGTAGAACGCGCAAAGCAGGTGTACGACGAGGCAGAGCGGCGCGACTGTGAGAGCTTGGTGCAGGAGCACTGCAACGGCTGGAGATGGCGGCGCGAAGTCTCAGAGGCGGAGGCGCGCGGCGGCGGTGGAGCACGGCGACGATCGGCGGCGAGGTGCCTTCGGCTCGAGGAAGAACACGCACGAATTTTGGAACAAGATTGGGAGCACGTGCGGTTAGGTCATAAACAAATCAACGGCCGAGATTGATCACAAGAAAAATGGATGGCCGAGATTTCGCCGATCAAAGTGATCAGCGGACTGTCCGGTCCAAATAAATTGTCCGGTGACTACAAAGAGCCGGATTGTCCGATGTCTAGAGAATTCCAATTCCAGAGACGCACTCGCTTCCTCTTCCAGTCACCGGACTGTCCGTTGTCTGTCCAATTCTGCAAAGTGACTGAGTTCATGTCCAGTGAAGGCGCCGAAATGTCCGATGACTCCAAGAAATTACAGAATCAAGGAATTCTTTCTAAACATCAAGTGCCCTCACCAAAAAATCAAATAAACACCGCACTTGTCTAGAAAGGGAACTCTCAAACACTCTTTTGCAAATAGATAACTCACGAAGAGTTTAGCATTTTCGCAAATCGCAATTAAGATCGAGCGATAAACACCAAAGTGAAAAGAAAGCTCCAAAAAGGAAATGTATTAACGCTTAGTTCACGATCCTCGTAAATAGATGTTAGAGACTGTTAAGCACAGGGTTCAATGGGCATGAAGCTCAATAATTGCTTTGGTTACTCTTTGTGTAGGATGTGAATCTATATGAACAATGTAGTCAGTTTCTCCATAGAGTAACACGCCTCCTCCGTGGTTCCTATATGCAATGCATGCAAACAAGTTAGTCTAATGCAAGAGAATTTAAAGCATGCCATGTACTACCTCCATCCCAGTAGAAGCTTATTTTTAGCTTTTGTTGAACGACGCTTTGACCAATGATTTTTATAGATTTGATTAAATATAAAAATCTAGAATTTGTCTTTTAAATTCTTTAAAAGAAATACTTTCATAATATATAATTTATATTATTAAAATTATTTAAATTTATTAAAATCATTGGTCAAAGTCGTAGTCAACAAAACCTAGAACTAAACTTCTATTGGGACGGAGGGAGTAGATGCAAGCAAATTGAAGACATTGCATAAAAAAAACCTATTCGGTGCCAAGTTTGACCCATCTCAAGCTTATTCACCATATGCCCGCCGCTTTGCCTTGAGATAGCCAAACCACCATCTCAAGCTCTTCTCCCATGCATATGAATATCTCAAAGTGGTTAGGCACCGATCTAATTTTTTGTTCTTTTTTTTTATCTTTTTACACATGATGATGATAGTGCAACCATCTAGTCTACAGAGGAGTCCTAACTACTATGCAATGCAAGAAAAGAAATCTACTCTACTATGTACAAGAATACTCTCCTTTAAGAGTAGATTGGCGTTGAAGCTCGAACGACATGTGATGGACTTCAAGAGTCTTCAATTCGCTTCACGGTCCACCACCAAGGCCTCCATACTTCTTCTTGGGAACCCAAGAGAGTTTTGGCTTCCTCTCTCGGTCCACGACCACCTTGGGGACCCATATCTTCTGGATTGTCCTCTTGTCATTTGGCGGCTCGAGCGGCTTGACCTTTTCAAAGAAGAGGACAAGATCATTGTAGCTCAGTCTATCATCTTTATTATTATAGCTCTCCTCTTCTTCCTCAAGATCATCATCCTCATCAATGAAGCCCTCACAACTTTGGTCCATCAAGCATAATGGAGGTGGTGGAAGCTCATTAGTAGACCTTGTCATGACCATACCCGCGAGCTCTTCTTCACTAGAAGATGAAGAATCCAAATCATCATCGGTGAGCTACTCACCAACAATATATGCTTTGTGTGGGGACTTCTTCTCCTTGCTCTTACTTTCCTTTTTGACAAAAAACTTATTCTTAAATTTCCTCTTTGGCTTGTGTTCTTCATCATCACTCTCACTAGATGCTTCCTTTTTGCTCTCCATCTTGGGCTTGGGACACTCCTTAGCAAAATGGTCTTTCTTGTCACAATTGAAGCACCCAGAGTTTTTCTTAGAAGATGGCGTTCTTCCCTTGCGAAATAGCTTCTTCATCAAGAGCGCAAGATCCTCATTATCACTCTTCTCATCCTCATCTTCCTCCACTTTCTTCTTGTTGTTCTTGTCATTGGGAGATTCTTGATCAACTTGAAGGGTAAGATTTTTGGGCAATTAAAAGTCGGTGGAGCTGTCCAACATGTATCCTTCATAGGCCGTGAGCTTGCCGAGCATAACATCAACAGCGAGAGTAGCCAAGTTGGTTTGAAAGAGACACATGACGATGGAGTTGTAGCATAGCGGCAATATCCTCAAGAGCTTTCTCATGATCTTCACATCATCAATTTTGTCCTTTAGGCCCAAGGTGTTGATCTCCTCCACCATTACATGCAAGCGAGAATAAACATCATTAGCTTTCTCATGAGGTAGGATGGAATCATATTTGTTCTTAAGAACACAGTAAGACTCTTCTTTGGCCTCGGATGAGCCCTCATAGATGTTTTGCAATTGAATCCATATCTCTTTCACGATGCATGAAACATTAATTCTAGAAAAGACATTTTTAAAAATGCATCCAAACATAGCATTCTTGGCCTTAGCATTGAATTTAATGAAAATGAGATCAAGTCTCTCATTCTCATTTGTAGCATTCTTAGTAACTTATCACGCTTTCCCATCGATCGACTCTAGGTAGGCTTGCATGCGAGCCTTCCAATATGAGTCCCTATCGAATACGAGCAGAGTCTTCATCCCGTTCGGCATCCTTACTCAAGGCAGTGAAGCTCAAAAATGAGCACTTGGCTCTAATACCACTTGTAAGGATAAAGTATATCGAGAAGGGGGTTGAATCGGTGGACTTATAGCACTAATTTCGCTACGAACTAAAACTATAAGACTCGATCGCAACGAAAGCAAATCTAAACAATTCTAGTAGGCCAAGTGATGAGGACATCTCTTCATTAGATGCACACAATGCTCCTCCACCTGCTATAACTCATGCACAACAATTGAATTTAGAGGTGAGCTCGTTTCCAAACCCATGTCTTACTTCCGTTGAGAATAAATGGCTACCTAATGATTTTACTATAATTAGGAACATTAGAGAGGATCAAAGGAAGCATGGAGGATGATTTGGAGATGCTGAAGACCAGCAAGACACGTTTGACCCTAGAGGAGAGTCAATCCAACTCGGAATTGAGTTGCCCCAAGTTCCAAGAGTAGTCCGCACTAAAACAGACTCCTAGGTCGCATATGGGATTCGTTTTGGACGTTCTAGATATGGTTAAAAAGCTAAGATAACCTTTCCAACGGCATCAATCTCATCTTCAAATTCGACCAGAATCCGCAAGAATCATTAAAATAAGATAACGTCCAGAAACTATCCAGGGTGCTGCGACACTATATTTTGGCCTTTGGGCCGTGTATCTTTTTAAGGTCCATTAGTATTAGGGGTTATCCCTAAGATCATTCTAAACTCTATATAAACAGCAACTGCCATCGTTAGGGTTAGGTTTTGATTAGTTTTTCTCTATTATGAAACAGTTTTGCCATTTGACGGTTCATTGGTTTTCTAACTTCGTGATTTAATTCAGATTTCGCAATTAAGTTGCGTTCTTCCTTATTCTTGCTTGTGTTCTTTGATTCGTAGGCTGGGATTAGCCCTCTTGGCGAGATCAATTGTGTGTGCACGGTTGATAACCAGAGGAGAAGTAGTGCTGCGATTGCAGGGTTCAAATCGTGTTGATTTGAGGCCGAATCAATTGTGTGTCGCATCTCCACCAAATCGAGAGTTATCACGACCTGACGAAAGATAGAGAACCACGTACACATCACCAAGACACTTAACAATGCTAGTGATAAGAAAATAATAACAAGCAAGCACTAGCACGATAGCCACCAAGAGAAATCAAAGAACAACCTATCACACTACTCAACGGTAAGTAAATGTGGTAAGTAAAGAGAGTGAGATAGAGAATGCTCAGTATTTTTTTCCGAGGTCTCAAAAGGTAGGCATCTTCCCAAATCCTGGTTGGACCACTCCCATCGAAGTCTCGGTCCCCCTCATCGTTCTCGAAACGATGCTCACAAGGGTACACTTCACTCCCGGAGTGAAGACACCGGCGGTCTGGCTATCGCACATAGTACCCAAGGGTTAGAGCAAGCCTTCAAGGCTCGAGCATTCTCTCTTGGTGTTCCTTTCGAGCGAGGGACCCGTAACTGCGTACAAACTTTGCGATAATTTCCACAATCTCTTTGGAAGCTCGATCACTGACTCCTAGCCGGTCTAGGCTGCCCACACCAAGAGTAATAGGCAAAGATCACTCCTCTCAAGCCCTACAAGCTCTAAAAGTGTATAAATGCTCCCTATCACTCTCCTACTAGCACAAAAGATCTTCAATCTTGCCATGTGCTCTCTTGGTGGTGTCCTTTAGCCTCTCACAACTTAGGTCCAGCAATTTTGATCAAGGGCACACAGAAAAACATCTCCTCCACGGTTTAAATAGGCTCCAAGTTCAGAAAGGACCGTTAGTACGTGATGTCATAAAGCTAACTCCTTTATGCAATCACCAGACTGTCCGATGACCCTTCTTCCTCCTCGGTCTGGGAAACAACCTCTCTAGAATCTATTCCATAGGACATCGGACTGTTCGGTGACTTTCACTTTTGGACTCTCAAAGAGACCTTCTCTGGACTTAAGCTTCTGGCTCATCGGACTGTCTGGTCATTGCACCGACGGACTGTCCAGTGACTTCTCCATCTCGACTCCAGATAGCACCTCTCTCTGGACTGGCTCCTCTAGGGCTCACGAACTATTCGGTGACTGAATCTTCAGCTAGTCTTGAGCTTCGGTCTTCGACTTCGCTTCTTCTGTCATTTTAGTGTTTTCTGAGGATCTAAAGAGCATTCACACCCTCTAATACTTGTATGACAGGAGACAAATGATCTTACCCCCTTTAATAGTACCGACGTTTCTGTGGACTGTCTAGCTAGTCTTTAGCCTTGATCCTCCAATGCCGGGCAACTTCTCTTCTAAGGTTCGTCTTTGTCATCCACCGAGGAAGCGCACCATTTTGATGTAGAATTAGTAGGGTGGTACCTACAACACCACCGTTACCTATGGTTGTTCATTCCATCATCAAAATCTATTTATACCTTTTAGAGGACTTCAAATATCATGAAGCTAACACTTTTGAACCATATCTCTAATATGCTACCATGTTCTGTTTTGAGTGATGTCCCTATCAGTACTCATGGTAGGAGCAAGGTGTTACAAGCATATTGGACTCGCAACCTTTTATGTGGCACGCAGAAATTAGAACTGTTTGTACCTGCAACCTTTTGTGTTCATGGGAGACTTGAAATATCATGTCGAAGCAAATGTAGTATTTTAAAGAGTTGAAATATCATGTTGAAGCATAGTTATTAGGAGTCCTAGTCTAATTAAATTTAGTCTATATGTATCTCTTCCAAGGATACGATAGATTTGTTGCTCGCCCTTGTGGCAGCTGGAGATGAATTGTATGAATTTGTCTAATTTATGTATAAATTCTGCTAATACATGTATGAATTGGATATTGCTATATTTTTTATGTTGCAAAAGGTGGAAACTTGTCTCTGGGTCTGTTACCAAATTCATTTGGAGCTTTGTAATGGTCTAAAATATGTTGAAGCTTGATGTGAAAAACAACTTTTGTACTATTATGATTCACAGAAATGTATATTTTAGTAATTATATTTAAAATGTGTGGTCCTCTTTTGCCGAAAGTTTTTTGAATAAGGTAAAGATGGGTGCAGTAGCATATGAGATGACTCTTTTCCAGCAGCTTTTCTGTCGGCAAATCTGAGCATTTGCCATATTCTATTCGGTAAAAAGAAGACCTATCGGTAAAAAACCAATATTTGTCAGCAAAGGTCAAATGAACAGTGACATGTTAAGTGTCCGTAAATGTAATAACTGTCAGCAAAGGTTTCACCGACAGCTTCTACCGCGATTGTTTTGAAAGTCGGCATAACTTTTGCTGATAGTAGGAAGTGTTGTTAAAAGGTGGAAATGGTACAGTAAGTTGAGTGTTAACTGTGGACTCCGTACGTGTGGCCTGCATTTGTTACCCCGCAAATCTTAAATCCCATGTACAGCATTATAATTGTTGAGGTTACAAAAAAACCCCATGGCCCTCCTTAAATAGTCTTCCACTAGT
Organism: Zoysia japonica; assembly: GCA_001602275.1. NCBI lineage: Eukaryota > Viridiplantae > Streptophyta > Magnoliopsida > Poales > Poaceae > Zoysia > Zoysia japonica. Next base: position 968,228 of record BCLF01000104.1, on the reverse strand, counting down.
CATTTATTCATTGTATTATTTGATTTGTACTGTAGCTGTTAAATGGGCTATGTGCCCCTCCTAATCTCAAGGGGTTGATAATGAAGGATGGTGATCGTTTCATACTCCCTCTGTTTGCATAATTGTTGATCTTTTAGATAAGGCTTGGGTCAAACATTGTAAATATAAATCATAAATAACTTTAAAATTGTTAAGTTTAAAAATGCGAAAATTATATAAATAGATTTGTCTTAAAAAGTTGTTTCATAAAAATACATATATCACTTTTAAATAAAAACTTATAGAAAAAATTACATCTTGGAGACTGTGTCATTGTCCTAAACGTCAAGAAATATAAAACCGGAGAGAGTAATGTGACACCCAAAATTTCAAACCTTTCTAAATATTAAAATTTCAAAATTTAAATGCATTTCACAATTTAGACTAGATTGAAAATTCTTTCAAAAAATAAATTTGCTAAGGA
>BCLF01000104.1:918596-949518 GCA_001602275.1 Zoysia japonica | reverse complement strand
GGTCACATGGACGACGGCGGCGGACCTGCACGGCACGGCGGCGCGGGCGACGAAGACAGCGTCGGGGACGGAGGGGCGTGCGTGGTCGACGAGGTAGACGGTGAAGCCGGCCGGGGGAAGGACGGCGGTGATGAGCGGCGTTGTCGATGGAGACGACCGGCGCGGCGCAGTCGAAGAGGAGCGCCTGCTCGCCCGATTGAGGTTTGTGGTGGTTTGGGGAGAGAGAAAGAAATAAAGAGAATGGGAGAAAGGGATAAGATTAGAGGGATTTTATATTAGAGGGTGATCAATTTGAGGGTTAAAAAAAAGAAGGGTCGGTGGAAGAGGATAAGGAGAGAACTAAATAATTAAGGAAAATATTTTGAGGAATTTCGACACTTCGATTAATCTGAAAATTCCGGGATGTTACAGCACGGGCACCAGGGAGCCCCTGGTGACCAGCGTCCCGTGCCGTGCGCCGCAGAGGACGGGTGCGGCAGGGCGTCGTCCGAGGTTGCGGCGGCCACGGCGGCGGCTCCAACGAGCTAGACCTCGACGACGTCAGCCGCCACCACCTTGAGATAAGTCTCCCCTCGTCGCCTTTGCTTGGTCTTATGGATAGGGTTTTTCACTGATTTGGGAAAAATACTGAAGCTAGGGTTAGGGTTTCGGGGAAAATTTAAAGATTTGCTTCAATTGCGTTAGATACTTTCAATTGAAGCCATACCCGAGACCTCGAAGCATCGATTGCTCACTGGTTTAAGGTTAAACATTAGGAGTTTTGCTTGACACTTAATCACACATTAGGAAGCCCTAGCTCTTGAGTTGGGCACTGGGCTTGATCCTTAGGTTCTACCTTGGGATTTCAAAAGCGATGATGAATTTGAACAATACAGGGGTTCATCTTTAAGCAACTTGGCTCACATGCCATTGTTAGGTATTTAGGATCGAATTGTCTAAGTAATTGAACCATCTAAGAGTAGGATCAAATATTATGCCTTGATCTTGAGATCCCATCTTTGCTGAAATTAATATTCTGAGCTTCTGCGTTCGTTCTTTGGTTCTTAGAGCTGAAAACACTCTTCTCTGTATTTACAGCGCCTGCTAGATTAGGTTTCAATGGGTAATTCTATTGTGAGGTGTGAATTTTTTCACTTAGCCTTCTTTGAAAGCTCTACCCTTCTTTTTATATACGCTGCCACACATAGGGTACACTCTCCTGTGAACTCTCAATACTTCTAATCAGAACATTGATTTTTTGCTAATGGCAGCTCAACCACCACTTTTTCATTTAATACTTTCATACTAAACTGGTTAAGCAAATTGATTTAGCTGTAGATCATTTCACACACTAACAGTACCGTCCCAGGACGGTCTCCGCTGCATGCCGCAACGTACGAATCAAGATCGATCATTAATTCATTGATCTAAAGAAACGCTAGCTACTTCGAGATTGGGATCGAGTTACTAGGTAGGAGTAGTCTCGTACCCATGAAGTCGGTTTGAACGAAGCCGTCGGAGAAGCGGCCGGTCAAGTATTTCCGCGTGCTGCCGTACGGCGAGTACCACTGGCGCGACGTCAGGTCGGATTTCTCAATGTTGCCGGTGTCGGCGAACGAGTCGCCGAAGACCAAGAGGGAGTTGTTCCAGGACTCCACGAGCGTCCCTGTTAATTGCTCGGTCCAAATTCATATGAATAAGATTTTCTTAGATCGTATTGCAACAAATGGAGATTGTACTGCAACAAATGGAGTTAGTGAAGAAGAACGAACAAGTGTAAGAACAATGTGAAAACAATAAAATAGAATTGACGGCCTAACAAGTTGGAGTACCATTTAGGACGAGAATGAAGCAGACGGAAAAAATAATCGCCGAGAGCTTTATCATTGATGAGTATGACTTTCGTACGTGCCTTGCTGTATCCGTGTGCCAATGTTTCATTATTTATAGACTTATGGGTAGAGTGCTTTGCGGGACCAACTCCAACTGATGGGAGGAAAAAAAAAAGGAAATGGTTTGTTACGCGAGGCAGGTGCGCGCCTGCAGCTCCGCTCCGCTCGGTGTAGCGATGGAGGCGGCCGCGGTGGTCGTGATGCAGGCCGGAACGGGCCGCGCAAGGACTTGGGAGCGGGCTGCGGCTGGCGCGGCAGGGCCCGCCCAGCCACTCGGTGCACAAGCCCACGGTACACAGCATGCGTCGCTCCGCCCGGTCCACGCCAGCCTGCGGTGCACGTCTTCCTTGGCACTAGGCTTATGCTCTTCCTCGTCATACCGCTTGCCGTCGCCGCGCGTTGTCGTATTGTCTACACTTATGATCTTGTCGTTATCATCATAGCTCAGGTTGTAGTCACGCCTACCATAAACTGTAAATGAATGCATTTTTTTCTTTGGCTGCTAAGGAGTAGAGCTGTCGCATTGTCAACAATCGTGGTCATGTTCTTGTCACCATAGCTTAGGTATAGTCATGTCTTCCAAAACTTAACTGAATGAATTATTTTGCTTAATATTGATAGATACAAAATTTAATAATATCTTATCATCTAGAAAAAATATGCAGTTGTCTGTTTGAGTCTACTTATAAACATCAAGAATAATACTTTCCCACAGCTAAATGTAAAATTAAGAGGCCCACGGTTACTGTCACTAAAAAAACTGTTCTTCCAACGACAACACGGATATAATTAGAAAAGTTGTTTTCAATATTAGTACTGTTGATGTAATTAGGAAAATTATAAATTACCTTTGTGCATATTATTGAAATATAAGGAGTGAGCCTGTGTGTGCTCGTGGAGCGACACATCTGAAAATTCTCCAAAACAACAACATGGTATATAGAGCTAGGATTACGATCCATCTTCGATATCATCGTCGGTGTCGCTGCTCGAGTTCGTAGCGTCGCTGCCGTTGGAGCCCGTTCAGACGCCGACGCGAGTGCAGCCGCCGCCGCGCGGGCAAGCGGAGCTGCTGCGCGGGCGGGCTCGCGCGGGAGCGAGCGGAGCTGCTGCGCGCGCGGGAACGAACGGAGCTGCTGCGCGGGCGGGCGTGGTCGCGCGCGGCCGCGTGAGCTGGTGCGCGCGTGCACGGCCGGTTGCGAGCTGCTGCCTGCTGCTGCTCTCCTGGGAAGAGGTAGTGCTGTTGGCAGCCCAAGGCCTCGTCATCGCTGTGGGGTGTCAGACTCTGCTTGCTGCTGGTGCGTGGTGCTGCTAGCTGCTGCTGTGCTGCGGGAGGACATGGCAGGTTAAGCTGCTGTGTTGCTAACAGAGAAGCAGTGGGGAAAGAAGAGGAAGAAAGCCCATCGCTGTGAAAAAAAAAGGAGGGGGCTGCGTGTCTCTGTCCTGCGGATGTGTGGTAGTAGAAAACAGGAAGAAGCAGAGTGTGCTGCTTCTGCTCGTAGGGAAGAAATCTAGAAGTTTGTCTTAAGTTGCTGCTGTTGTTTGCTCTTTGATTAAGGGCTGCCGCTTACACTCTGTACGTCTGTAAGGCAGCGTTTTGGGGAAGAAGCCTGGTCCAGTAACAATGGCAACTCCAGAGGAAAATGCTAATGCAAGTAGAAATGACTCACTAATCACCAGGAGTGAGATGAAAAGTGAAATGAGGTGTATGATACAGGAGCTTTTGGGATTGGGTTTGATTGGTCCCAAAGCAAGTGCAGGGTCTTCTGAACTAAAATTGGAGCTTGTCCCAATTGATGAGAAGCTAGACGGCAGTAAGAGTTACTTGAGCTAGTCTAGACGTGTAAGAGTGATTCTAGAAGGAAAGGGAGCGGAGAATTATTTGGAGAAGGAGAAGTGTTTTGAACCTGCTGACAAGCTTAGTGCAGAATGGAGAGTTTGTCATACTACAAACTTTACTATAGTGGCATGGTTATTGGCATTTATGTCTCTATCGGCTAGTAAAATGGTGGAAGCTATGCGTACTGCTGCATTGATATGGAAGACCTTGAGTAACATGTACTCAAGAAGAGGAAATGTGAAGATGATGATGATGAAAATTCAGAATAAGGCTGATGCAGTAAAACAGACAGGGAGGCCGGTTGAACAGTATGCTATTGAGCTTCAGTACTTGTGAGGAGAGCTAGATCATTATGCTTCACTTCACATGGAGACTTCAAAGGATGCTCAGATTGTTCAGAAGTAGGTGGAGGATAGAAGAGTGACTCATTTTTAAAAAAATCTGGACCCTGAATTTGAGAGTAGAAGGGCTGCCTTTTGTCAACAAGAGAGCCTTCCTACCATGGATGAGGCTATATCAGCCATGGTTAATGAAGAGAGTAGACTTCAAGTGATGAGAAGTAACAATCCTATGAAATTAGCCTACACAACAGTTGATGAAAGAGAGTGCTACAACTATGAGGAGAAAGGACACTTGAGCTACAATTGTCCTCATCTGAGAAGCAATGGTGGTCGGAGTGGGACTCGTGGAGGTCATGGTGGCACCCGTGGGGGCTATGGAGGAGGTCGTGGTGGCCGTGGAGGAGGTCGAGGAAGAGGCCGTGGTGGTCTTCGTGCCAATGTGGCTACTATTAAGGAAACGCCCTCTCTTACCTTAACAGGAGAACAAGTCAAGCAGTGGGAGCAGTGGCAGAAGGGCAAAGCTCCCGAGAACTCCATCGAGACTTTTGTGACAGCAACAAATGCCAGCCACTTCAATAACTTTGCCAACTACGCCCGCATGGTCGAAGCTATTCAGGCACAGGCATTTGCATCCTCATATTTGCATCATATAGATTGGGTCATAGATTCAGGAGCTTCAAAACATGTTACAGGCATGTCCAGTTCTTTTAATACATACACTCCGTATACTCATTCTGAATCTGCTCAAATTGCTGAGGGCACCTGACAACTTATTCATGGTGTTGGATCCATAGAGTGTACACCATCTCTTAGTCTGTCATCAGTTTTGCATGTCCCTTCATTTCCAGTCAACTTTCTCTCTGTTAGCTCAATCATTGATCAATTTAAGTACATAGTTACATTTGATGAAAACTCTTGTGTCTTTCAGGAGAAGGGGACTGGGAGGAGGATTGGGACTGGAGTCAGGCGTAATGGGTTGTGGTTCATCAATCATGAGGAGTCAGCATTAGCAGCAGCTGCAGGAGGAGATGTGAGGGAGATTCTACTACTCCAATGTTGGTTAGGACATGTATCTTTTGAAAGCTTGAGCCGGTTGTATCCTGATGCCTTCAAGGGCGTGGACAAAAGTAAACTTGTGTGTGATGCATGTGAACTTGACAAGCATCCAAGATCCACTTATGCCAGTATTGGTCTTCGTAGCTGTGAACCTTTTATTCTAATACACTCTGATGTTTGGGGTCCCTATTCAGTCACATCTGTGAGTGGGTTCAAGTGGTTTGTCACATTTATTGATTGCTATACTCGTATGACTTGGATTTATATGCTTAAGCACAAGAATGAGGTGCTTCGGTGCTTCCAAAACTTCCATAAACTAGTCACTAATCAGTTTAATGCAAAGATTTGAATCATTCGCACCGATAATGGGACAGAATATGTAAGCAATAAGTTTGTGTCATATATTTCAGATCAAGGGATAATTCATCAAACCACTTATCCTGGTACTCCACCACATAATGGTGTTGCTGAGAGGAAAAACCGTCACTTGTTGGAGGTAGCAAGGTCTCTTATGTTCCAGATGAATGTGCCTAAGTATTTGTGGAGTGAGGCTGTGATGACGACTGCATATCTCATCAACCGCATGCCATCCAGAATACTTGGTATGAAATCACCTACTGAACTTTTATTTGGGCAAAGAGAGTTTAAAGTTCCGCCTAGGGTGTTTGGATGTGTTTTCTTTGTCAAGGATCATCGACCTTCTGTAGGAAAGTTGGATCCTCAAGCTGTGAAGTGCATATTTGTTGGTTATTCTTCTACACAGAAGGGATATAAAGTGTTGGGACTCGATTAGAAGAAGATTGTTTGTATGAATGTGACATTTCGTGAGCTCGAACCATACTATACAAAGAAGGATGATCTTGATCAATTTCTTGAAGAATTCTCTTCTATCAATGAGGGTGATAGTAGAGAGAGGGAGAATGATTGTGTGCATAGCGATGATGCAACTCGAGAAGTAATTGTTGGTGGAACTACATCACGTATATATGAGGAGATGACACAAGAGAGGGTGACTTGTGGTGAAAGTTGTGGAGATGATAAAGGTGAAAGTAATAATGCTCCACAAAGTTATGAGAATGATGACGAGATGATAGTTATTGGGTCAATCCCATGTTCCACAAAATGCATAGAAGATCAACAAGACACGGAAGAGAGGACGGCTAGGGAAAAACAACCAATTGTGTACGAAAGAAGGCGCTCTAAGAGTCAGGGGGAGCAAGTCAAGCATCCACAGCTGCAGCCGCATGTTTCTCCAGTCCCAAACCTCTCCTCGGCCCTCTCTCCATCGAGCTCCTCTACTTCACTTTAGACAAGTGGTAACGATCCTTCTACCCTTGAACATGTAGAACTTTCTCTTGCACATTGTAGAAACCATAGAGTTAATGCTGGAAAACCTCCTGTTCGTCTTGGCTTTGAGCATCTTAGTACAGATCATGACATTGCTAATTTCATCTCATATTCTCATGTTTCACCTGCATATAGAACATTCATTGCATCTCAACAGACAGTGCCTATTTCGAAAGACTGGCAGCATGCAAAGCAAGATCCAAAGTGGAAAAACGCAATGAAAGAAGAGTTGCATGCTCTTAACAAGAACAAGACATGGGAGCTTGTTCACCTTCCAGAAGGAAAGAAGGCGGTGGGCTGTAAATGGGTCTTCACAATGAAGCAAACTTTCGAAGGAAAGGTTGATAGATACGAGGCAAGACTTGTTGCAAAAGGTTATAGTTAGACATATGAAATTGACTATGATGAAACCTTTGCACCTGTTGCAAAAATGAGCACTGTGAGGACATTGATATCTTGTGCAGTGAATTTTGGTTGGCCCCTTCACCAACTGGATGTGAAGAATGCATTTCTTCATGGTGATTTACAGAGGTCTATACGAAAATTCCACCTGGATTTGCAAATAGTCAGACTGTAGGGAAGGTGTCCAAGCTTAAGAAGTCACTATATGGATTGAAGCAGTCTCCACGTGCATGGTTTGATGGATTCAAACGGGCAGTGTGTGATATGGGTTACTCTTAATGCAATGGAGATCACACAGTCTTTTACAGACATCGGGGATCTTACATCACCATCTTGGCAGTTTATGTTGATGACATAGTGATTACTGGAGATGATGTGGAGGAAATCAAGTCATTGAAGGAGAAGCTTGGGAAAGCCTTTGAGGTGAAGGATCTAGGACATCTTTGATACTTCCTTGGAATTGAGATTGCTAGATCGTCGAAGGGCATTGTTCTATCTCAGAGGAAGTATGTACTTGATCTATTGACAGAGACAGGGATGCTTGGGTGCCGCCCATGTAGTTCACCTATTGACAAAAATCACCAGACATGTGCTCAGTCAGGTGATCCTGTTGATCGAGAGACATATCAAAGGCTGGTGGGCCGATTGATATATCTATGCCATACAAGACCTGACATCTCCTATGCAGTGAGTCTGGTGAGTAGATATATGCATGATCCTAGGACTGGGCATATCGATGTGGTTCATCGAATTCGGAGATATTTGAAAGGAACCCCTGGAAAGGGATTGTGGTTTAGGAAGAACCAACACCTAGATCTTGACGGTTATTGTGATGCTGATTGGAGAAGTAGTAGGGATGATAGGAGATCTACATCTGGGTATTGTGTATTTGTGAAGGGCAACCTAGTCTCATGGAGAAGCAAGAAGCAAGCGGTAGTGGCTCGGTCCACTGCAGAGGCTGAATATAGAGCGATTGCATTGGCTCTATGTGAGATGATGTGGTTAAAGGGTCTTTTGAAGGAGCTTGGGTTGCTAAGGAATGAAAGTATGTTACTTCTTTGTGACAATGTGGTTGCAATCAACATTGCAAATAATCCGGTCCAATTTGATTGAATGAAGCATGTGGAGATTGATAGGTTTTTTATCAAGGAGAAGATGGACACTGGGGTTTTGAAGTTAGAGTATGTCAAATCTCGCAATCAATTAGTTGATTGCTTAACAAAAGGTTTAGGTCCTAAGGAGAATGAGTTAGCATGTAACAAGATGGGCATGTTGAATATTTTTGGCCCATCTTGAGGGGGAGTGTTGGTGTAATTAGGAAAATTGTAAAGGACCTTTGTGCATATTATTGAAATATAAGGAGTGAGGGTGTGTGTGCTGGTGGAGCAACACATCTGAAAATTCCCTAAAACAACAACAATAATGTTATTAACTGTGATTAGGATAGACATTAGATAGACAGGCACCCCAAAGCGAGCGACACCGCCGTGCGGAAGGGTGGTGGGCACAACATTTAGGACATTGTGTGATGCATTGATGGGAAACACTACTCTTTGCACCGCCTAACGTGCCGAATGCCCGCAGTCGTCCATCGAGATGAAGGTATCCATCCTCCCCACCAACTGCAATGCCAATGCTAGCGCGCCTGTTGTGGCAGATTGACTTTGCCTGCTTTCTGTTGTCCACCTCTATCATCATCGACAACGGCTCCTCCACCTTCTACATTGGGTATGATGTCTCCGTTGTATCATCCACCATCAAAATTGTCATCTGTTGTCTTACCTATATATATTTGTTTGATGGCCTTTGACTGAACATATTGCCATGTGAGTTACATGTTGTGCATACTTAACCTCATTTGTGTTTCTTTTAGAGCTTGTTTAAGAGTTCGATGAGCTTTACAGTCTGGTTGTTCATGTCCTGCCTCATCAGAGCAAACAAAAATATTTCTAAATCACACTATTCATTCTATATGAAATGGTCCAATCTTCATGGGCTATATTCTTTTTCTTTTCCAATGCACGTACCAGCCATTGTAAATATAGGTGGTAATAAAATGTAGTGAATGATTACAGTGTAGATAGTTTAACAAGGAAAAATTAGATTGACGATACCGAAAGAACACATCTTTTAAAATTTAACATCGAACCGAACTGGTACATATATGTACCGAAAAATCCAAATTTTTAGAAATATACCACTCCATCTATATTATTCTGTAACGTCGTTACTTAGGACCTGCCCCTATCTTCAACCTATATCACGAGAGCACCTCTCTCTCTCTCTCTCTCTATAGCTCTCTCACTTTCAACCTGTCAGATCTCCAAGGCTCACTTTCACACCTCGTGGAGCTCCCTCCAGGTTGCTCCCCCCCCCCCCCCCCCCCCCCCCCCCCCCCCCCCCCCCCCCCCCCCCCCCCCCCCCCCCCCCCCCCCCCCCCCCCCCCCCCCCCCCCCCCCCCCCCACGTGCGCCGCTCCCCCCGGGCACCTCCTCTCCCACCTCCTCCCTTGTGCGCCCCCCTCCCCATCTCTAGCTCTAGGCATGGCAGAGAGGTCGACAGCTTCATCACCGGTGTCTGAAACACTTCTACCCCTAATGGAGTGCCCACCGTGCCAGATGAAGCTATTGGAGGCATCTGCAACAACGATAGGAATCGAGGATAGGCATACTACATGTGCCCAAATTACAATGAGGTAAGATATTGATTTTTTTAGGTAATTTCACATTGGGTATTCCTTCACATTGAGCTCTGTTTTGATTTGTTTTGTTTGAAGGTACATGGAACTTGCAAATTTTTCATGAGGGAGGCAGCGTACTGGAAGTTTTTGTATGGTGATGTTGTGCTTGAAAATGTTTCTGAGGCCATGAACAGAAGGGAAATTGCTGAGAGTGACAGTGATATCAAAGCATTGTGCGTTGTACTGACTAAGTTAGTCGATGGATTGGAGAAGCTAAGCTTTGTAGTTAGTATAGTTGCCGTATTGCTAGTAGTACAATTTAGCCACTAAATATTTTCAGTGAGAAGACGAATGTGTCTTGAGTGCCATGTATGAAGGTGAATGTGTACTGATATGTATGCTTCTCAGTTTAATGTATCTTAATTCCTCAGTATATTTTGTGCATTCTTATCAAAAAGAAAAGGAAAAAATATCCATGCATGAACCTTGCAGATTTGGACAAAAATTTTGAAGTGCACAGATGTAATAACATAGTAGCAACAAACATTGTTCAGGTTGGATCTAGATGAAAGGGAAAGTTCGAGTTCGGCGATTGACTTTGGCAGGGGCACCGGTGAAGGTGCCAAATGAAGATTTGTTGGTGGATGATTTCAACAACCGTATTCTTGATCAAGAGAAATTATCAAGGATGACAGAGCTTCTGATTGCCACAACTCCCAAACAGAGACCCCACATTCATGGCGTGGAAGACAGTCAAAGCCACAGTAAGTGTCCAAGCTCATGGAAGGGTTCGAGATTTTGGGCGTTGAGTGAGGAAGAAGACAATGAAGAAGAAGATAGCGATTCTGACTCCCTGTCCACTCCAACGCTGATCAAAGAAGCTCAGGAAGCAGGATTCTCCCTCGCCGAAATTCAACAAGCTGAAGATAAGTTAGAATCTCCAATATCAGGGCAAGGTCCGATTCAGCTGAAAGATCAGTCAATTTCGAAGAAGATCATTGACTCGTTGGTTCAACGACGGCAAAGGGGAATCAAACCTTGGCCCACTACCACTACCCAGAGTGTCGCCACCAAGAACGATAGGGGATGCAATTGCAGCAGCCAATGTTAAGGTACGTTCAAAAGGCTTTTCTTGTTCATCTATGTCGTCCTCTTTCAGGATAAATAAACACATTACAAATCAAAATTCCCTGGCAATATCATCTGATCATCACCGGTGTTGGCCAGAATTGACAGAGAAAAATCTTGGTTCCGGAGTGAATGTGGAACTAGAATTACGCTCAGGGAATAATGATTCTAATTCAAATTCAAATTCAAAACCAAATTCTAATATGGGGAAGCAGATATGGGAAGAGGCGAAATTTCAGGAAGTGGTGAAGCAGTTACGGAATGGATCGGAATTTCAGGGTGCCCCTGATCTCAAGGGATGTGATACAGTTACTAACAAACCTGGAATTACCATTCCTTATACCCCGACCCTGGTTTAATTTATTTGTTCTCCAGAACAGGCAGCCGACACAAAAACCCTAGTGCTTCGGTTTCCTCCACGCCGCCACCAAAACAACGATCCTACGTTGACGTGGTGAGAAGCGGGATAGAGAACAACGGTGCCAACCACGGTGGCAACCATGGTGCTGCAACTTTCCGGGGTGCGTACAGAGGTGGAACATGAGGTAACTCTCAGGCAAATGCTTTTGCACGTGGTGGTTTCCAGGGTCGTGGTTTCTATCAAGGCTTTGGAGGCAGGGGATTCCAGGGAGGTAGACTAGGGGGCAGAGGTTCTTTTGGTGGCCGGATGGCTCGTGCTAACAGTGGGGGGTTTCAATGGTATAAACATTGGGAGTGGATCAGCATCATCTGGGATGCTGCCACACATTCAAAACTCCCCTTGGGATCCTGGTCAGAACAAAGGGGAATTTGAAGGTGCTCATGACCCCATGACAAAAGAAAAACAGCCGGCTGCTCAAGGCATTTCAGGAACTAACCCTCTACCTGCAAATGAAATATCAGCACGGGCAGCTGCAATCATTCAGCAGGCACTGGCAGTTATTGCAGCGCAAGAGAAAGGAGGAATAGAACAAGGAGAGACATTGAATCCAAACAAAGATCATAATCCTGAGGCCATGAACATAAAGAAGACAGCACTGGACACCCCAGAATCGTCTGCTCAAGGGGCTTTAAAGTCAAATGTGGGTGGTAAGATTCCTTACTGTTACATATGCCTTACAAAAGGTCATGTGATGCAAGAGTGCAGTAAGAATTTATACTGTGAGATATGTACAAGTAGAGATCATGTGAAGCTAAGATGTGACCAATATAAAATGGTGCATATGTTGTTTGCAACTCCATGTGGATATGCATCCTCAGGTTTGGGATTCTTTTACATACCACATTCTTCTGCCATCAAATCTAGATCAGAAGATGCCACAGCTATGATAAGGGTGACAAAGGTGGAGATGACTGCAGCTCAAGTGACTGGTGAAATGGAGAGACTGATTCCAGGGAAGTGGTAATGGCATGTTCAGCAAGTAGGTGCAAATATTTTTCACACTACATTTCCCTCAAAACTGGAACTGCTGAGAATGATAGAGTAGGGACTTTTACAGGCTAAGGGATGCAATGCAAAACTCAAGATAGAAGAAAGTGGGCCACTGAGTGGATTCAAATATACTTTACCAAAAGTTTGGATTCGATTCACAGGTTTACCAAAAGAATTGAGAGAATTTATGGTAATCTGGGCGGTGGGGTCTATTCTTGGGGTTACAAAAGATGTTGATATGCAGTTCACCCGAGATCATGACATCTCTAGGCTGTATGTTATGCTTCTACACCCAGACTTAGTACCTTCTTCGTTTGATGTGGTAATTGGGGATAATTTATATGAACTACAGTTCAGAGTGGAGAGAGAAGGAAATTCAGAGAAGCCAGTGCCTATGGATATGGATAACAATGGTGATGGACATGGAGGTAATCAAGATGGAGATAATGGAGAAGAGGGTGAAGAGAAGAGAAAAGATGAACAAGGGTCATATAGCCAGAAGCAAGGAAAACAGGAGAACAATCTATCTTTCAATAAAGCCGAGGAAGGTCAAGGCAGTGGGCAAAGAAGGACTATTGTCAGACTTACTGTCCCAGGTATGGCAGATGAAGATGACCCTCTAAATTGGGACAGCCTGGGTGAAGAATCAGATGAAGATGCTGTTGAAAGGCTGAAAAGGGTACTTGAGGATGATGCCCCAATAGGCACAAAATTTAGGTAATGTGGGAATAAGTTTAGGAAACAACAGGCACAAAATTTTAAAGAGCATTAGGGACTTGAAAACTTTAGAAAAAGAGAGATTACAAGAGCATATAATACCTGATGTTGTGAGCACAGTATTTGACAAAGAAGAAAGAGAAATGGCAGAGTTAGAAGAAGTAGATAGATTGATTATGAATACAATGAATAGTGACTTCTTAGAAGAAGGGATGGATATGGATACTGCTTATCAGCATGATTGCACAAATATTCCATGTAACAATACATCTTCTACTTCTAAGAAGGGAACCAAAAAGAAACCCAAGAAGAAGGTTCATAAATGAAAGGCATCTTTTGGAATAGTAATGGGTTTAAGGACCCAAAAAAACATAAATTTGTAAGTGATACAACTAAGGAAGAAAACCTGAATTTCATTGCCATCCTGGAAACTGGGAGAAGTGACTTTATGCCAAAGTTTCTTAAAAACTTAGCTGCTGGTAGAGAGTACTTGTGGCATAGTAACGGTCCCATAGGAAGATCAGGGGCATTCTATTGGGAATAGATCTTCTGGTTTTTGATATAGGGGCTATTGAGGAGGGTGAATTCTTTGTAAAGTTCAAACTAAGAAACAAATCAGACGACTTTAAATGGGTTTTAGTGGCAGTATATGGACCAGCACAAAACGATCAAAAAGAAAATTTTGTAAAAGAGTTAGTACAGTTGTGTACCCATGAGAGTCTTCCAATGTTAATAGGAGGAGATTATAATATGCTAAGAAAACCATCGGATAAGAATAATGATAATTATGATGATAGGTGGCCTTTTATGTTTAATGCTGTTATTAATGGTTTAGAGCTAAAGGAGTTAGAGCTGTCAGGGAGGCAATTTACTTGGGCTAATAGATTACCTACACAAACCTTTGAAAAGTTGGACAGAGTCCTTACATCAACGGAATGGGAGGAAAAATATCCTTTATCAATTGTAAAAGCATTAAATAGAGACATCTCAGACCACACCCCACTGCTACTTAATACTGGGGAATCCTCTTATATAGCTAATCAACCTATATTCAGATTTGAATGAGGCTGGCTACTGCAAGATGGTTTTCTGGATATGGTTAAAGAAGTATGGATGAGTGTTCCACATAAAGAATCTCCTATGGAAAATTGACAGCATAAGATTCGTAGGGTGAGGCAACATCTTAGAGGGTGGACTAAACATACCAGTGGTTTGTACAAGAAGGAGAAAAAAGAAATTTTAGATGAGTACCAAAGAGCAAAAGTAAAGGACCTGTTAGAAGGGGATTCAAATACTAAATACTTTCACATGATTGCCAATGGGAAACATAGGAAAAGCAGAATATTTAGCCTGCAGTATGGAGATCGAACTATAGGAGATGAAAATTTGAAAAAGCATGTTACTAAATACTACAAAGAGCTTTTCACTCCATCATTGGTATCTAATATATCATTATATGAACATCGAGTAGAAGACATACCTCAGGTTTCTAACTTAGAAAATAAATACTTGATAGACACTTTTACAGAAAAAGAAGTATATGAGGCACTCTTTCAAATGGAAAATAATAAAGCACCGGGGCCAGAAGGCATTCCTACTGAATTCTATCAATCATGCTGGGATTTTATTAAACCTGATATTATGGCTTTATTTGAGGAGTTCCATAGAGGGAACCTTCCCCTATATAGCCTTGATTTTGGTACAATAATCCTGATTCCCAAATGCAGTGAGGTATGCTTACTAATGTTAGTTTCAAAATTTTCACAAAAGTGGCTACTAACAGAATCACAGGTGTGGCTCAAAAGGTAATAAGACCCACTCAAACATCCTTTTTACCTGGCCGTAACATTCTGGGAGGTGTGGTAGTGCTACATGAAACAATACATGAACTCCATAGGAAGAAAAAAAATGGAGATATACTGAAAGTAGATTTTGAGAAGGCATATGATAAGGTTAATTGGTCCTTTGTTCAACAGACCTTAAGGATGAAAGGATTCTCTTCAACATGGTGTAAGTGGATTGAATCATTCATGCAAAGGGGTCATGTGGGTATAAAAATTAATGATCAAATAGGACCTAATTTCCAAACTAAAAAGGGAGTGCGGCAAGGTGATCCTTTATCACCTATTCTATTTAATATTGTGGTAGATATGCTTGCCATAATTATATCTAGAGCGAAAGAAGATGGTCAAATCACAGGAATTCTTCCATACCTTATAGATGATGGCTTATCCATCCTGCAATATGCGGATGACACAATCCTCTTTATGGACCATAATGTAGATCAAGCAAGAAATATGAAGTTAATTTTAAGTGCTTTTGAAAAGCTATCTGGTCTAAAGATTAACTTTCATAAGAGCGAGATTCTGTTTTGGTGAAGCAAATAACTATAAAGAACAATACTCTCAAATTTTTGGCTGCCAGCTAGGGAAACTACCTTTTAAGTACCTTGGAATTCCAATTCACTATAGGAAGTTAAAAAATCAGGATTGGAAAATGATTGAAGAACGGATAGAGAAAAAACTAAGTAGATGGAAAGGAAAATACTTGTCTGTTTTGGGGAGGCTAGTCATAAAAAACTCAGTTCTTACAAGCCTTTCGATGTTTATGTTATCTTTCTTTAAGGCACCGAAAGGAGTACTGGAGAAGATAGATTACTATAGATCGAGGTTTTTTTGGCAGAGTGATAGTGAGAAGAAAAAGTACAGACTGACCAGATGGGACATTATTTGTCAACCTAAAGATCAAGGGGGTTTAGGTATCTAGAACATAGAATTACAGAATAGATGTCTACTGAGCAAATGGTTGTTTAAATTAATAAATGAAGAGGGCATATGGCAAACAATTCTCAAAAGGAAATATATAAAGGATCAAACTTTGGGTAAAGTAACACGTAAACCTGGGGACTGTAACGACCGAGTTTTTCTTACCTTTCGATAAGTCCTAATCTTCCGTAACCTTGTCAATACCAGGAGGTTGGCAAGCACGACATCACAAGCGATCAATCAAGAAACCATAACAGAAGCATTAAACAAGAAACGAGAATAGAACATAGCAAGTCAAAGCAAATGTATTCGAATGTAATCCTCCAAAGGGGTCCATCGGCACGCAGATCGAGAACATCTCAGAGCAGAAAGATCACTATCGAGAAATCTATAGAATGCAGCAACGGAAGCATCATCATGAAAGCAGCGGCGAACCTCCTCAACACAGGCAAGCTTGAGCGTAGGAGCTGACTTCACGGTCCACCAGAGACATAGTCGAAGCCGAAGCTGTGGGTATCCTCTGAAAACAACAAATTAGGAAGCCGTGAGTACGAATACTCAGCAAACCGCGTACTATCTATCAATAATGTATGCATGCAAATAGTTTCAAGGGTAAAAGCTGGCTCAAGTCCTAAATGCAAGTTTAAAACAATTTATTTTATTTTAAAGATGCAAGTAAGTTTTATTTTAAAACTGTCAAATTTTATTATCTTGCCAAGAAAGTTTTATTTTAAGTTTTATTTTAAAACTGTCAAATTTTATTATCTTACCCTGCAGGGATCTCTGTTATCTCGGACGAGGGTTCATTTTAAATGCCGGTGTAACCTCTACACCCGGCCACAGCTCAAAGGCCGGAGTCAAAAACATTTTGAAATAGAAAAGGATGGAAGAAAATAAAACTACTCAACGAGAAGCACAACTCAGGGGGTGTCCTTCCAAAAAGGACGTGGCAATGCGCATTGACTGTAACTCTGCAGAGTTTATGCACCTGGATCCACGAGAAGTGCCATTGAGAACTACCGTTGTAGTCCCGATGAACACATAAGACCCGTACACAAGCTTTAACTGGCGTTACCCGTCCTCTAAGATAGAGATCTCAAGTGTCTACACAATCGGGTCCTGGAGCTGTGAAGAGCCTACCACTGATCAAGTGAGGTATCTCGATCTCATGTGAGGAGTCATAGCTCTACACCACACTAACAAAACATGCAAATAAATAGGCACTGATCCTAGGGCTCACATTTTGTGGAACGATAAATAGGCACGGCTCAGAAATGTTGCTAGCATATTTTAAAACAGTTGGCATGCAAATTATAGTTGCAAACAAAACATGCAGTTTAAAATACTGAGTACAAAAGTGATCAAGGAACGCGGCTTGCCTGGTAGCTCGGGATCGTAGTCGGGATCCGGGCCGTCGAACTGAGCGGGCTCGCAGTACTCATCGGAATCACCAGCTTAACACAACACGAACAGAGGTGAGACTAGGTACGCGATAATTTAAATTCGATTGATTAAATCCAAATTTAAATTACTAGGCTAAACGTGCTCAAAACATTCCTCAAAAAATTCTACACGATTTTCTTGACGAGACGAATTTAACGAAACAATTTTGGGAATCCTTGGAGACCAAACGGAGTTCCTCAAAAATCCTTAAAGATTTAGACTATGAGAAACTAGAGTAACTGCAGATCGAATAGCCTAAACAAACACGCGGGACGCTCTGCTCTTCCATCTAACTATTCCTAGGAACAACCGACTCAACGATCTACTGAAGAGGAAAAATCATGAGAGGAATTTGATAGCTCACCACAGATCGAGGCGCAGGAACCGGGGCGGAGCGGTCGATGGGACACGCGAGCAGGATGGGATCGACGACGCAGAACGGAAACGGCGACGCGGAACCGAGGACGGTGACGCGCACTAGAGTCGCGGCTCGAAGACGGAAACTGCGCGGCCGATCGGGCGATGACAGTGCGCGGACGGGAATCGGGCGACGGCTCCAGGCGGTGGACGGATCGGCGACGCGTGACAGGTACAGGCGACGCGGATTGGCGTGCGGCTCGGCGCGGATCGGGTACAGGCGACAACGTGAAAGAGCGGCGTCGGGCGATGACGGGCACGAGACCGAGGGTCGAGCAGGCGACACGGCGTCCGCTCGCTCCAAATCTCTCTGCTAGACTGACTTGGGAAGGGGGAAAGAAGATAAGAGGAAGAGAGAGGGGTTGGTGGAAAGGGATAAGATGGAGGGGGTATTTATAGAAAGATTAATTAGGAAGGTTTGGAAATTAATTAAAAGCTGTGAGAATAATCTCGGCCAAACAAAAGCCCGTGAACCAAAATAATTTCGGCGCCAGAAAATCAAAAGGAGAAATTCGAAATTGAACGGAACGAATTTGAGATAAACTTCACTTTGATTAATCTCAAAATTCCGGACTGTTACAGACTCCCCCGCTTACAGGATCTCGTCCTCGAGATCCAGAAGCGGACTCGAACAGGTAGAGAAACTCCTTCCTCAGACTCTCTCCTTTCTCTCAGGTAGCCTCTCGCTCCGTGTGGTTGCTCCATTGGACCTTGAGAAACTTGATCTTGATCTCCTCGTCTCTTTGAACGCCTCATCAAAAATCTTCACAGAATACTTCAGGTACTCGGGCGTGGGAAACGTGGAACACAGGATGCACGCTTGCTAACTCTGATGGCAAGTTCAGCTTGTAAGCAAGCTCACCAATCTTCCTCAGAACCCGGAAAGGACCAACAAATCTCGGAGCCAACTTTCCTCGAACATGGAAGCGATCCTTGCCACAGAGAGGTGACACCTTGAGATACACCCAATCATCAACCTCAAAAGAAAGAAGCCTCCTTATCTTATCCGCATAACTCTTCTGACGGCTCTGAGCAACCCAGAGATGCTCTCTAATCTTCTCAACCTTCTCTTCTGTAGCTTTGATAGAGTCAAAACCAAAGAAAGACCTCTCATCAACCTCTGACCACATGAGCGGTATACGGCATCTTCTACCATCCAACGCCTCAAAAGGTGACATCCCCAAACTGGCTTGAAAGCTGTTGTTGTAAAAGAACTCTGCAAAAGAAAGACTGTCCTCCCAGCTCTGCCCATAGCTGATCACACATGCCCTCAACATATCCTTCAGAATCTAGTTCATATCCTTCAAAATCTGGTTCACACGCTTTGTCTGACCATCTGTCTGAGGATGATAAGCTGAACCGTACACCAGATGTGTACCCATAGCCTCATGCAAACTCCTCCAGAATTTCGCGGTAAACTGAGGCCCACGATCTGATAGAATGCTCGTCGGTGCTCCATGCAACCTCACGATGTGATTAATGTACAATTTGGTCAACTGATCAACTGAGTACCTCAGGTTCACAGGGATGAAATGAGCAGTCTTTGTCAAACAATCCACCACCACTAAGATAGCATTATGATGGCGAGACGTCATTGGCAAACCTGTGATGAAATCCATACTGATGTCATTCCACTTCTAAGAAGGGATCGACAACGGCTTCAGCAATCCAGTCGGTCTCTGGTGCTCAGCCTTAACTCGCCAGCAAACATCACACGAGGCAACATACTCAGCAATGTTCACCTTCATACCAACCCACCAAAAACGAGTCCTTAGATCCTCAAACATCTTGTGCAGCCTGGATGGATAGAATACCTCAAATCATGAGCCTCTCTCAGAATAGCATCCCACAACTCTGGCACTCTTGGAACACAGATACGGTCTTCAAACCACAAAGCACCCTGCTGATCCACACGAAAACTAGGTGCTTTGTCTTTCCTCATCTTCTTCAAAATCAACTAAATTTCTCGATCACGCCTCTGAGCTGACTTGATCTCCTCAATCAACAACGGCTGCAACCTGAGCTCGTGCAGGAAACCCTGAGAAACAATCTCAACTCTCAAACTGGTTAGATCTGCAAGAATCTCCGACTGCCTAGACATCAAAGAAGAACAATAAGACTTGCGACTCAAAGTATTGGATACCACATTAGCTTTACCCGAGTGATAGTTGATGCTAAGATTGTAATCTTTAATCAACTCGAGCCACCTCCTCTGCCTCATGTTCAGCTCTACCTGGGTGAGGATATACTTGAGACTCTTATAGTCGGTGTAGATCTCACATCTGTTGCCGATCAGATAGTCCTTCAAATCTTCAAGGCATAGACAACAGCCGCCAACTCTAGATCATGCGTCGAATAGTTCAACTCATGCTTCTTCAACAGCCTCGAAGCATAGCACACTACCTTCTTGTTCTGCATCAGCACACAACCCAAACCTTGACGAGAAGCATCACAGAAGACCTGGAAATCTTGGTGAATATTCGACAAGGTCAAAACAGGTGTAGATGTCAACCTCATCTTCAGCTCCTCAAAACATCTCTCACAAGCATCTGACCAAACAAACAGCACCCCCAACTAAGTCAATTCGGTCATAGGCTTAGCAATCCTGGAAAAGTTCTCAATGAATCGGCGATAGTAACCTGCCAATTCAAGAAAACTTCTGACCTCAGAGACTGACCTTGGTGACTCCCACTCCACAACAGCCTTGATCTTCTCGAGATCAATGGCAATTCTCTCAGCTGTGACAACATGACCCAGAAAAGCAACTTTCTCCAGCCAAAACTTACACTTGCTGAACTTGGCATACAGCTGGTGAGACTTCAACCTCTCAAGCACAACTCTCAAATGCTGCTCATGCTCTTTCGCTGACTTGGAGTAGACGAGGATATCATCAATGAAAACCACCACGAATTTATCCAAGTCAGCCATGAACACCTTGTTCATCCTGTTCATGAAGTGGGTAGGGGCATTAATGAGTCCAAAAGAAACGACTAGGAACTCATAAGACTTATACCTCGTTATGAATGAAGTCTTCGAAATGTCGGAAGGATGAATCTTCATATAGTGATACCTCGATCTCAAATCAATCGAGAAAAAAAACTTCGCGCCCTTCAACTGATCAAACGAATCATTGATCCTCGGCACTTTATCGTTACCTCATTCAAAGAACGGTAGTCGACGCACATGCGCATTGACCTATCCTTCCTCTTCACGAAAAGCACCGGGTCTCCCCATGGAGAAGCACTTGGCGAAATGAACCTTTTATCCAAGAGCTCATCGATGTGCCCTTTAAGCAAAGCAAGCTCATCGGAAGACATTCGGTACAGTCGCTTGGTAATCGGCGCGGTACCAGGAAGCAGATCGATCAATAACTCAACATCCCGATCCGAGAGGTGTCCTGGCAACTCATCTGAAAACACCTCTGGAAACTCACGAACAACTGGAATCTGCTCCAAAGATAACTCAAGCAAGCTGCAAACTAAAGGTGAAACTCTATACGCTTTAGGGGTGCACTCCACTCGAAAACCCTCTCAGCACAAGTGATGACTCCCTTGTGCCTCGCCAGCCAATACATCCTCAAGATGACATCAATGTCACGTGAGGCAAGGACGATGAGATCGATTAGGAAGACCACACTCTCAATCAAGATCTGAACACCTCTACACTTAACACGACTCTTATAGACTCCAAGAGGTGAAGTGGTAAGTGTAGGTATAGCTAAGAGTGAGATAGAGAGACTATGTGTAGTCGCAAACATCGACGACACAAACGAGTAAGTAGCCCCTGAATCGAACAAAACCGTTGCTAAGTGAGAGTGAACCAAGAACTCACCAACAATGACGTCGGTTGCCTCCTTAGCCTCCTTCACAAAGATGTGGTTCAGGCGGCTACGCGTGACGCTCGACTGAGTAGCGCCACGGCTCGCTGAACGCACTCCTCGACCTCTAGACTGGTGCGGTGGCCTAGCGGGAGTGGCAAACTGAGCACCACCTCCCCCAGGACCCTGCTGCTGACGCCTCGGGCACTGAAACGCCTTGTGTCCCTCCTGGCCACACTCGAAACAGCGAACCGAGGGCTGACCTGCTGTCGAACGAAAAGTGGACTGCTGCTGCTGCTGGAAAGCACCTCCCTGACTCTAAGAACCCTGCCGCTGAACTAAAACGGGAGCAGGAAGAGTGGATCGAACAAAGGTGGACTGTCCCGATCCCTGCTGAAACGATCCGCTGAAGCGCTAACGCTGAGAAGCCTCACGACTGGTTCCCTGACCAGCTGCCCTCCTCTTCGCATCTCTAGACCGATCAAGCTTCTAAAACGACACCTCCAAAGCCAAACACCTGTCAATGAGCTCGCGAAGACTCCTCTAAACACCACCATCTAGGTACGGAAGCATGTCAAAACGCAAGCCCTTTTGAAACCTGTACATCTTGCGGCGATCGGTCGAAACCTCCTCTGGTGCAAAGCGGCTGAACTGGGTGAAACTGTTGGCGAACTCTGTGATAGACATACCTCCCTAGCGAAGGTTACGAAACTCCTCCGTCTTCGCCTCTATGGCTCCCTCAGAGATGTGAAAACCACAGAAAAGTGGTGACGAAGTCATCCCAAGTGAACTGCTCTGGATCATTAAGAGTAGCGTAAAGCGTGTCCCACTAAGCACCAGCTGCACTTGTCAACTGGTGAGTCACCAAGCAAACAGCTTTCAAATCGTCACACTGAATCAGATCAAGCTTCTTCTCAATATCTCTAAGCCAATCATTAGCATCCAAAGGGTCAACTACATGGTCGAAAGTGGGTGGGCACATGCTCAGGAACATAGCCATGCGGAAACCGGCTGGCTGGTGGTACTATGCTGCATTAGGAGCCTGAGCACGTCCACGAGGCTGCTGCTGTGACTACTCGACAATCCGCTCAAGCAGAAGCATCTGTCGGGCCATCACCTCTACAAGGTTCGAAGCAGCTGAAAGCTCCTCACCAGGCACGGCATCACCGGCAGGCTCAATTCCAGGGTTCATGATGACTGCTCTGCCACGCCCTCCAGCCTGAGGGACTGGTGCTCCAGCACAGCCACGCCCTCGACCAACGTTGGGCGCGTCAGCCGCAGGTGGCACCGGTACACGACCTTCAACACCGCGACCATGACCTCTGAGGACAGCACCACGACCACGCCCCGCTGGTGGTATTACCTTAGGGTCCTCCAGAGCGGCCTTCTCGAAACGAGCCTAAAGGCGTCCAGACCTCCTCGGAGTCATCTGTTGCAGGAAAATATTTCTGATTAGAAAGATAGCATCAGCAAAAACTAGAATCATTGAAGAAGACAGAAAATCAGCAGATCAGGACAAGAGAACCAGACAAACACAATTCCAAGCAAACAAGACTTTCATCAACCAAACGACGAGATTTAAGGAAACAACATTCACGATGAAGGTTTGATAGCAGATTCAAAAATCTAGAAGCGTTCTTTAGTTACATCCAGTTTTACGGTTTCGCTCCTACGGTCAAGTATGGCTCTGATACCACCTGTAACGACCGAGTTTTTTTTACCTTTCGATAAGTCCCGATCTTTCGTGACCTTGCCAATCCCAAGAAGTTAGCAAGCACAACATCATAAGCGATCAATCAAGAAACCATAACAGAAACATTAAACAAGAAACGAGAATAGAAAATAGCAAGTCAAAGCAAATTTATTAGAATGTAATCCTCCAAAGGGGTCTATGGGCACACATGCCGGAAACATCTCAGAGCAGAAATATCAATATCGAGAAATCCATAGAATGCAGCAACAGAGGCATCATCATGACAGCAGCGGCGAACCTCCTCAACACAGGCAAGCTTGAGCGTAGAAGCTGACTTCACGGTTTGTCGGAGACGCAGTCGAAGTTTAAGCTGTAGGTATCCTCTAAAAACAACAAATTAGGAAGCCGTGAGTACAAATACTCAGCAAACCACGTACTACCAATCAACAATGTATGCATGCAAATGGTTTCTAGGATAAAGGCTGGCTCAAGTGCTAAATGCAAATTTAAAACATTTTATTTTATTTTAAAGATGCAAAAAAGTTTTATTTTGAAATTGTCAAATTTTATTATCTCGCCCTGCAGGGATCTCTATTATCTCGAAGGGGGGTTCATTTTAAATGCTAGTGTAACCTTCCACCCGGCCACAGCTGAAAGGCCAGAGTCAAAAACATTTTAAAATAGATGAGGTAAGAAAACAAAACTACTCAACGAGGAGTACAACTCAGAGGGGTGTCTTTTAAAAAAGGACGTGGCAATGCGCATTAAATGTAACTCTGCAGAGTTTATGCACTGGACCCACGAGAAGTGCCATCGAAAACTACCGTCGTAGTCCCGATGAACACACAGAACCCGTCCACAAGCTTTAAATAGTGTTACCCATCCTCCAGGATAGAGATCCTAAGTGCCTACGCAATCGAGTCCTGGAGCTGTGAAGAGCCTACCACTGATCAGATGAGGTATTTTGATCTCATGTGAGGAGTCATAGCCCTACACCACACTAACACGTCACGCCAACCCATAGATAAACAACTAGTCTCGGCAAGCTTCAAGATCAAGCCACTGCCCATACAGGATAACGTGGTGTGCATGGTTATCAACTGAGCGTACAAGACTCGATGGACTCGGTCTTTAATTGTTGGGGCAGTCACCCTCTCCAACCTCAACGCCAGCAACCAACAAATCTCACGGAAAGATCTCAACCCGGATCTTTCCGTTGTACTTGCCACGGGTACGCTCATAGAGACTTCTCAAAAGTCTCTCAGCTCCTTATTCTCCATCCTGCCTTTGTTAAATAGTTATGTATAGTTATTTGCAAAACTCATATATTTGAATCACAGTTCAAAATCATTTAACACAAATTCCATTTTTACAGTGACAGGTGTGAGATAAAAATAAATACGACTAAACATGGCTAAGCATAAAATAAAGTAATTATTCTAAAGCAATACTAAGACTCACATTTTGTTGGAACGATAAATAGACACGGCATAGTAATGTTGATAGCATATTTTAAAACAGTTGGTATGCAAATTATAGTTACAAACAAAACATGCAGTTTAAAATACTAGGTACAAAAGTGATCAAAGAACGCGACTTGTCTAGTAGCTCGAGATCGTAGTCAGGATCCAGATCGTCGAACTAAGCAGGCTCGTGGTACTCCTCATCAGAATCACCAGCTAAACACAACACGAACAGAGGTGAGACTAGGTACGCGATAATTTAAATTCGATTGATTAAATTCAAATTTAAATTACTAGGCTAAACGTGCTCAAAATGTTCCTCAAAAAATTCTACACGACATTCTCGACGAGACAAATTTAACGGAACAATTTTGAGAATCTTTGGAGACCAAACGGAGTTCCTCAAAAATCTCTGAAAATTTAGACTATGAGAAACTAGACTAACTACAGATCGAATAGCCTAAACAAACACGCGGAACGCTCTGCTCTTCCATCTAACTATTCCTACGAACAACCAACTCAACGATCTACTAAAGAGGACAAATCACGAGAGGAATTTGATAGCTCACCACAGATCGAGGCGTAGGAACCGGGGAGGTGCGGTCGACGGGACACATGCGCAGGACGAGATCGATGACGCAGAACGGAAACGGCGACGCGGAACTGAGGACGGTGACGCGCACCGGAGTCGTGGCTCGGAGATGAAAACAACGTGAATTGGGTTGGCGATGCAGGCGACAAAAGGCGCGGCTGATCGGGCGATGACGGCGCGCTGACAGGAATCGGGCGACGGCTCCAAGCGGTTGACGGATCGGCGACGCGCGGATCGGGTACAGGCGACGGCGTGAAAGAGCGGCATCGGGCGGGGACGGCGACGAGAGTGAGGGTCGGGCAAGCAGCGCGGCGTCCGCTCGCTCCAAATCTCTCTGCTGGACTGACTTGGGAAGGGAGAAAGAAAATGAGGGGAAGAGAGAGAGGTTGGTGGGAAAGGATGAGATAGAGGGGGGTATTTATAGAAAGATTAATTAGAGAGGTTTGGAAATTAATTAAAGGCTGTAAAAATAATCTCAGCCCAACAAAAGTCCGCGGACCAAAATTATTCCGGCACCAAAAAATTAAAAGGAGAAATTCGAAATCGAACGAAACGAATTTGAGATAAACTTCACTTTGATTAATCTGAAAATTCCGGACTGTTACAGGGACTCACAGTTCTGGTCTGGCATTATGAAAGTCAAAGAACAATTCCTTAATTACGGTTCCTTTATAGCGAATGATGGGAATAAAACTCTTTTTGGGAAGATAAGTTGATTGGGAATAGACCATTACAATACCTATACCCATCCCTCTATAATATCACAAGGAATAAAAATATTACAGTTGCAAAAGTTTTTCAAACCGTACCTTTAAACATCTCTTTTCGAAGAGCTTTGGTGGGTAGGAATCTAGAACTGTGGTATAACTTGGTTTCCAAATTAGAAAATGTGCAGCTTATGAGAATGATGATGTGTTCAAATGGGAACTACATCAAAATGGATTGTTTTCTGTTAAATCCATGTACTTTGCAAGCATTAGTAATGGTATAATTGAGAGAAATAGTTACATCTAGAAGTTGAGAATACCCCTAAAGATAAAAATATTTATGTGGTACTTTAAAAAAGAAGTTACTCTTACCAAAGATAACTTAGCAAGAAGGAATTGGACTGGAGACAAACATTGTAGCTTTTGTATGAAAGAAGAAACAATATAACATCTCTTCTTTGATTGTAAAAATGCTAGAATTATCTGAGGAATCATCCAGATGAGTACTGGATTGACTCCACCAAGAAGCAATCAACACATGTTTAGTTCTTGGTTAAATGGTTTCGAGACCAAACAGAAAAAGCAACTACTTGCAGGACCATCGGCTTTTTGTTAGGCTATTTGGTCAAGTAGAAATGATATTGTCTTTAATAAAACACCTACGGAGTCTTTTATGTAGGCATTATTCATAGGCATACATTGGCTCTTGATATTAGAGTCAACTGGAAAAGCTTGAAGAGGATAAAGTGACGCTCGATGAAGTCTGTCAAAGATTAGAGATCACTGTGAGACAGATTTTTGTTGAGCACTGCTGGAGGAATAGTAATAGGCTTGGGCTATAAACTGTTCATTTCCTTATTTGCTTAGATTGTTACTCTTTGACACTTGCATGTGCTTGAATTTGTAATATTTTGAGGCTGCAGCTTCTATGAAGCAAAGGCCGGAATTTTCCATTATCTAAAAAAAAAAAAATTGTTCAAGTACACACAACATAGTCACTGAACAACAACACCTTAAATTCACAGATGGTATATAGGTTCACCGATAGCACATAAGTTCACAAATGGTAGATAGGTTCACAAACAGCCACCACATAAGTTCACAGATGGTCAACACATAACTGTACAGATTATGGGTAGTACATAAAAGGTTCACAAAACAGCTAGGTAATTAGTTTCCTTTTGCGTGACGGTGTTCCTTCTTGGTTGATGTCTGAAGGTGCTGGTTGGACTCATTGCCACTCTTCTCCTTGTCATTGGGCTAGAAGTGGATGGTGAGGCGGGAACTAGTGAAGTTGAGGCTTCTTGAGTGACATCATTTTTCTTTCTGCAAAGTGAAATTTGTAACATGTACAAGTAGTATATTTCAATATGAATTCTTCTTCCTGGAAACTCAAATGTTACCTGCATTTGTTTGCCATTTTCTTTCTTTTCAGAGGTGGCTCAGGTAGGTCTTCATCTGGTTCCACCACAGCATTTGTGCACCCTTTCTCTCTGTCCATACTGAAAGCATCTCTTGCATTGATATGGCCCTCTCTTTCCTGGTTCTCCACTACTTTTAACTCTCCTTTTTTTTTTTGGGTCTACCAGCAGGTCTGCCCTCAAGATTTGGTGGTCTCATTTCAAACACTATGTCTACTGTAGGTCACCGTGACCTGTCACTCATTGGATTTATCTCAAACTAATATGCATCCTTAAACCTTTGAACTGAATAGTAATCATTCACATAATCCTCTACATTTAAGTTACGTTGAGAGATTATGAATGCTATGACATGTGTGCAAGGTTTTATGGTTACATCCCATTGACCACTAGAAGCCATCTTTACTCATACCTGAAATTTCACCCTTCATGTAACCACTTTTAGTAATGTTGTATCGAAGGTTCCTGCTCTTCTCATGCAAATCATTAATTACACTTTCCAAGATGACACCTTGCATCTTACTAGCTATCATTTGTCTTGTAGCAATCTTCTCCATTATCATAACTTTAATCATGTCTATAAGGTCAGCGGCAGAAAGGTCCTTCATATCTTAATCCAATTGTTGAAACATCCTGAAATGTTATTGTTCACATAATCAACCTTGCAGAATTTTTAAAATCTGGCTCTCCAACAATTTTAATGTCCAATCTCACTAAATCAAAGCCCTTGAGCAAGTGAAGGAGTTCATCGTCGGAGCACAAATTAAAATACTGGTTGTCATGTCTCACAAACCAGAACTCAACACTTTGATAGCTAGCCCATTTGTATCGCTCTCGGCCAGGTGAAAGAGAGGGGTATAGGTCTCGATCATGTGTGAGTGGTGCATTGGGCTATCGATCTGGAGCTACTGCATAGACGATTGGCCGGGTACATAAGCTATGGGTCGAATGTGTATGGATCACTGTCTAAGGCTGGCTTAGACAGGCTTTACTTAGATGGCTTAATCTGCATAATGTCAGAATCCACTTAAGCAATTCAATTAGAGAATACTCATTCCAGTCCACATTCCAGGCAGATTTAGATCCCTTTGTGTATTCCCTTCTACTTTCAATCATACTAACATATGCATCAACTTGCAACCTCAACTCTACAGATAGATTCTGGAAGTACCCTGAAAATAGCAGGGTTACCACATTAACAAGGGAATTCTCCAACATCTTTCTTACACAGAAGTCCCTATCATCAGTACTGCCATGCAATGAACTTCTCTCTCCAAAAACTTGAGATGCAGAATATGTAAAATTGAAGAGCACCGAAGAAAGGGAATGTGGAGATGCTTAGCCTTGTTGACATGAACTTTCATTGCTGTCCTGGTATGGGTGCGTTCTTCTGGAGCTGGCGGCACACTGGTCGGGGACAGCGGTGTAGGGGTCGGTCGGTCGGGGACAAGGACGACGGGGACAGCGACGCAGGGTGGCAGGGACAAGGACAACAGGGACGGCGGCACAGGGGGGGTTCAGGGACGAGGACGGCAGCGCAGGGGGGTCATGCACGGCAGGGAGGTCAGAGATGATGGAGCAGGGGGCGTGACGAGGAGGTTGGGGGCGATGGACCAAGGGGCACGATGAGGAGGTTGAGGACAGTGTAGTCGAGGTGGGTGCATAGTGGGATGGGGGCGGCGGCGCAGTGGATGGGGGCAGCGACGATGCAGTGGATGGGGGCGGCGACGATGCAGTGGGTGGAGGTGGCAATGCAGATGATGTGGGCATCATATCTTTTGACGAGGACTTCAATAAAAATATTCACACACAATAGATTCGGACTACATAACTGTACAAATTTACAACATAAGGCACAACTTCATATAAAATTCAATTTAAGTGTTTAAATACATTTTACAAAGCTCATGAAATCTGCTTTTGAATAGATCCAGCCCCACCTTTATAATATATCGGAGTCTAACGCCAATCGTCGTTTTAATACAGAAAATGCTGTATCACCCCAACTTGAGCTATTGACCCGTATATCAAATTGATCCTATTAGAGACGCATTCTAAGATTTGAGAACGATCTCAGCACCCCTCTAATCGTCCTTCACCCTATTTAAAGACCTCAGTCGTCGCCAAAAATACGGTCATCCCTTCACCCTATTTAAAGGCCACAGTCGTCGCCAAAAATTCTTTGAGTTTTGATAGATAAAAGCTTAACCGCCACTACTTAACATACAGTGTGCGTATCAACTAGACCACCCGTCTTCTTGTCATCAAAACCTCACCTATTGCGTTTTCAGATTGATCTAGCCATTCAGTGCTTGTTTATCTTGTTTTTGCTTGTTTTTTTTTATTATTTGCAAGATCTTCATAATCAAGTTAATCTTACTGTTTCAGAGGTCAATAACCATTCAGATGGTTCTGCAATTGCTAAAGCGCAGACGACCTGTTTGTTTGTAATCGAATCATAAAGTTCGACTACACAAATCGATAGTTATCATCTCACCGAAAAATCAGATACTCAAATCTTATCAACAGGGGCTTGAGGCGACGACAGTGCAGTGGATGGGTCGATTTGGGGCAGGGGAAAAGATGCATGGGGAGAGTCACGGGATGAGCTATGGGCACCAAGGGTAAATATGCCTACCCTATTTCTCAATTCAATTTTAAAAAAAATACAAAACCAAAAAAAAGTTGACAAAACTAGACAAAGTGGTATATTTCTAAAAATTTGAATCTTTAAGTGGTACATACATGTACCGGTTCGGTTCGATGGTAAATTTTCAAAAACGTGTTCTTTCAGTGTCGTCAATCCAATTTTCCCTTTAAACAAAAGGTGTTGCATCACGTTTATGTGATAAATTTATAAAGATGAAATGAAATTCTAGTTCATTTTGAAGTTTTTTGGTCATGGGCTGACAAAGAAATTAGAAAACATGCATCCCTACTCACGTCATCGAGAATGTCAAACGTAAATGCTTGGTGAAACGGTATAGGCTTGCAGCGCATAAGATAAAAAATCGATGGATCAAACTGCAAGAAAATAGTTTGTGACCTGAATAACACAAACGAATACGTTAATTCATGGACCAAGAAAAAGGCAAATAAAAGTTCCTGGACCTCGATTCTTTACACAAATATGTGACGCTTTTCCTGATTATATCTTTTAACCATAATTTTCAAATATTGTTAGCATTTACATACAGTTTATTGCCATAATATGATAGTTGATAGGGTCATAGGACATAGGTACTATTAATATAACTAGCGGACATCCCGCTCATTGCTGCGGGTAAATAATATAAACAATCTTTATGTGATACATTGTATTTTATTGGTACTGATAGTAAGGTCTAAGCTTGAAATACATGACGAAATTCTCTTTATGAGAATATATTTTTTTAAGAAAAAAGTGGATGCGATAATATTTTTATGGAGAACTAAAAGAACAAAAAACTGTACCTTATGAATATATGATAAACTTTAAAAATAAAAAATGTAAATTTATACTACTCATCTGTCTCATATTATACAACACAATAATTTTACGAAGATTTATTCATTGTCCATAAGATCACTCCAAGTAGTCCATTGCTTAAGTCGATGATAGCAACTACTAATTAGTTTTCCCAATTCATTGTACATGTAGTATCAAAGGAGCATATGTACAGTGTCACTAACCTGTTCATCTAAATATTTCCTCTGTATTTAGATATAACAGCTCTAAAAATTGCACTGGTGTATATTTTCTTTACTTTGTAATTGTCTGTTGTTTAGTAAATCAGGTAGGTAGAAGAACATAAATCTAAAAGAGAACTTAA
>BCLF01000104.1:855181-916214 GCA_001602275.1 Zoysia japonica | reverse complement strand
CAAGATGTTCTTAAATAGAAACCATCTGAACTGCAATTAGTTCAATGGTACTTTGGATATACCTACTGTTCTTGTAAACTCTACAGATGCTTTCCATTTTCGATAGACCCGGTTTTCTGCAAGTAAAATATTATGAGAAAGACAATGAAATTTGCAGTTGGACCTAGCGTTCTGGAACAGGGAAAATGTAAACAGGAGTAAACAAAAGAGATAAAATAATGGCAGTGATTCGATTGTAGCTAAGCCTTTCTAATTCTGGACAAACACAATCTTGAATAAACAAAGATGAATATGACAGAGCAGTAACTGTTTTGAAATTTATGGTAACAATGAATACGTAAGAGAGAAAAGGCAAGCGGAGGTTATAAATTGCATTTTCTTAGAAGACATTCAGAAATATGTATATATAAACGTTGGATAATTGTTAGTACAACTATGGCAAACAGCTGGACATGAACGATATGTTAAGACATAGGCAAGAGAAATTATTATACTGTCCATTAGGTAACATCAAAGAGAAATACATACCACAATGATTAGAATGTGATTCATCAGTAATAGCCTGCTGATCTACATATGCTGTGCTAGAAGAATGACCAGCAGAATTAAAAGAGGACATTGAAATTGTCTGTTCGCAGCCCAAAATGGTATGCTCTGTTTGGCTCTGATCATCACCAATGGAGATGCCTTGCATTGGAAAAAAAACTGGAATAAGAGCCATAATCAAATGAAATAGAAAATAATATTTCTAACTAAGAAGAAACATATCAAAATGGGCTGTAGACAACAGATTAGGCAATTGTTGCTCCTTGATATATGATACATTACTATCCGTTGAACCAGAAGTCTTTGGCAACGATACATCAGATGGCATGAACGTCAGCCTGCGACGGACCTTTTGAGATACTGGAAAGCAAGATTCAGAAGGAAAATTTCTTGCTTAAAGTCTGTCACGAATGCCTCCATATAACCTTGATATTTATTACCAGAAAAACAAATTTTATTAGTAAAAAACAAAAACAGTTATTGTCAGCAATCAATAAATAGAATAAACATAAACCTCAATGACCAATGTCTACCAGATTTAGGCTGCGTAGTGTCTGAAGGAACAATATTTCGATTAGGGCCTGGTCGATCCATCGGTAACTGCGATATGATGAAGATATAAGCCAAATGCATGGAGAAACACTCGAGAAACAAATCACATTCGAACTACAGTCTGATTGCCTGAGATACCTTGAATAGAAAACAACCATCATGGCTTATGCGGCATGAACCTCAGTTTGACTGGGGGAGAAAAGATTCCTCCAGATGGTCTTGTCTGCAATTTACAGAGCAAACATGAAGACCTTGAGCTCCATTGATTGAGTTGGGATTATAAGTAGGATCATATAGGACATAGGATGGGAATCAGTAGTCAAAGGGCTAATTGAACGCTATACATTTGTATTTATGTACAGAAAAGAAAAGAAAAAAAGCAGAAAGAAAAGGTATACTCAGATTTGAGTCTTTGTAGTCATTCAGAGCCTTCTATGGTTGACAGGCCAATCTATAATGACTATAAAGTGAAGATTGATGGCAGACAACTTTTTTCAAGCTAAACAGTTTATCTAATTATAATTAATGGATAAGAAGGCAATGTTTCATGTTCACTGAGAGCTGTACTTTGCAGTACAGATGCAACATAAGTATCAGCTAAACTTTAGGAATCTCCTCAAGCGTGTTTTTTTTTTTTTGCATAGAAGTAAATAACATTTAGATTCTTGCACAGCTGAGTTCTGTATAACACAAACATCCTAGCAGATTTTAGGAACATCATTCAGTTGTACCCTCTATAACATGCTTGATGAAAATGATAATGCAATTGCTCAAGATTTCAGGAAAAAGTAACGCATCAAGCAGATATTATTTCATTCACAACTCGCACCAAATACCCAGTCACTTATTCACCTCTGTTTGGGCTCTAGAATAAACAAAGGCATGGCAGCAGCATTTACTTGAACATTTGGTGAACTTTAAGCTTTCAGGAAGAGAACAAATAAAACTGTGATAGAATAAATTTCTCACCAGAATATAATCCTGCCGTCGAAATAAAAAATGTGGACGGATTACCCCAAGTGAATACAGCACCTTGGAGTACCGCCGCTCAGGCAGCGCGAAGTTAGATCCAGCGTCTCCTCCACCCGTGGCGCCGATGTGCTGTTGGGGCTGACGCAGGAGGGAGAAGAGGAGCCGACAGGAGAGGCGGGGGAGGAGGCTGATGACGGGAAAAGAGGCAGGCGGCACGGGACCGGCAGAAGAGTAGAGCCAGCGGCGTGGTGCTGCGGTGAGATGGGGAGAGAGAAGAGGAAACACTGGCAGCAGACCGCAGAGGGAGACAGCGAGGCGCCCCTGTGGTAAGCACAGCAGAGAGGAGAGCAGCCGGCGGCGAGGGGAAGGAGGAGAACAGGCGGCGGTGAGGGTGAAGAAGGAGGGCAGGCGGCGAATTGGAACAGCAGGGCGAGAGAGGAATCGTCGAGTCGCGGCTTCCGGTGGAGACGATGGCAAAGAAAACAGGAACCGAAGGCACGCGAAGGCTGGCAGATCCACCGTCCAACAGGCATCCAACGGACCACACTAAGGTACTGTAGTTGATACAGTGATTTCACTGTATACGTACAGTAACTGGGATGTGCCGAACATACTCCTCCGCTGTTATCGCAGTTTCAATTTCAACTTTTATCATTTATTTTATTAAAAAAATTAGTTTAAATATGTAAAATTTTAAATTATAATTTAAATAACTCTAATAATAAATAAAATTATAACAAAAAATATTATATTTAAGTAAAATAATTTTAATAAGACGAATGGTTAAAGGTTGAACGATAACACCAATTTAAAAACGGAGGGAGTAAGATTTTATTAGTTGGAGTAGATTTTATAAGACTAATGGTTAAAGTTAGAGTTAAAAATTAACAATAACAACAATTAAAAAACGGATGGAGTAGATTTTATAGATTACCTAGACAGCCTATTTTCTTCAAAATTACATAAAATCTACTTTCACAAAGGAAACTAAAAAATCTACTTACATTTATCTACATTTTATTGAAACAATTTATAATAATGGAGATTCAAATTTTAGATGGATAAGAAGTTCCACTTTTTATAGAGATATTGGTTCCTGTCATTTAAAGATGGGTTGAGCAATTAAAAATGTTAAAAATAGTCCTTGTAATGCTAATCAATATTGTTTGAATTTCATTGTTTTGTTACTCCCTCCTTCCCATAATATAAATGATTGAGGCTAGGGATTCAAAATTTTCCAAAATATAAGGGGTTGTAGGGATAATACAATGTTTTAATTAGTAATTAATTTAGTAGGTGGGTAAAGATAAAATGAGGGGTATAGTAGTTTTGTATCTCGATGGTTATTTCTTTATCTTATATTATTATGGGAAGGAGGGAGTATGATAAATTGGTACAGATGGCAATACAAACATATACAGTGCTTATTCTCAAATAAAGAAAAGAAAAGAAAGAGAGAAAATTTACATTTAGCATCTCTTGTACAAGCAACAAACAAAAATACTGTGGATTTGGAAATACGGTCAAAAAGAAGTTAGGAGGAACAGAAGCTTTCCATTTATATCGACCAAGTTGCGGTACCTGCTGAGTCAAGAGGAGAAAACGGAAGATGAATCAGAGCCGCATCCACACCTTTTGACTCGACAACTCGGGCTGATATTCTGTCATGTAACCAGCAATTCAAATGGATGTTAAAAGTGGAGAAAATATGGGACAACATTGTATAAGACCTTGTTCATTTTCAATCTCTATTCTTCATCATTCATCAGCAAAGCGACGAGACCTTACAATTTTATACCAGCCGCGTTGTGGCAGTGCCACAATTATTTAGACCATGCTAGTAGCGGGTCAAACCATGATATATAACCTCTTGACGACCAACCCTTATTTTGATGAAACTTCCTTTCGTTTGACCCAAGAATTATGGGGGTAGGTATATCGAGAACCAGGCTGCCACATCACATACAAACACGCTGATTAGTCAAAGAACTGATTTAATAAAAAATCATTATTCTGCTATACAGCTGCATTAGAAACTTAGTCTGAACCATGCAACTAGCATCCGATTCCGTAAAGATAACCTTTATAAGAACTAATAATAGTGCAAAATGTATAATCAAGAAGGACTTTTTGAGACTGGGTAAATTCAACATTGGTTGTGGCACTTAAGTATTCGCAAAAGAAAAGGTTATGGCACTTAAGTAAGATTCTGAGGATATATTTAGTTGCGAAAAAAAGTGACACTGTAACTATGGTTTTAAGATTGATACATTTATTTGTCTGTTTTAGACGTCTCTAGTAGGCCAAAGCTTACTAGCGTAGCAGCAGCTAGTAACTAGAATTTCAAACATGAAGTTGTCTAATGTTAGAGACATGCAGTTTTAAATGGTCCTTAATTCAACATGGAAAATATACTGTATGATATATGTATAGATCTTTGGATGATAACAACATCATCCCAAATAACCATGGTAGCTTGAGGTTAAATTGCCCTTGAAGATAAAGATCTTTATGTGCTACATGATCAGAGGAGTGACCCTAACTAAAGACAATCTAACCAAAAGGCGATGGCAAGAGTATAAAGTGTTGTTTTTGTTATAGCAATAAAACGATACAACACCTCTTTATTGACTTCCCTAATACTAAGGGTCCGTTTGGGAAAGTGAAACGTTTCAGTTTCATGCGTGAAACGGTTGAAGCCGTACCAAACGAACGAAAAACCAAAACGTTTCAAGTTTCTACGTTGCATCCCTGGAACACCCAAAACCGAGTTTCGCATGTGAAACGGTAGCAGTTTCATGTTTCTCCCGCATGTGAATCTTCAGAAATATTTTTTTGAATAGTTAATAATTTTCGGCAATTTTAAAAAATTCCCTCAAGTTTTTACAGTTTTTTAAATTTATTTTTTATTCCCAAAATATTTAGTGAATCTGAATCACTGAAAATTTGCTAAACGATTTTTAAAGTGATTCTGTTTCTGACCAAAAATGTTTTTGTCAGAAACTAAAACATTCTTGATTCTTCGAAGAATTAAAATGTACCAAACGCACCCTAAATTGATACGGAGCCCCCCCCCCCTCTCACCGATGGGCACAGGGTGAGAAAAAAAAGGAAGGCACTGATATATCTTAATACTCTTTCCGGTTTTAAAATATTGACACTGTAGATTTTAACATCAATTTTGATCATTCGTCTTATTCAAAAAAAATGTTCAAATATGTATAATTTTGTTATTATTTGATTTATCATTAGTGAAATTTAAATCACAACTAATAATTTTACACATTGAAACATATATTTTGAATAAGACGAATGGTCAAAGTTCATGTAAAAAATCAACGGTGTCAATAATTTAAAACCGAAGGGACTAAAAGTTTGGTTTGTAATAATGAATAGCTATATGTATCTATCAAGGCCAAAATATTAATATATATTCCCTTTTCTAAAAAATACAAATCATATAATTAGACGCCCATAGTAGAAGCAAAATCTGTAAGTGGCCAGACAAGCATTTGCTGCAACATCCCACAAGGCCACAAGTTTGTACTGAGTACTCAAGCACTGTTACATTATTGATCTGACAAGAATATTTAACTCTACTAAAAAAATACTAAAACGGCCGTAATCAGGCCGAGTCAAGAATATGAACGTCGTCACATACAACATGTGCCTTTGTCGACGAAGCTTCCCCCAGTCTTGGATGCCTTTATTCATTTTTTTTTTCGATTCCTTTCCATTTGCACCCACTATGCAATTTTATGGATTAATAAACAGAAGAAATTAAATGCTATAATGTCAAGTGCACACTTAGTCCGTTTTTTCAGCCTCCTCTCTGCTTTCTTCATTATCTGCTTTGTAAGAGGATAGCATTGACTTCATAATAATAATCTGTATAAGGAAAATTCTACGTTTCAACTTGCACCTCCCACATGTTCGAGCCACCAGCCGAAAACATACAATAGGACTCGCAGACTAAGCATATTCCAAGTCCGCGGATTAGTATATGTGCAGCCTTGTTCAGCGACGTACTTAAGCACGAAATGAGGATCAAGTTGACAAAAATGGCATCATGTTATAAACAACTTGTGTACCATTTGATTGTCCCAAGAGTCACATAATTGCTGGTGGCAATTTTCATGTGTCTGTCACCCACTTATTACAAATTTGATAATTAAGCCTCAGTCGTCTATTTTTCGTTATATAAAAAAAAACTCAAACTGCAGTGGTAAGAACACTCCGGCAACATAGTAATAGGCAAATTCTACGGTAGACTCAAACAAATGTGAGTCATTTGTTTGCACAAATCTCAATGTAAAATGGTTTTTTTACCCCTTAGGAGGTAAAAGCACTAAAATAGTTAATTATTATAATATTTAAATTAAAAGAGAATCAACAAGTTATGAAAAGCAATGCATGCAACAGTTAAGTAAACTAAATCCTTCATTTTTGAAAATAAACACATTTAATATGTTTGGAAAGTTGCATATATTGTTATGAAAAGATATGTTTGAAAATCAATGTGGTAATATATTTCCTATTTTATTTTTTTCCTTCCAAAATTCAACGTCTCATATCGCATAGGTGATTCACCTCCCATGAGGCGAAAGAAGAGGTGTTGATCTACCTTACGAGGCTCTTGTATTAAGAATAAGAGATCTCATGTAGATAGTGAAAACCTTTGAAGCCCTGTCTCACCGTTATGCGAAACTGTCACCTATGTGAGCTTGGTTCGACCCTTAGACCTGTGCTTTGGTGTGGGGCAAAATATTTTTTCCATCATACAGCAATCCAATTCCATGGAGATTACTACAAGTAAACTTGCTTAAAATAATGTACCACATATTCAACTTATGCAATTAGGATCATGTTAAAGGAAGTTTTGTCCAAGTTCCTACTTGGAGCAAAGAAAAAAGGCATACTTATCTAAAAATATCAGCTAAGCAGTCCAAATTTTTCCTTTGATAATATAGTACATGTACAGTTCAAGAATATCCTAATTCTATTCATCTTCCTTTGATCACCACTTGTGCCCACAGATCCCTAATTAAGAAAGATCCAAGGGTTCCATAGGTGCCTTCTCGGTGAGGCAAATCAAAAAAATTTCACCATCCACAAAAACATGAGTTTTCAGGCAAGCATTGTAACACCTCCGAAATTTTTTGGATTAATTTGATACATACCATTACAATTTATCGAATTTTGAGATATATGTAACAGTCCAGAATTTTCAAATTAATCAAAGTGAAGTTTATCCCAATTTCGTTCCGTTCGATTCCGAATTTCTCCCTTTGATTTTCTGGCGTCGGAATAATTTTGATCTGCGGGCTTTTGGGCCAAGATTAATACCCATAGCCTTTAATTAATTTCTAAACCTCTGTAATTAATTTTTCTATAAATACCACATCTTTCTTATCCCTTCTCACCAACCCCTCTCTCATTCCTCATTTTCTTTCCCCCTTCCCAAGTCAGAGCAGCAGAGGAGATCGGGCGAAGGGAGGTCACGCCGCTCGAGCTGTTCCTCGTCGTTCGCCCTCACCGCGCCGACTCCGGTGCGCATCACCACCCATCGCCGGTCAACGCCTCGTCTCGCGCCCTGTCTTCGATCCGCACGCCGATCAGCATTGCCTGTACCAGCCGCGCGTCGCCGATCCGTCAACCGCCTGGAGCCGTCGCCCGTCGCCTGATTCTCGTCTGCGCGCCGTCATCACCCGAACGGCCGCGCCGTCTATCGCCTGCGTCGCCAACCCGGTCCGCGCTGTCCCGCGTTGCCGATCCCGTCCCCGCCTGGCGGCATCTCGACCGTCTCCGATCCGCATCCCCGTTTCTGTCTTCGACCGCGACCCCGTTCCGCACCGCTTCGATCCGGTCCTGTTCACGTCGCCGTCTCCGTCAACCGCCACCGGTTCTCTACGCCTCATCTGTGGTGAGAATCAGAATCCCTCGTGTTTTTCCTTTTTAGTGGATTGTTGAGTTTGTTGCTCGTAAGGATAGTTAGATGGAAGAGCAGAGCGTCCTGCATGTTCCTTTAGGCTATTCAATCTGCAGTCAGTTTAATTTCTCGTAGTGTAAATCTTCAGAGATTTTTGGAGAACTTTGTTTGGTCTCCAAAGATTTCTAAAATTGTTCCGTTAAATTCGTCTCTTCGAGAACGTCATGTAGAATTTTTCGAGGAACATTTTGAGCATGTTTAGCCTAGTAATTTAAATTTAGATTTAATTATTCGAATTTAAATTATCGCGTACCTAGTCTCACCTCTGTTTGTGTTGTGTGTTAGCTAGTGATCCCAAGGAGGAGTACCATGAGCCTGCTCAATTCGACGACTCGGATCCCGACTACGATCTTGAGCTAACAGGCAAGCCGCGTTCCTTGATCACTTTTATACCCAGCATTTTAAATTGCATGTTTTGTTTGCAATCATAATTTGCATGCCAATTGTTTTAAAATATGCTAGAAACATTCTCTAACCATTCCTATTTATCGTTCCACATATTGTGAGTCCTAAGATTGCTTTAGAATGATTGTTTTACTTTATGCTTAGCTATGCTTAGTCGCATTTATTTTATCTCACACCTATCACTATAAAAAATAAAATTTGTGTTAAATGATTTTGAATTATGATTCAAATGTGTGAGTTTTGCAAATAACTATACATAACTATTTAGCAGGGGGCAGGCTAGAGTATGAGGAGCTGGGAGACTTTTGAGAAGTCCCTGTGAGCGTACCTGTGATGGGTACAACAGGAAGATTCGGGATAAGATCTTTTCGTGAGACTTGTTAGTTGTTGGTGTTGAGGATGGAGAGTGCCTGCCTCGACATATGAGGACCGGTTCGTCGTGTCATATATCTTCAATGCTTTTTCATGCACACCACGTTACCTTGTATGGACAGAAGCTTGATTTTGAAACTTGCTGAGACTGGATGTTTACCCGTGGGTTGACGGTGTTGTATTAGTGTAGTGTAGAGCTATGACTCTTCACATGAGATCGAGAACCCCACCCGATCAATGGTAGGTTCTTCACAGCTCTAGGACCCGATTGCGTAGGCAATGGGAATCTCTATCCTGGAGGACGGGTAATGACAGTTAAAGCTTGTGAACGGGTCTTATGTGTTTATTGGGACTACGATGGTAGTTTTCGATGGCACTTCTCGTGAGTTCAGTTGCATAAACTCTGCAGAGTTACAGTCAATGCGCATTGCCACGTCCCGAAGAGGGACACTTAAGAGCTTCCACAATGATTAATGTTGTTTTCTTCACTCATCTTCTATTTCAAAATGTTTTAAACTCCGGCCTTTGAGCTATGCCGGTGTGGAGGTTGCACCAGCATTTAAAATGAACCCCCGTCTGAGATAACGGAGATCTCTGCGGAGCAAGATAATAAAATTTGATAGTTTTAAATAAAACTTTCTTGCATCTTTAAAATAAAATAAAATATTTTAAACTTGCATTTAGCACTTGATCTAGCCTTTACCCTTGAAACCAGTTGCATGCATACATTGTTGATAAGTAGTACGCGGTTTGCTGAGTATTCGTAACTCACGGCTTCCTAATTTGTTGTTTTCAGAAGATACCCATAGCTTCGACTTCGACTACTTTTCCGATGGACCGTGAAGTCAGCTGCTGCGCTCAAAGCGTGCCTGTGTTGAGAAGGTTCACCACTGCTGTTATGATGGTACTTCCGTTGCTGCTTTTATATGGTTTTCTCGATAATGATCATTCTGCTCTGAGATATTTCTAGTCTGCGTGCTGATGGACCTCTATACTCTAATAAATTTGCTTTGACTTACTATTTTCTATTTTCGTTTCTTGTTTAATAATTCTGTTATTGTTTCTTGATTGATCGCATTTAATGTCGTTGTGACATCCCAAATTTTAGGACAATTTAAAAATGCGAAATTCAAATTTTTTCTGAAAATAACCGTAACATTTTTCCTTCTCTTCTCACCTTCTCATTTATTTCCTATTTCAAAAGGTAAAAATCCTCACTAAATTAAAACATATAGCTAATTGGAGATTTCAAAAATATTAAAATTAAAAGTGTGTCAGGTGTTTGACCCCCTTTCTGCCTCTTTTTCTTTACGGTTTGTTCTGTTGCATTGCATTTGAATCCTAAACCCACCAAATTCTTTAAGAACTCCAGATCCATTCAACTCCTCTGACTTCAATTCAAATCGGAGCAAATTCCAAAATTCAAATTTTACGTCGTGGGCCGCCTTCTCTTTTTCTCTCCACTGGCCCAACCCCTCCTCCTCCCCTTCCCCTGTGTGGGCCACCACCCACTCTCCAGCTGCAGCCCCAGCCGGCCCAGCAATGCGCACGTTTCTTTCTCCTCCCTCCACTCCGTCCGCATCGCCTGGCACGGACGCCAGCACGTGCTGCCACGCGCCCCACCACACGCCACTCACACCCTGCCACTCCGCCGCGTATTGCGCATGCATTCATCACCGCTCGAGAGACCGCCGCATACCCGTCCACGCACTCCTGTCCTGACGCGCTGCTCTTTTCTCTGACAGGCCACGAGCGTCATGGCGCACCGCCCGCTCCCAGTTGCCAGCTGCCTCAGCCCGCCAAATTGGGCGCCACCGCAATCCACCTCCCCGACAAGCAGCCCCCTTCCCGGCATCGCGCACACCATCCCTGCGACCTTCACTTCCTCCGAGACTCGCCAAGCCCTCCGGAATCCGGCCGCAGCAGAGCCCTGCGGTGTGCCACCGCTGCGGGCCGCATCCCCTCCATGGCCAGAAGCCACCGCTGCCTATCCGGCGCCGCAGAGCCACCACGAGCTACCACGACCTCCCTTACCTCTCCTACGCCCGGCCTCATGCCTTCCAAGCACCACTGTCGACCTGGCGTCGTGGGCTGCCGCGGCGCGCCGCCTGTTCACCATCGCCAGTGCACTGCCGTGCCTTCCCAGCTCCCCAAGCCTGCCAAAAGAAGCACTGCACTACCCTCTCACTCCCCGCAGCAAGCCTGACCATCATCACCTTGGAATCAAGCTCCGATTTCTGTTTCCCCAATCTCCGGCCACTACTGTTCGTCACCTCAGCGCCGTTGAAATTCCGGCCACCCGGTGAACCTCTCCAACACCGAGCCATACATGCATCACCACTACGAGCTCCTCCACCATCTGGGCACTCCAGTTTTGCCGGTGGTTACAGGAGCCCTGCCCCTTCTGAAGCGCACCATCGTGCGCCGCATTCCTCTGTCGTCGGCTCAGTGCTGCAGCTCTCCGGCGAAGCCGTGCCCACCAAACAACTCGCGTCGACCTGCTCTCTCTCCTGCTCTGGAAACCCGAGCCCCTCCGGCTAGCTCGCTGCCTGAACGCCGTCGAGGTACACGGCGGAACGCGTGGACCAGCCCCTGCCGCAATCCACCACGCCCTGGACCGGACCACGGCTCCTCTGTGGCCGATTGGTGAAATCCTTTTTACACAAAAGCCCCCAGGTTCCTTTAATTTCGTTAGATAAGTCCCCTAACCAAGTTGTATCTGATCCGGTATCTTTATGAGGGAAGCCCTAGACTTTTGAGCAAATTAGTCCATAGACCTGACACAATCAGATCACAGATTGGTCCTTCGGGAGTTTCTGTTATTCTCAATTTAGTCCATACATTCTTACACCAGAACCTTAAAACTACCCTGTGCCCATGCACACACACCCCCCGAGGTTGGATACGGTAGTCGGCATGTGTTCTGGACACGGTAACCGCCCGACCCGTTAGCACGTGTCTTGAGAACGGACACGGTCACGGCCCTGTGACCACGGACATGGGTCACGACCTCGTGTCCACAGACATAGGCATAGACACGATCACGTGTCCACAAACACGGGCACAAACATTCTCACGTGTCCGCGAGCTCGGACACGATCACGACCCCGTGTCCACGTGTACACGGACACGATCACAGTCCATGCATCCACGGACACGATCATAGTTCACATGTTCACGTGTCCATGA
This sequence comes from Zoysia japonica, assembly GCA_001602275.1. Taxonomy (NCBI): domain Eukaryota; kingdom Viridiplantae; phylum Streptophyta; class Magnoliopsida; order Poales; family Poaceae; genus Zoysia; species Zoysia japonica. The sequence goes on along the minus strand of BCLF01000104.1, from coordinate 904,189 downwards.
ACCCGTCACAGAACTTTGTGTCCACGGAGAAATCCCTGATTCTGCACACCCGTGTGTCCAGGGGTCGTGGACACAGGTCGAACCACGTGTTCACGGGATTTTTCCCGATTCTGGACACAAGCCGAGCCATGTGTCTATGCAGCCTTTGCCAGTTTCCGCTCACAGACCACCTGGCAACATCACCACGAGGTTTGTCTCCTGTTTCATGCCTGCACACACATACCCGACACCTGTGGACACATGCCGGGTAGCATGTCCATGGGGGGATTTTCTGTTTTCCATCGTGAACACCTTGTTTACCTCACCACAGCGACACCTCAACTCCGTTTTCAGTGATTTTAGCACCGTTGAAACCGTTGTCACGAGCCCCACCACATTGAATCATCCAAACCTTCACCAACATCTGATCATGCTGGTTTGTTTTAATAATACGTTCTTTGCGGAGATTAATTGCTTGTTTCTCCTTTTGGTTTTATTGATGTTAGTGCAAGTCTTTAACTATGATGCATTACTAAGCATAGGTTCATAATAAGCTAGTGTGCACCCCACCATAGCATGGTTTCATTATTTAGCACGCGTTACTATGCATACCCATGTTAGTACTAACTAATCTAGTCTAAGGTTAGAATCATATGATTAGTAGTTAAATACAAATAGCTAAATATTAGAAAGTAAGTGATTACTTAGATAGCAGCCCATAAGTGTCCTGCCATGCATTTACTCATGCAACAACACGTATTAGCACATGTGCCACTTTGTAATTTTAGTAGTTTAATTATATAAATTAAACTAGGTAATTAATTGTTGATAACTTAGGATGACCCACCGATATGTATATAAATTAAATAATTAACAATGACATTATGCCCATCACTACACCATAGTCAATGTCACCTGCTTGGTGTGATAGTTTAGTTATAGATGTAAATTAAGTAGTTAGTTTAACCGTTGAGAAGCACGTACAACGCACTCACGACATAGCTTACTCACTAAGTAACGACTAGAATGAATCTAATTTGCCAACAAGTAGTAAATAGTTCTAAATTAAGGTATGCACAAAATGACACACGCTACACGCCGCATCTCCACTCGTGCTAGCGGGTATGCGCGTTAGCCCTCCACCGAACCTCACCTTAAGTCAATAGGCACTGCATCATGCATGACTTGCCCTAGGTTTTTCTCGCAGTGTTTAATTGGCTCTTATTCAGAGTTCATTGGATTTTATCGCTTCTTCTCAAGCTTTGTTTCTTTTTGGTAGTTTTATTAGGTGTTTCTTTCGCGTAGATAACGCTGAGTGTAAGGAAGAGTCAAGCTTCAAGAGGAGCCAGAAGGATCGCGTGTGGTGAGAATCACGAAGATTTGGACGTGAAGCTAGAGATTGAAGATTAAGATTTCGATGAAGATCATCTGGACTCAAGCTCCGAAGATTAGGAGTTTGCAGGCAAGTCCTAACACCCCCTTGAACCACATTGAACCTATGTTTACTGCTGCACCTATAAGAGTTAAATGCTTGCCTATGTTTTAAAATGTGTTAAACATTGTGTAGTTTAGTTCCTACTTGATTCTAGGTATTTATATTTATGTCAGTAACTTGCTGTGGTTAATATAAATACCACCTTGTTAGCCAATTGATGACACACTCTTGTTAACCATAGGATTTTCGTTCTTTAAATACTTTTAATGAACGAAAAATTGCCTTGATTAGAAAAATGCTTAGGACCCCAATTGCGGTCCTCGTACCGCCACACCTTACATCATTCTTTTGCAAAATGTGTTAAAGCGTATTTGGTGGTGTGAGTAAAATAAAATGGGCTGGGCATAGTGCAACTGGTGTTAGGTGAAGAGGGTTGATTCTGGTCGTGAGGTGAGGCTCACATGAGGTGATAGTGATAGGGGTGTAGGCTTCGGTTTGGTCCACCTGCCAAAGACGAGCCCGCCACCCCTGCCATATAAGGACCGATTCGTTAGCGCTCGACATAGCAATTTCGTACAACCACAGAACCTGTACATTTTGGGCGGGACTTATCCCCGCTATGTAGGTTTTCCATATTGAGCCATTAGGAGGTCGAAGTGACACAAGAGGCCAGGAGCAAGGTGTGAGATAACTTGCTGCCTGGCTTTCGACCATCTAATTGCCCGCGTCATGGGACCATAAGCCTATGGATATAGCCCCTGGTTTGGTAATACCCGATGTAGTAAGAGACCAGGAAATGACGTGACTGTGGAAAATCTTCATGATCCCTCCGGAAATGTACCGTCGCGTCATCGGCAGTGAAACCCCGACGGATAGCCCCTGGATGCGTTTGGGGTGGAATTTGTGGAAACCTATGTAGTTGTGGGGTAAGCGTTATGCAACTCTATTGATCAAGAGTAGCATAACATGTGGGTACAGTGTACAACCTCTGCAGAGTGTAAAATCGTTCCGGATAGGCCGTTATCACGGTAATGGCATGCTATTTGTTCAGGTACCCTACAATTAGTTTTCAGCTACCACCTCAGCCGACCCTTGGCCAACCCCTGCGAACTCACTCCTGACCCCTGGGGAAGAAGAAAAGTGGGCAACAGGGAGCACACAGATAACACACATGCGAACTGGCACGAGTGAAGTGTTTGCTTCTGCTCTATTTTGCTCTGATATGTGAAGGAAAGCCTCCACTGCTTTTATACACGCTGCAAGTGCAGCAATAACTACCTATCAACTACCTTACTGTACATCTACATTACGCCTAAGGCTATAGGTACAGTGCTACAGTAGTAGCCTTTTGACTTCGGCGCCCGCACGCGCTCTGCCCGCACATCGTCATCGCCGCTGCTCACGATCTCCGGTCAGAGGCCGTATCGCCGCCTTGGAAAGACTCAACAGCATTGAAGATGGAGCAGCATGTTGTTGTGTCCAACATCCTCCCCCTAACCTTGCTGCTCCTTCATCACCATGTCCACCTCGACCCTGGACCTAGCCTCTAAGAATCGGACACGCCCAAGTGACTTGGTCAGTGTGTCCGTGAGTTGTCGACCGGTCTCGACAAACTCGAGGACAATCCGCCCTCCCTCGACGCAGTCACGGATGAAGTGATACCTCACGTCAATGTGCTTGCTGCGGCCGTGTAGGATGGGGTTCCTGCATAGGGCAATGGCAGACTTATTGTCTACCATCAGCCTCGACGCTTGCAGCTCTCCTCCTGAGAGCTCACACAGCAGCCGATGGAGCCACACCCCCTGGCATGCTGCTGTGGCGGCAGCAATGTACTTTGCCTCACACGTCGAGAGTGCCACCACGCACTGCTTCTGTGCCTGCCACCTGATGGGGTTGTGCCCCAGATAGAACACCATGCCGGTTGTGCTCTTTCGGTCGTCGATGTCGCCGCCCATATCACTGTCGCTGAACCTGGTCAGCTTCAGTGTTCCCTCGCTGGCCCTGTTGTACTGGACTCTATACCCTTGCGTCCCTGCGACGTAGCGTAGGATCCTCTTGACAGCGGCGAGGTGGTTCTCCCTCGGGTCCTCCATAAAACGGCTCACGAACCCCACCGCCAACGCGATGTCCAGCCGTGTGTTCACCAAATAGTGCAGTCCACTGACGATGCGCTCTACGGTCTACGCTGTGCTCCTCCTTGACAGCTTCAGCCGATCCTCCATCGACGTCTGGGCTGCCTTACACTCCGAGAGGCCCGACATCTCCAGGAGTTTCGTCGCGTAGGCGCTTTGGGAGAGCTTGATGACTCCTCCCTCCTGCACTACCCCGATGTCCAAGTAGTAGGACAGCAACCCGAGGTCACTCATCCTGAACAGAGACGCCATCTGCCTCTTGAATATCTCGATGTCCTCCTGCTTGCCACCGGTGATGATCAAGTCGTCGATGTAGACCCCGACGATCAGCGTGCTCCCCCTAGAGCGGCATGTATAGAGCGCATGCTCATTCACACACCTGGTAAAGCCAAGCTTTTTCAAGCTTGAGTCCAGCTTGGTATTCCATGCTCGCGGAGCCTGTCGCAGACTGTACAGCGCCTTCCGCAGTCAGATCACCTTATGCTCTTTACCCTTCTCGATGAAGCCTGGAGGTTGTTGCACGAACACCTCTTTCTCCAGCTCTCCGTTGAGTAATGCTGACTTCACGTCCATGTGATGGACCTGCCAGCCTTTCTCTGTCGCCAACGCCAGCACAAGTCGCACCGACTCCATTCGCGCAACTAGCGCAAATACTTCGTCGAAGTCGACCCCTTCTTCTGCACGTACCCCTTTGCAACCAGCCTCGCCTTGTGCTTCACTAGCTTCCCATTGGCGTCGCGCTTCTCCTTCAAGACCCATTTGAGTCTGATTGCCCGACATCGGGTCGGCAGATCAACCATCACCCAAGTCTTGTTGTCTTCAATTGAACGCATCTCCTCCACCATGGCCTTCCACCAGCATGGGACGCGTTCTGCATCTGCGAACGTGCTTGGTTCTTCAGCAGTCATCGTCAGCAACTACTGCACGTTGCGCTCCTCTCGAGTCCTTGAACTCAGATCTTGAGGGTCAATGATCAAGTCATTGATTGATCGATACCTCAGCGGCCCTCCGTCGTGTGCCGCATCAAGATTGGGAGTGGGGTCGGGTGGCGCTGACACGAACCGTGCAGGTCACGCTGCCGACGCCCCCCCCCCAACCAGGCAAATTCTTGACTGCCCGTACTCGTAGCGTCTAAGTCGCTTTGCCGACCCTCAGACCCCGAGTCCCAACGTCAACCTCGGCCCTCTGGCCCCGAGTCGCGTTGATGTCCTCCCGATATACGATTTCGCTGACCATCGTTGCGCCGACTGTCGGAGTCAGAGTCCTTCTGACTCGATGACCTCGATCTTGTGCGAGTCCCCGACCCTAGGTCGTGCCGACCCGCCGGTCGCTTCCCGTTCTGACCTCCAAAGTCCGATCCCCGCTCTGCCGACCCTGAGTCGTGTTGTGCGGCCGACCCTGAGTCGCGCCGACCTCGACCGCCCGAGCCCTCTGGCTCTGCCGACCCCGGTTCGGGTCGTACTCTAGCGTCCCCGCGCCCAACTCCCCCAGGGGCTGAGCCCTCCTCCTCTATCTCCGAGGAGTGTTCGAAGAAGAAGGAGCTTCTCGAGCCTGCCTCCTCGTCAGCACTGGTCGCCGACCAGCCCGAGCTAGCCACCTCATTAAAGATGACATCTCGAGAGATATACACCCTCTTCCCGACAGGTCATATAGACAATATGCCTTACTCCCGGCCTCATAACCAAGGAGCACCATCTTGGTGCTCCTATCCTCCAGCTTACTGAGGTGTGGCTTCACCGTCTTCACGTCCCCCACACAGCCAAATGTCCTAAAGAAAGACACATCTGGCTTCCTCCCATGCCAAGCTTCGAAAGGGGTCTTTTCGGCTACGGCTTTGGTCGGGGAGCGGTTGAGGATGAACACCTCCGTGCTCACTGCCTCACCCCAGAATGCTATCGGCATCCTTTTGGCCTTCAACATGCTCCTAGCCATGTCGATGATGGTCTGGTTCCGCCTCCCCACGACTCTATTCTGCTGCGGCGAGTATGGTGCCATGAGGTGCCGCTCCACGCCCTTCTCGGCGCAGTACCAACCAAACTCAACCGAGGTGAACTCACCACCCCTATCCGTCCTCAGCAGGCGCAGCTTCCGGCCCGTCTCGACCTCAACCCACGTCTAGAACTCTATGATGGCTCTAGGGGCCTCGTCTTTGGTGGTGAGCAGTCGTATCCACATATACCGACTGCAATCATCCACCAGTAGAAGGAAGTAACGTCGACCCCATGCGTCGGGGAAGATTGGCCCACACATGTCGCCATGCACGAGGTCCAGAAGACCCTCGGCATGATAGTTCGCCTTGCTCGGGAATGATTGTCTCCGCTGCTTCTCGGTGAGGCAGCTGTCGCATAGCTCCCCGACATGCTCCATCCTGGGAAGACCTCGCACCATGTTGTGCCGACCCAGTCTAACCAGAGCATCGAAGCTGATGTGACCAAATCACCCGTGCCACAGCCACGCATCATCGCCAAGCCTCGCCGCCAGACACACTGGATGTGTTACCTGGAGCTTGATGGTGTAGAGCCGGTTCCTTCCGCGGTTCACCTTCAGCAGCAGTAGCTGCTGCTCTTGGTCTCTGACGCGGAGAATACCGTCTTCAATCAGCACCTGGCACTCTCTTTCGTCCAGCTGTTCGAGGCTTGGTCTTCAGGTGCGGGATGAAGTAGGCTTCGGTTATCGCGCGGTGCTCGCCACTCTGGCCTCGGAACACCACTTTGCCTTGTCCTTCAATCTTCACCACCGACCCATCTCCGAACTTGACCGACCCCGTGATGGCGGAGTCAAGCTCTGTGAAGGCCCCCTTGTTGCCTGTCATGTGGCTGTTGGCCCCAGAGTCCAGATATCAGACGTCATCGACGGCGTCTTTCTCCCTTCCAAGGTGAACATGAGCCCAGGCCTCGTCCAGCTCAAGTTCCCGGTGCTCCCCGTCTTCCTCGACGTCGCCGAGAGCATATAGCTGCAACAGTAGCAAAGACGACTCCTGCTCGCCCTCTTCTGCCAGGTCGGCCTTCTCCTTTCGCTCTCGACCCTAACGGGTGCGCCTTTGACCCCCACGGTCTTAGCGCTTGGGCGCTCTCCATTTATTGCCATGTTGTGGCACTCGTCGTCGGCGCATGGGGAGGGTTTGCCACTCCTTGGCTTGCCTCTACCACAGTCGCTTCGCCCGGAAGTAGATGAACCAACCGCCTGCTCTCTGCAGCGCGCTCTCCATTCTTCCTCCGTCAGCTACAGCTTGCTGCTTGTACTTGCCGACGTTGTTGCCCGCGGCGCGATCCTCGACCGCCTTCAACCTCTCGGTCACGTCCTCCAACATGAGCTCCGAGAGGTCGAGCAGCGTCTCGATAGAGAGTGCAATCTGCTCGTACTTCGCCGGCACAACTCGCTGGTACTTCTCGATTACCCGTTGCTCTGCGATCTCGTCTCCGAGCGTCGCTAGCTCCACGACCAGCGAGGTGAGACGCAGTGCGAAATCCCCCACGGACTCGCCATCACGGAAAGTGATGTTCTCATACTCCTTGCGGAGCAACTGCGCATTTGCCTTCTTCGCTCGGTCAGAGCCAACACGCATTGATGCGAGTTTCTCCCACGGCTCCTTCGCCGTCTTCGCTCTTCCTAACGTGGAGATGAGATCTGGCATTACTACGTGAAGAATCGCCTCCAGCGCCAGCTTGTCCTCTACGTTGTCGTCAGTCCGGACTCGATGGCGACCCACAAGCCACACGTCTGGGGCATCACCTTCATCAACACCTCCTAGTCGGAGTAGTTCGTATGCACGATTGTAGGGTAGGTGGTGGAGCCGTCAATCTTCCTCATAGTCTTGTGGATGATGATCGGTCGCGACCCAGAGCGGTCTTGTCTGCCGCGCCGCTCCCTACAGCCACGGCGCTCCGACGAGCGCTCAGGCATCCGCACCGGCGAATCCACTAGGGAAGTCTCTGGCGTGCATACCATCGCAACTAGTGCTTAACCTGGCTCCGATACCACTTGATGGGCCCACTACGAACTTGCACCTGCAGCTACCACCTCAGCCGACCCTTGGCCGACCCGAGCAAACTCACTCCCGACCCCTGGGGAAGAAGAAAAGTGTGCAACAGAGATTACACAGACACACATGCGAACTGGCACAAGGGAAGTGTTTGCTTCTGCTTTATTCGTTCTAATATGTGAAGGAAATTCTCCACTGCTTTTATACACGCTGCAAATATAGCAATAACTACTTATCAACTACTTTACTATACAGCTACAGTACGCCTAAGGCTATAGTTACAGTGCTACAGTAGTATCCTTTTGACTTCGGCGCCCGCACACGCTCTGCCCGCACGTCGCCGTCGCCACTGCTCACGATCTCCCGTCAGAGGGCGTATCGCCGCCTTGAAAAGACGCAACAGCATTGAAGATGGAGCAGCAGGTTGTTGTGTCCAACAGAGGAGCCACCAGCTCCAGCCGTGCCACAAAGGGATGAGCCAAAGCAGGAGCCAGCGGCATCGTCATCGTCGTCCTGCCTTGGCTCGTGCTTGAAGAACATGTTCAGGCCACCGGCGCGTGGGGAGGACCACACCATCCTTCAGGCGTTGGTGAGCGTCGACATGCTGTTGCTGTTCCTAGCGACAATCTGCGGCGCCGGCGCAACGCTGACGGCGATCGACAACATGGGGCAGATCGGGCAGTCGCTGGGGTACCCTTCCAACACCGTCAACACCTTCGTCTCCCTCATCAGCATCTGGAACTACGCCGGCCGCGTGGCCTCCGGGTTTGCGTCGGAGGTGCTGCTGTCGCGGTACAGGCTTCCGCGGTCACTGATGGTGACGGCGGTGCTCCTCCTCTCCTGCGCCGGCCACTTCCTCATCGCCTTCGGAGTGCCCTGGTCGCTCTACGTGGCGTCCATGCTCACTGGCTTCTGGTTCCGCGCGCTGTGGCCGCTGGTGTACGCCATCATCTCCGAGATCTTCGGGCTCAAGTACTACTCCACGCTCTACAACTTCAGCACCGCGGCAAGCCCCATCGGCGCGTACCTCCTCAACGTGCTCGTTGCCGGGCACCTCTACGACGTCGAGGCCGCGAAGCAGCACGGCGGGACGCTGGCCGGCGGGGACAAGACGTGCATCGGGGTGCATTGCTTCAAGAAGGCGTTCCTGATCATCACGGGTGCCACGCTGGTCGGCGTGCTCGTGTCGCTCGTGCTAGTGTGGAGGACCAGGAGCCTCTACAAGGGAGACATCTACGCCAGGTTCCGGGACACCGCCGACGCCAAGGAGGACCTCCTGATGACGAGCAGGAGCAGTGACCCCATTGTCGTTCCGAAAGCCGATGACGAGGTACTCGTGGCCGAATCGACAGGGAACGATGTTGTGAATCAGCATCAAGGCACGAGTGAGCACCGCTTGAAACGAGGTGCGCACGTGCATGCTGCGTAGCGAGCGCTCTAACGTAGCGCGTGCATTTATCCGTCTTGTTGGAATGCCCTTTGGATTGTGAAAATTTTCTTCGATCGTAAGTTTTTTATGTGTAATATTCCCTCCATCCTAAAAACAAGTGTCATTTTTTACTTATACTGTATATTTTACAAAATGTTGACCATTTATCTTATTAAAAGTTTGCAAAAATATAATTTATTTTGTTATGAATTGTTTTAGTATTAAAAATACCGTAAACATGACTTTTTATTTTTATATTACACATTTTTTAAATAAGATAAATGGTATAATGTTGACATATTTATTCTAGGACAGAGGAAGTAGAGCGGATTCTAATTAAATTTCTGTGAACTTTTTTTAAAAGATCTATTCAAAAGGCTGTCTATAGGTGGTGCAGATTATCACTCCTCGGGACTTATTTGTTATGCTTATCATCAGCCAACTAAACAACTACTAATATGGAAATATATTTTTAAATAAGATAAATAATTAAAATTAATATTAGAAGGTCAACAATGTCAATAATTTAAAACCAAAGGGAGTATGGGTTACTATGAAAGTTTCAACTGTGCCCATGCTTCCACTGACGCCATTGTCGGTCTGCTTCCATCCTAAAATAATTTTATTTCTAGGTTTAATCAAAAATAGATTGGATTAAACCTAAAAGTATAGTATTTTTCATGCGACTAAGTGAAATTCAAACATTCAAACTTATCAACTGTTGAGACGGGATGGTTTGGAGTGGGACTGGAAGCAACTGACACCCAAAACAGCTTCCTTCCGAACCAGATCATTGAAATTTTACCATTATCGAGAATGGGCCTCACAATTATACTATCAAGTCGATCTCACCTTCATCTCTCAACTTCCACTGTCGCGAAAAGCTACAAGAATAGCGCGCTTGCCGTCGGATGAGGAAGAGGGAAGGAGATGACAGTGCAGGATTCAAGCTGGACCGACCCAGCTACAATGTGAGAAATGGGGTTGAGGTTTGCCACTGTTGCTAGTTATGGTTGTTGTTGGTTTTTATATCTTGGTGGTGCGAGTGGGCTGAAATTTGGGAGTTGAGCTGGACCGCTTTAAGATTTAGGCTCCGTTTGGTAGAGATTATAGGGCTGCTTTTGCTAATGATTATCATAGCTTATGCTATAATCTCTACTAAACAGTTAGAACCCATAAGTGATTATGTCTATAATTATTTATAATTATTTTTATATTTTTACTAGCACCCGCTACTAAAAACTACAATATTCCCTACCGTTTATTAAGTTTCCTTACAAATATCTAAAATATTGTAGGAAAAGTTTATTTCCCTTGGGTACAATGAGGAACCGTAGGGAAACTAAATTCATTCCCTACAAAACCTTTCAAATTTGTAAGGAAAGTGGGCGGGATGGTCACAGTCGAGGACACGCGAGCGCCACGGTGGAACCATTCCCTACGAAAATGCGAAATTGTATGGAAAACCTCATGCCACGTAAGCTAAAAAAATTGGCAGCTAAAAATTGCGCGGCAAATCTCGCGCAAGGCGCCCAGGCCCAGCCGCCCCGCACCAACTTCCGCGCCAAGCCCAGAACGCCGCCTCGCAATCAGTCCGTCGCCCGCGCCACACTCATCCCACTCGCCGCGCGCCGCCCCGCCGCTCGCGGTCCGCTCCGCCCCACTAACCCCGCGCAGCCGACCAACCTCCCTCGCTACACCAGCCAGACCAGCCGCTGGGCCTCCGCCGCGCCACGGCCGCCCCACGCCCCCACCTGACTCACTCGGCGCTGCCCTCGTCCTCCACAACATCGGCTGTCCTCCAGTCACCTGTGATTGGTTTTTTGACATCCTGTGCCACCTCCACGTCCCAGGTCTTCCTGCGCCTCCCTCTCTTCCCACATTGGTCCATTATACCTTCCCTCTTCTCACCCTTTTCTATCTGATACTTTGCAGATTGTGATCGATTTGAGGAGAGGCGTGTCCAGGAGCTGCTCAGCTGTGTGAGGGGAATATCATGGTGAAGTCGCTGCACTTCTGCACCTAACAGAGAAGGAAGGCAAGGATCTGATTATTATCATTCATTGCCTGATTGTTTGCTAATTTGATATGGATTCGACTCTCAATATCATACCTGCAATATCTGCTTATTGATTTGGTTAACTTGATTTGAGTGAATTTAGCATTATTTGTGCTTAGCATAATAAAACATGGCATTATCTACTTGATTGATTTGAATGGTAGTGATTTTTCTATGCCTTTCAGAACAGAACATATTATTATGTGAGCTTAACATAATTTTTTTTCTAACTTGTAACAACAGTAAACATGTCTTTAGAAGACCGTAGTTGGATGTATTATGGTTGGAACAGTAATGGTTCTCACACACAAGAGTGGATGCGCAATACCGATGCTCTTGTGGTAGACCTCATGGTACTTGGGCTACTTTTAATGGAACAGTAGATGGTTTGGAGGCCCTTGCTGAGGTTAGGAGTGACCGTGAGTCCCAAAGAGCAGCAAAACGTCGACAGCAAGAAGAGGAGGCTCGTGAAAAAAGAAGGCAAGCTCATGACACTCATGTTGCAAAGGAATATGCACATGCTGTGTTACAATGGGGTAGGGGTATTGAGCAGCGTGACAGCAATGTGCAAACATTTATGGAGGTATGCGTCTTTCTTTAAGCATTCTATGATACGCTGATTGCATGCCTCTTAATTCTTTATGTATGAAATTTGTAGAATGTGGCACGTCAGCTTGGAATGCCTTCGAGTGCAGTTCCACCTCCTCTACTGCCGTTATCGCCACCTCCTGTATATTCTACTTCAGTTTCCTCAACTCCAGTTTCATCGACATTGCCTCCTGCACAAGCTGCTTCGGCATCTCCTGCACATGCTGCTTCAACCTCTCCGACGCACATTGCTTCAGCATGTAACACTTCGTGTTTACGAATAATAACGTGCTCCAATCGAATTCATAATTACCGAAAATCCGAGCCCAAAAGTGTTAAAATAATTCTAGTGGCATTTCCAGTTTCAAAGCTAAAATTTAAATTTCAAAATTTAAGTTCAAAATTTTTCAGCGAAACATTGTGAGCCAAAAATTTTCTTTGGTAGGGTATTGAGAAGACTTGAATTTTTGAAATTTTTGGGAAATTTTGTTTGAGGTTTAAAAGTCCCAATTTATTTTCCTTTAAAAGCTGAACTGTGCTGTCTTTAAAATTTAATATCATTTTATTCATTTCTATTTTGAACTTATACCCAAAATAAAAGTTGTTCCTTTTCAAAAGATCTACCAGCTTACCAAATTTCAGAATTTTTGGAGCTCAGAAAGAGTGCATTTCGTGTCAAAACAGAAAGGTGCACTGAAAATCCGAGAAAATCGGGAAAAAGAAAATGGGACGCGGACCCCGCCTGTCGACGCCACTGTTGGGCCACCCCCAACCTCAGGGCGCCAGCGCGCCCTCCACGCCAATTGCGCGCCACCACCGTTCGGGACAGGTGCCCTCTCCGCGTCTCGGCCTCGCATGCGCGAGGGACACCCCAGCCCCGCGTCCACGTCGAGCCCCTGCCATCGCCCTCTTTCCCTCACTCTCGCACTCTTGCGCTTCCCCATCGAACTGCCTCCTGTGCCGCTACCGAGAGTCACCTCCGGGCAATCTCCGACCAGTCTCCTTCGCTACACAGGCTCCACACGTCTCGCGCAAGCTGGTCAGCACGTTCCCTCCTTCGATTTGCAGCCGAGTTTACCGGATTTCGGATTTTTAGCCAAAGTTGGACCACCCCGGTAACTGCCGTTTCTCCGAGAAATCAGTGAGCTCCGGTGCGAATCCTCCCTCATACTCTCAGCTATAGCTCCTCCATCGCATGGAGCCCCTCCTAGGCAAGTTTTTGGTGTGAAATCGTGGCCGCTTTGTAGGGGATTTGGGGCTTCCATCAGCCGGTGACGTTGACACCGCGCCACCTCGCCGTTGAACTCCACCTTCTGGCCATTTCGATGTCGACGACCACCGTGGAGCTCGCGGTGAAGGTCCCGTCTGATGTCATCAATGGAGTGAAGCTCCCGACGCTGCCGAACTTCTTTTTGTGCCGTCGCTCGCCGACCGACCAACTCCGGTGAGCACCTTCCTTCGGCACCCTCTCCTCTGGGTTCTCATGCGTCCTGCTAGGCGTGACGGTTCTGAGACCCAGCGCCGTCACCATCGGGACGCACTCCGGCGACGGCGCCGTCGGCCACGGCCACCCTGCCCTATGGCCGGCTAGCTCGGCCTGGCCGCTGGATTCAGTGTGACCATGGGCCAACGGTCCCGTGCGGCCGAACCTTGTGGACAACATTGCGGCTGCGTCCAGTGGCGGCCACGTGGCCCGTGGATTGGAAGATTTGAATTATTTCAGAAATTTATTTAATAATTACGCAGAAAACCGTAGAAACTTGCAATAATATATCATTGGAATCTTCTCATCACGAAGAATATTCTAGAACCATCAAATGTGCATTTTTTGCTTTTTCAATAATTATTTTAATTAAATAGAGTGCATCATGCATTAACTCATATATCTATTTTCATGCTTATTAAAAATGTGAAAAATGCATAATTATGTTCTACTAATTAAAATATGTCATATTAGAGTTACTTAGAATTTATACATTTATATATTAATTATAAATAATTTATTACTCTTAGATACGAATTAATTCATTAAAAATTCATAATATTGCAATAAAGTATTAAATTGGTTCAGAAATTAGTTTATAGCTTTGTTAATATTTTGAGCAACTAAATTTGGGATTTATGCCTTCAACAACCATATTTAGAAAATTTAGAAATAACCTTCTCTATTATGAACTATTTAGTATAATATAAAATTTTATTTCAGAAACATTTTTATATAAATTGCAGCAGCACCTTGGTCCAATAAAGTTCCTTTTCATGAAATCATCATCATACTTTTCTTGTCATATCATCGCATATTCCTCCTTGTCATATGCATTCATAAGCATATCATCGCATGTGAGCATCCTTGTCACATGCTATGACAAGTAAAATATTAGATATTATTAGATGCATAACTAATCGCACTCGCACATCATTTCACACATTTAAAAAACGTCGCGAAAGACCAAGATCTAGCGCTGATCGCTCCGGAGTTATCCGTCGCTGAAGATCTTCCTCTTGTTTGTGCTAACTCTCAGCAAACCGAAGGCAAGCACTGGTGCATTAACCCTGTTTTAAATTTTTGTTTTATCAGTATGTATTGTTTAGCTAATGTACTGTGCATTAAGTGTATGAGTTGTTTGGAACCTTAGAATGCATGATAGTACCAATTATCCCTATTGAGTATATATTGGTACAGGTAACTCGATGTAGAGCTAGGCTATGAGTTCTAATCAACGGTAGAAGTCAGAGTGAATTAGAAACCTCACTCGCGAGATTATAGGTTTGACTTTATCCCACACTTGAATAAACCTGAGACCGGACGGAGATAGAGTATAGGAGGGTTTGAGAAGGCAGGGCCTTCACGGTGGTAGCCCCGTCTGTGTCGGTTAAGGACCGATTCGAGTGTGGCCCTGTTGAGCAAGTTTGAACGTACCGAATACATACTGAGGACATGGGACTCAGAAAACAGATGTAGCAAAATGCCGTAGTGGTTGGACAACCCCCACCTCCCTTTTGGCGGCGGCGGAGGAGAGCCTTGTGTCTAACCATGGATATGACATATGTGGTGATCGCATGGAGGACCTTGTGCTCGGGAGAGGTGCGCCTGTTCAGACCGGCCCTATGGGTTGAGCAAAAAGTGGTCACGTGCGGCTTCCGAGAAGCGCGTACGTGTCGTGTACTTCGGGTTTTTCCAGCTGGTGTAAATCGATTATAATCGCTGCTCCTCATAGTAACGAGTACCACTTGTTCACTGCGTCATGTCGTAGTAACAACTAAACTAATAATAATTATAATATGGTCTGTTTGATTAGTTATAGGTAATTGTTTGGCAACCATGATTGTAATAGATGATAGTGCAAATTAAATTTATTTTTTCTTGTACTTAATTTACTGCTAAAACTTGAAAGTAAGGATCCATTATTAGAACTATGTTTATGCACATGGTCATCCCTCTGAGTCAGCCTCTTATACTTAGGAGTCGGCTGTAGTTAGCCAATTTTTGACGGGTAAAACTTGTTGAGTAATTAGTACTCACGGTTTGTTGTTTTCCCTCTTTGTTGTGTGTAGTTCTCACTGTAGGTAGCTGGTGTGGTTGTTGTGGCCAAGGAGTGTGGGAAGGTGAGGCTGAACTCTGGCCACGAGGAGTGAAGCATGTCTTAGGGCAAAATATGTTTCATAGTACGTACCTCTTCCGTGTCACTTTCGCGATGTTTTAAACTTATCTCTCTTAAGACTACTTGAACTTTATTGTAAGACTTTATCGGTTTCTTATCTTATATTATCACTTGTGTTGTACTATTTGGATATTGTTGCTCAATATCACTCGATATCGATCTAGGCGAGCCGTCCAGTGTTTTGGGGCGGTTCTGCCACATAGCATCTTCACATGCGTCTCCAAATAATGTATGTTTCTTGCAACTTTGTATAACAGTTTGTGGTGGATATAGGAATGGAATGCATTTAAACAGCAGGTCTAATTTAATCTTTGTATATACTTACTGTAGGAGGATAATTTTGGTTTGGCTATTGGAATGGATAATCCCATGGAAACACTTGAAAGGATTGCCCGAGGAGTATTTGGTGGATATGGGAATGGAACGTCAAGTGGAGCAACCTTTTGTGCAAATTTGAATGCTGAACTTCCTCCTTATTGAGATGACAAAGAGCAGATCAACCTGGACTGGATGGGAGCTTCACTTGTCATTTTGATGCTTTCTTTTGTTCAAACAACTCTGTTAGTTATAAAATATTTGGGATAGATATGATAGTATGGAATATTTTGCCATAGGGCTGATGGTTGCTAATCTTCGGAATATGTGTGATGGTTTCAAATATTTTGAGACACATGGCTGCACTTACATATTGATTAAAGTCAAATTGTGGGATGTAATTTGACATGACATACCCTTCTAATTAGTTAATGATGATTCACTGCTATCTTGGAGTATTATGTTGTCAAATGAGTCTATGTGAATGATGATTCCAGATTTGTATTAATTTGCAATAATTTTGTTTAAAAGTTCTGATTCTAAACATTTTCTGTGGGTGCTGATATTTGGTTGGGAAACAGTTTCCCTTCAACTATGAAGTTGTAGGGAAAATTCTGGTAGCGGAACAATTTCCCTTCAACATTGAATTCGTAGGGAAAGGCAATGTACACGTCAGATTTGCAATCCACGTGAATTCTTTGTTCCCTACGAAATTGATAGCGTAGGGAAAGAGATTTTCCCTACGGAAGTGACCAGATGCGTAGGGCACACCTGCGTTTCCCCACGACATTTCCCTTACTCTTCGTTCCCGAAGAATATTTGTAGGGAAATACCATTCCCTACGGATTAATGGTGTTTCCCTACGGTATTTGGCAGTAGGGAACATTGTACTTTCTAGTAGTGCCCATAAGCTACAACTAGTAGCTTTTTACCACTTCTCCCTTCCCACCACCTATAATCCCTATCAAATAAGTTGTTTTGCCAAACACACCACATAAAAAATAGATTATGTGGATAAGTTGAATAAGTGATTTTCATGAATAATCCATAATATGAGATTTTTTTAATAATCATAATCCCTACCAAAGGGGCTTTAATTAGGCCCTTGATGAAGCAAAATCTGCACCCACACCTGATATTTTGTGGCTTGAGTTCGGGTTTGACCCGCGAATGAAATCTAACCCTCGCACTCGCTGGGTACAAAACCCGACGAGAATGACCCCAATTGCCATTCCTAATCAGGGTAGAGAACCACCCTCTCCCCCTACACTTGAACCTTGTGTACAGTTTATACTCTCTGAAGCTGAGAGAATCTTAGGGCTTTTGGTATAACTTCTCTGAAAGTGATACTTTGTGAGAATTGCTTCTCGGACAAGAAGTGAATCTACGGCTGAAAGTGATTCTTTTTTATTCTATAGTATAAACTCTTGAAATTAAGATAGAGAATCACTTCATAGAATTAGAAGAAACTACTTTTTAGGTCCTAGCATCTTAGTTTATTGGGCCTGTTTGTTTGGGTTTTGTTTTTGTGCTTTTAGATGGACGGTGGCTAGTTGAAAAAGCAGGTTGATGAAATTTGAATGTTGACTTTTGTAATATATGTTTAGCTTCTCAGCACACCAAAAGCTAAAAAAACAGCTCAGAATGTGCTTTTTAGCTTTTAGTTTATTTCATCAGAAGCTTGCTTTTCAGCTTTGTCGTAACCCATTTCTAGAGTACTAGTATTTACCGTACCAATCTCTGGATCAGAATTTGGTACACGCGCTGTCAAAATGTTCATTGCACACACAAGTCAAATACAAAAGAAATTATTCCAAAGTAGATACTTACAATCAAGAAGCCTAGGTACAATCCGCAAGGGGAGGACAAACTTCCTTAAACACCAGCAAGGCAGAAGAACTCCACAAGAACTCTGCAAACAATTCCACAGGCAAACTCGAGCGCAGGACGAAACACTTAAACGTCACCAACGACTTCACAGCTTCTCCGTCTTCATCTGAAGGTTGAAGTAGCAAGATTGAGTACAGAAGATATTCAACAAGCCCTAACACTACTCAAGGGTATAAACATGCATAGAGGCTGATCAAGGATAACAACTCTTAATAGTTTCTTTGCAAAAAGCTAGTTTTATGCAGGTTTATCTACAGAAGGTTTACAATTAGAGGAAAGACAACTTGTATCTATTTGTCATATTTTAGTTGATTGGACCTGGGAGCGAATTACTTCGATCTCGCCAGTTCCCACAATTTTAAGGAGGCCTTCTGACACAAAGTCATAACCCCTGGCACATAGCCATCACATCTCCAAAACACTCACACATCGAAAAACCAAGTAACGCTAATCGAGAGGAGCCTATGCAAAAGGTCTGTCATAACCAGTGACAACGGACTTTTGAAAAAGATTTATACACTCTGCACACGGTGTACACATTTCCCCACAGGCCATTCACTCTTGATCGGGGGAGTGATGACGCTCGTCACACCTTCTCCGAATATCATCACAGAGACGCCCTCGAAATGTCCCAGGGACTATATCATCAGTGGAACAACTGAGACACGATATATTCATTCCCGAAGCTGGATCTTGAATCATAATCTCATGTCCTTTTACCTGGAGCCACTAAGATTAACCTCAGGGGCTAAATCGGTAGTGAAATGTGTTCACTGACGACGCAAGAGATGCATCGAGCCGGGACGTGAATCATACTCTCACGTCCTTATTTCGTGTCCTATGACAGCCTAGGGGCTTGATGTGGTAACACCAAGAAGTAGGACAAGTCTTGCCCATGATGGGTTCTATGGCTGTACAAAAAATCGCCAACTCGGGGTCCAACGAACTGGTCCTTATGCGGCCAGAGAGAGCGCATCGTTCACAAAGGAGAATGTTACTGGAGCACATAGCTCATTAACGGCGCACATAGCTTAATAACATATAGACAAGCCTCGCCCGCAACCAATGAAATCTCCATCACCTCCCTAACACAGGTTGCTCTAACACCCATCTCAAGTTTACTTTACAGACACTAAAGTCACCTTTAACTCATTTATAAAAAGGGGTATATGTATATGTATAAGAGGGTGTGGCGATGCGGAGCATCGCAATAAAAAGGTTTCTAAGCCTTCTAGTAACAAGGGATTAAACCATATTCATTAATTACTTAATGATGGTAACCTAGGGATAACAAGGACAAGTGTTTTAAATAGGGCATGAAAGGAATAAAAGTACTTAGTTGGCTTAGATTCGCCATAAGCACTTTTAGTAGTCAAAATTAGGACATTATCTACTCAATATTTTAAAGTAGTAAAATAAGTAGATGTAAACAGTACTGCCATATAGAAGCATAGCAAAACATGGGATAAACATGATCAAGAGTTAGAGCTTGCCTGCAAATCCTTAGTCTTCGAGGTCCAAGTCTTTAGGCTTTTCTTGAAGTCCCTGTTGTGACGTATGGGTCTTTAGCTTCTTATGATGAGCTTCTCTTCATGTTGGCTCCTTCTCGAACTCGACGTTGCTATATGTTAAAATACTTAAAATACGCAAAATAAAACTACCGCAAACGAAAACAAACTCAAGAAGAATCGATAAGAGCCAATAAAACTCCAATTAAAACCAAACCACTTCGAAAGGCAAATCGCTAATGAATGAAATATGTAGAATGCGGTGGTTTCATTATTACGGTATTATTTAGTGAAAGGCTCGCTAGGTGATCTAAGTGTTATATTACAACTTATTCCTAGCTCAGTGTTATTTCTAACCAGCTAGTGATTAGTTATTAAGTTCATTTTATAATTTATTAACTTGGTGCTTAGTGATTGTATGCACATGTAGGTATGTTGGATGCAGATGCATAGTAACAAAGTTTTAGTACGACTTATGTTTATGTGTGCGAATGCACATGTCTATATGTGACGGGACTATTACATATGCACGGACGAGGTTCATACCTATACATGGCTATACGGTAGGTTAATTAAATGCATTTATGTACCACTACTTATTTTCTAGTACACAGGAGAGTCATAGCGATATAACGTTTAACCTTACTTTTAAGATTAACACTAATACATGATTGTCTATGATTCACCATCACTGTTATTATTATTATTATTATTATCTTCTTTTAAGCTATTTAAGCTAACAAGTGAATAGTGTGTAATTGCATGTGTCCAACTGTTGACAAAACTAGTATTTATGCATGAGTGTGATTTACATATGGCTAGTGGCGGATATATGAGGTGCCTATTAGTTTAATATTTACATTCCTAACACGTCGTTATAGTGTACAAGTAATTAGCAATTAATTAGCTGCTTTTATCTTTTATAAGATTGATTACTCATGCTACTAAGTGGCATGGGCCATTAGGCATGCAAATGCATGGTGAAAGGCATGCATTAAGGATATGATTCTATGCTCAAGATAAATTCAATAAAGCATTACTTAAGAACCAATAAAATCAATAAATAGAAATAGAACAAATAAATAAAGGTAATAAAGAACTTCAAGATAAAGCAACAATTAGAGAAAGCATGACGGTCAGAACGATTTGGAGGGTCAACATGTATTTTGTGGAGAGATGTGGTGGGGGTGAAACGGAGGTGATAAGCTTGATAGGAAGGTTATTGCGCGATATAAGAGGCATTGACATTATTTATGGATTTTTAGGTGCGATTGGATAATGTGGTGGATTTAGGGTCTACGAGTGATGTTAAATGATAGTCCACGTCACAACGAGTGCGTGAGCGCGAGAATTGCTAAAAACGGAGCTAAAACAAAGAAATGGCAATAAAAAGAAGGCATAGGGCATGTTGGTAGGGATTTTTGAAGTAATAGGGGCTAATTTGTAATTTTAGGAAATAATACTAGGGATCTTTGCGAAATTATCAGTGTAGGTAGGGGCTAATCTGCAAATGTGTAAAAGATTAAGGGGTCTAGGTGTAAAGTTTAGGACTAAAGCGTAATTATAATAAAAGTTTAGGAGGTTTTATGTAAAAATTCAAGGGCAAAATATTATTATCAGAAAGGTTAGGGGCTTAGATGCAAAAATACCATTTTCTCAGGCCAGTTTCAATGTGAGCCTTCGGATATCAAATGAGGGGCTCGGATTAAAGGATGGCGTGTTCAAATCTAGTCCATCAGATCGGTAGTGGATGGTTGGGGATTTAAGGGTGATGTGGAGGCATCTAGACTATAGATCAAGAGATGAAGGGCTCATTTTAAATCATCTGGTTTTCGGATCTGGGCGGTAGATCAATGAATGGACGGTTGAGATTTAAAACGCGAAGGAGGGAGTTTGGATCTAATCCGGGCTACCGTGGACAATCGGACGGCTGGCGAGGTTCCGACGGGCCTGTCGGCCACCGGAGACAGGGAAGATGGCGGCGTGCGGCCGAAGCTCGCCGGAGAGGCGGATCTCAGCGTACAGGGCACCAAACTCGACGGCGAGGGGCTTAGGAGAGATAGGATGGCTAAGGCGGACTCACGGTGGGGGTTCTCGTCGTCGGGTTTTGCCTGTGCGCAGCCCGCGACGAGGAGAGGCGACGGCGCGAGGCACTTGGTGGAGACGGGCAGGGGGCACGCCAGAGGGGAACAGAGCGATCGGGGCGCACCACGGAAGCTCGGTGATGCTGCAGGTGACCTCAGCAGAGTCAGGGAGGTACTGGAGGTGGTAGGCACCATGCGCCCGCGGCGGCTTGAGGCAGAGCTCATTGAAGAGGACCGAGGAGCTGCGCGACGGCCACGACGTGTTAGGGGAAACGAAGAGCAATGTCAAGGGGTGCCATAGCGACAGAAAAACAGGGGAGAGAAGGCTCACCGGCGGCGAATCAAAGAGATGGCGGCGGCGGCCGGAGTCGGGGAAGAAGGCCGAGCTCAGGGAAAATTGGGGCAATTGGCCGCACAAGAAGCTTCGGGGAGTTGGGGCTTTTATAGCTGAAGAGCGAGGGCAGGTCAGAGAGCAAGTTGCAGGGGTGTCGCGGGTATTATACCGGCGGTGCGCCAAGTTCACGCGACTTGGCGGGTGCTTGGGGAATCGATGGCACAAGGCAGGCGGCAGGGTGATCATTGCGATGACGACAGTGGTGGCGCGGCGCAGTTGGCTCCGGGGTTTCGGGGAAGCGACGTCGAGGTGACTTGGCGGGCGTTGAGCCAATCATGGCGTGGGGCAGTGCGAGGCGACTTGGCGTGGCCGTGAGCGGTCATGATAGCGTACCGGAGCGGCGACGCGATGGGGCGGCGGAGCTGCAGCTGCAGTGCGAAGCGACGGGGTACGGCAGGGCGGGCTTGCACCGGAACAACTCGGTGGGCTGGCTCGGTTTGCACGAGAATGGAAAGGAGGGCCAGCTGGCCGGAGGGCGGACGTGACGCCCCGAGGAAAAGGCTGGGCGCGACGAGCGAGGGCCAGCTAGGGCTGTGGCAGGGCGACGGGATGGCGCGAGACGAGCGCATGTGCACTGTTGGCTGACGCGGCGCGAGGTTGAAGAGAGAGGAACAGAAGCGGGCCGGGCCACGTGCGAGTGAGAGAAGAAAGAGGGGAAAGTGGGCCGGTGTGAAGGAAAAGAAGGGCGCGGCTGGGCCGTGGCGCGGGAAAAGAGAAGAAGAGAGGAGCGGGCGGCGCGCGCGGGCTGGGCCGAAAGTGTGGAAAGGAACGGGTAGGCCGGCAAGGGAGGAAAGAAAAGGTGGAGAGGGCTTGGCCCAGTAGAGGAATAATTGGAAAAGAATAAAAGATTAAAAGGAGAATGATTTAGGGAAGTAAAATAAAATAAAGTAAATTAAAACAAGGGAGACCAAATAAAATAAAATCAAGCACTAGATAAAATTCCAATTTTTTAATTTTTGAAATTCCCAATTCTAATCTTTCACTATTTAGTTATGGAAATTTTAGCATTTCGCAAAGGAATAAAATAAATTTTAATTGCAAAATTTTCCTAGAGTGATTTTCTGTTTCGGTTTAAAATTACAGGTGTTACAAGCTTTTCAATGCAAGCCTTTCAGAATTCTGTTTGTTTCAACTTTTAGCTTTTCAGCTCAAACAGGGCTGTCTTAGAAGCTTATTTTGCCTTAGAAGCTCTGTGGAGCTCTGTCCAAAGGAGTTCTCAGTCTGAGTCATTTTGAGTTGTGGCTTTATGCAATGTTGCAAAGTAGTCACTCGGATTTTAAAATACTGATGTTGTTGACTTTTTATATCAACTTTGAGCATTCGTTTTATTCATAAAATTTGTTCAAATATGTAAAATTTTATTATTATTTGCTTTATCATTGATGAAATTTAAATCACAGCTAAAAAATTTGCACATTTAAATAATTTTTTTAATAAAATAAATAATTAAAGTTAATGTCGGAAGTCAACGGTTTTAATAATTTAAAACATATTCCCTCCGTTCTTAAATTGATGTTGCTGTTGACTTCTACAATCAATTTTGACCATTCGTTTTATTCAAAAAATTTGCTCTAATGTGTAAAATTTTAAGTTATGATTCGAATAATTCAAATGATAAATCAAATTATATCAAAATATATAAAATTTATCAAATTTTTTTGAATAAGACGAATAGTCAAAATTAAATTTAAAAATCAACAGTGATAGAGAGAATAGTTCTGTAAGCTTCTTTTAATCGAAAGCCTCTTCTTAATTTAAACTTTTTTTATTTCTCAATCAACAGCAGTAAAGTACACGCATTTCTTGGAGCTACATAGAAACAGAGCATCCACTATAAAATGAACTGTGCATCAAGTAGTAAGTTGATAACGGATAGCGAACGGTGCTAGCGACGTGTCTAATGATGCGTAGATAAGATAGTCTTTGCTAGCATTTCTCGTCGGCGGTCGCAGGCTGCGGCTGCTCTGCCTGGCTGGAGGCTGGCGGCGTAGCCTGCATGGCGCAGAAGTGGTACGCGACGAGGTTGACAACGCTAAGCACGGCGAGCAGCCAGTAGAAGTAGTCGAGGCGACTGTGGTTGATGGTGTCGCCGAGCCACCGCGTGCAGCTCTTGACGAGCGAGACGAGCGCGCTGCTGAGGAAGAAGCCGAGCGATAGCGTGGTGAGGAAGAGGCCAGTGCTCATTGTCTTCATGCCCTTGGGTGAACGCGTGATGAAGAAATCGAGTTGCCCCGTGTAGATGAACGCCTCGCCGGCGCCCACCAGCAGGAACTGCGGCGTCAGCATGAACACGCTGATAGGCAGCGGTCCGGACCCTGCGGTCGTGGCGGCAACGGAGAGCCGCTTCTTCTCACAAATGGCGGCGGCGGCCATCCCGAGGATGGAGAGGATCAGGCCGATGCCCATCTTCTCCATGTTGGTGAGCCCCTGCCGGCTGGTAGTCAGGCTCCGGCAGAGCGGGACGAAGACGCGGTCGTAGACGGCGAGCGTGAGCATGATGGCGCTGACGAAGAAGACGGTGAGCGAGGCCGCTGGGATCTCGAACGTGCCCATGCGCCGGTCCATGGTGGCCGCCTGCTCCACGGAGAAGGTGATCATCTGCGCGTAGATGGTCCAGAACAGGATCGTCGTGGCCCACACCGGCATCAGCCGCGCCACCATCTTCACCTCCTCCACGCGGGACACCGAACATAGCTTCCACGGGTTCAGCGTCGCCTGCCCGTCGTGCCTAATCACCTCGTAGTCATCGTCGCCCGCCATCACGGCAGCCCTGTCGAGGCACGAGAACTGCGCCGTGTGCCGGATGCGCGCGTGCTCCGCGCGGTCCTCGTACAGCGCGGCCGAGGTGAGCGGGCGCTTGGCGTTCCGCTTCCTGGCGGCGGCGACGAGGACCTGGAGGATGTGCACGATGGGGCTTCCGGAGCTGCGCTTGTAGCGGTACCGCCTGGTGCCGGAGAGGAAGATGCCGATGGCGGCGAGCATGGCGCCGGCGCAGATGCCGTACGCCCAGCTCCGGCCCACGTGGTCCTGGACGTAGACGAGGACGGTGACGGCGAGGAGAGTCCCGATGCTGATGAAGAAGAAGAAGCGGTTGAAGAAGAGGCTCATGGCGGCGCGCTCGCTGGCGTCGCGCTCGTCGAACTGATCGGTGCCGAACCCGGAGACGCTGGACTTGAGCCCGCCGGTGCCGAGAGCGATGAGGTAGAGGCACACGTAGAGCACGCCCATCTGGACCCCCGTAGCCTGCTCGCACACCCCTGCCGCGCACGGCGGCGGCCGCAGCTGCCGCACCTCCGTGGACACTGCCAGAAGCCCCGTTCCCTGAAGGCATTCACCATTTTCTCGATCACGATTCACGACACATTGATCGCCACAAGCGAGATCTCCTCTTCTGACCACATCATGCCATTTGTAAACAGGTAGAATTAGAAATAGCGGTACGTACGATAGCTTGGACGAGGGCGAAGATGGCGATGGTGAGGTATCGTCCGAGGAAGGAGTCGGCGAGGAAGCCGCCGAGGAGGCAGAGCAGGAAGGACGTGCCCATGAAATCGGTGACGACGTTGGCGGCCGCGGCGCTGGGCAGGTGCATGGTGCCCGTCAGGTACGTGACCAGGTTCACGGCGATGCCCATCGTGGACAGGCGCTCGCACAGCTCGATCCCGAGGGCCAGCGCCGCCGCCACCCACCCGCCGGTGCCCGACTTGTCGGCCGGACAGCCCCTGTAGTCCACCGCGTCCTGCACCAGGGTGCCACCGCCGCCCCATGCCGACCTTTCCTGACCTTTCTTCCCATCCTAATTAACAGAACAACATTCAGTATCATCAGTTGCAGCATAGCACTGACTACATTGCATGCAACAACCAATGCTTTAGACTGCTAATACTATCATTCGGCCTGCACAAAGCATGAACAGAATGCATAGTCACAGCATGGGAATTAGCCTGATCACGAAGACACGAACCATTAGTTTCGACCTAATCTTCTGAGGACGAATCAGCAACACGTGTTCTGACTGCTAGGCAAGCAGCTGAAGAGCAACAAAAGCAGAGGCCTCGCGCTCAGTTGGTTCGGTTAAGAGTGCTTGACGACCTTGGGCAAGTTGATGTGTCCTTTTATAGGCGCGCAGACGCACACACGCGGGATGGGAGATCAGAGCTGATCCGGCGATCGGTCGGTGGAAAAGGACCAGCCACCAGGTGGCAATAAGCCTGGGTCTTTCTCATGGCAGGGGTAGCCAAAGCCGCAATAATTTTTTTTCCATTATATAATTACTCATGGAAAATCCAGAGAGAGAGAGAGAGAGAGAGAGAGGTGATTGGATGAAGGTCGGAGCGAGAGCACAACTGGTGAGACGTGGAAACTAAGAAAATCGAGCAAATCTGCAGCTTGGGATAGGCATCAAGTTGTGAGTTCCCGGGCAGCTGAAAAGGGAATGTTCTAGGACCTTCAAACAGCACTACTTCAGCCACAGTGCACTCATGGGGCCCTTCACTCCCACTAGTGACCACAATAATGCAGATATCTGGCTACCAATGGAGGAGAAGGGAGATAAGCATTACAAAGCTGCGGTCTTGTACTGTAACCTGCGCGTGTGGACTTTGGAGAAGTAGGGGTGTAAAATAGAGACTACGAAGCCCTCTAAACCTATTTAGTTCAAGAAAATGAAATAAGTTCTCCACTTTTAAAAAAAATAGTTTATTTTTTAATTAAAGAGGTTTGGAGGGTAAAATTAGGTGCACCTATTTATACCTCTTTTGTGGAGAGACCAGTAAGAAAAAGCGGCAACCCTAGAGCTGATCTTTTTGATCTGTCCACATTTATCAAATTTTCACACGTACTATTTTAAAATCAATATCAGATTAAAATATTTACATTATTGTCCTAGCTTAAAAAGGCAAGAGTAATGAGTGGGAAGCAGATACGATTTCAAGATTTATTGATCACGTTCATGACTATAAATAGTAATAAAAATATTTAATCATCATAAGCTCTAGTGTGATTGTTTTGGCCGTTCCATTATTAGCTCTTCATGGTACATACACATGTTCTTGTAAACCTAAGGCCCAAGAGATAGTGAAAATATAAATTTAAGACAAATAAGTATGAATTTGGAAATTAGTGTTGAATATGAAACTACTGTTGGCAGGATGGGTGTCGATAATATCAGTACTGTTAGTGCTCCAATTTAAGACAAATAAGTATGAATTTTTGAATATGAAATTATTTGTTTGATAACAATCTCGCATATCTCCAGCTCACTGTCAATGGTGGAGCTAGGATTTGGTGATAGATATATTATCTTAAAAAATTGTTACATCACAAAGCCGAGAATGCCAAACAAAGCATGAATTTTAACTACTAATACGACCGAAAACCGGATGTTTGCCGAGTGCATGAAGGTTTGCCAAGTGCAATTCTCCGAGCACTCGGCAAACGAGACGTTTGCCGAGTGTCACACAAACAATGCACGGTGTACAGAAAACACTCGGCAAACCCTCACTTTACCGAGTGTCTTAAGCCCAGCTCTCAGCAAACCATCTGTTTGCCGAGTGTCAGGTTCCCTGCACTCGGCAAATCTGATGTCCGTTTGCGACCGTTAGAGTTTGCCAAGTGCCTGCCGCTGACACTTGGCAAAAAGAATGTTTGCCTAGTGTATTCCGGGAACACTCAGCAAATGAATATTTTGTCGAGTGTTTTTTGTGGACACTCGGCAAAGAATTTGATTTTTTTTCCTCACCTGTCCTCCAAACTTTTTTTTGCTGCTCACATACTGTGTATGCTACTCCATGTTAAAATTTGGTACATTTTTCGGTCTTTTTACTATATTTAGTTAATTTATTTCATTTAATAGAATTTTTAGAGATAAGTCAAATTTGAACTGCAAGTGATTCGAATAATGCAATAAAATGAATAAAAAAATTATATTCATGTTATTGAGTCTAATGTGAGGCCTTATCTGGAAAGTAATAGAAAATTTTGAACATCTTTGTCCACGAAACATGACCATAAACGTGTGGCTGAATTGTTTTAAAATTTTATAAATAACAAACAAAGTCTAAAAATCATGAGATTTGTCAAGATCTCATGATATCATATGTGAAACATGTGATAAAAAATTGAGCGCGTTTCGCACAAGTTGTCACGTACGCTGCTTACAAATTGAAGCATCTCCAAACAAGAATCTTACTATTGAGAAGGATTCTTTGAGATTTAGAGTCAAATTGATGGTCGAGTTGAGGTTTCACTTTAAAACTTTTGTTATAGAAAATAACCAATATAGATTGTTTCATGTGAAATTTTGGTGAATTTTCGGATCTGTTTGATAATTTTAATCAATTTACTATAATTATAGAACTTTAATTGGTATAAATTGATTTTGAGTTATAACTGCATGAAATAATGGTCTAATATTCATGCAAGCATGGAATATGCATTGTTCAGTGAATTTGACAAGATATTTTCAAAGCACATTCGAATAAATTTAGTAAAACACGTTATGGAAAAGAATAAAAGAATAAAATAAAAATACAGTTTGCCGAGTGTCAGCCAGTAGACACTCGGCAAACACAGTCTTTGCCGAGTGCCATAGGCTGGACACTCGGCAAACCTAGCGGTTTTCCAAAAAAAAAGAATACCTTGGCATGAACCTTGGTAGAATCATGCTACGTACCTTGGCACGAAAATCACCAAAACTCAAGCAAGAACCATGACGATGACCCGAGAAGAATACTTGCAGATAAATATAAAACATTAATACTGCTTTCTTTTGAGATTTAGTACGTTTAATTTAATCTTTTTATATGTCATATACTTAATGACGTGTAGGTGTCTCCGTGGTGGTGCGCCCAGCATCTCCAGTGCTGGGAAGAGATGGTGAATAAGTGGTGCGACGTCGAGTAGGAGGAAACGCACAACGCTTGCCGAGAGCGTCGTTTGATGATGCCAGGTGCACCACACCATCAAGGCAACTCTAGCCTCGACGAATACGCGGCTAGATGGGTACGCGAATTCATTTCTTTATTATAACGCTCAATTCTGCATAATTTCTACTCATCTTGCTATTTTTTTCGTAGTCTTTGTCACATGGTGGTCAGTCTTGCTCTCAGTTCAAGGCATGAGCTTTGGCCCACAAGGGCAAGGTGATGTCCGACATCGACTACAACCCGGAGGACCCGCCCTCGGCGTACAGCAATGCGACCGTCCACAGTTGCCTCAGCGAGTACACTGAGATGGCAAGAGAGGTCCATGGGCAAGAGTACGATCTGAGCACCCATGACCTTGACGGAGAAGTCGTCATAAGGGTAGGAGGAGGCAAGAAGCACGAGCGGTACTGGATCGGCGATAGCACACTCGGCACGGCCACTACTCCCACTCTCTCTCAAATTCGAGCAAGGAGCACGAGTTCAAGCCCAGCCATACGCCCACGATCAACCATTGCACAGTCTCGGATGGAGGCACTCCAGGTTACTTCTGTTTTATTCGTCGTTCTTTGATTTTTACATACCTTTGCTTTGCATTGTAACATTGAGATGAAATATTGTAGGCCGAGCTAGCAGAAGAGAGGAGGCTAAGGGAGGAGATGGCGGCGAGGATGGAGGCCGATCGGCAGAGGCAAGAGGCCGAGCGGCAGAGGATGGAGCAGATGTTCCACTAGATGCAAAGTCTTAACAAGAGGATGGGTCAATCTTTGCCATCGGAGCTATTCTCTCCTCCACCTCCTCCTGCAACTACTCCTGTGAGTATGAATGTTTTAATTTGCTTATTTCTATTTTAAATCTTATCTAACATATGCAATCTCTTCTCTTTTGTACAGAATCAATCGGCGGCATCGAATCAATCGCCTCATACGCTGCAGTGGCCTCGTAGTTGATCTGTGTGTGAAGCTATTGGACTATATGTGAAGCTATTGGAATATGATAGATGTTTATTGTGTTTTATGTAAGACTTGTTTATATAAACTGCCTGTGATGTGATTTATATGTTTGTGGTCTATATAAATTGTTGATCTATATGTTTGTGCTTTATATAAACTGCGTGTGATGTGATATACGTGTGATTTTAGCTGATTTTAACAATTTTGAGCATTCAGAAATATATTTTGCCGAGTGCCCCAGATTTTGCCGAGTGTCGTAAGCCTGGCACTCGGTAAAAAACAAGAGTTTACCGAGTGTCACATGCAGCCACTCGGTAAAGTCTCCGTCACTGTTTTCTACCTGTTCGGTCTATTTTTTTTCGAGTGCCCGACAAAAAACACTCGGCAAACGCCTCTTTGCCGTCAATAGGTAGGCTGAGTGGCTTATGCCGTGGGTGGCACTTGACAAACATTTTGTCGAGTGTTTTTGACTATTCCTGTTGTGTAATTGTTCATGCAATAGATGTTTAGGGCCATAATCTATTGGGATTGGTATTTTACTAAGCTATGGCGTAAATCCCAAACAGATGCGCATATATAGTAACATTTTTTCACCGAAGCTGGATATTCATGTGAATACCCATGCGGGGCTGCCTCCATTGATTGGGGTTTTGCTTCACTTTTCTTCCCCTGTGAAGCACCTGCAGACCTCTCTTTATATCTAGCCTGTGAAACTTTTTTAAACAAGGGAATTTTTAACTTGTATCATCGGAAATCTCTCTACGACGCAAAAGACACTGATCATATTTTCATATAAAATTATGGGCATGAGGGGGAAACATTTGCATCTGTCTACAAACGAAGATAAAATAAGACTAGAGGGAGTACTTTGCATTAATGCATGCTTTTGTTGATTGATTCTACTGGTCCAGTGCATATGATCAGTAGCCCTTCCTCCTCTGCCTGCCGTTCCATGCGTCCATCTTTTCTGAAGGAGACTACAGCAAATAAAGCAACCTCCCATTGCGTGTCCTCCTCATGATGTTCGGCCCATACATATCCAACTTTTGTCACGGACCTCTTCTTTTCCTCCACAACCTGGACCTGTCCTCCACTGATTTCCTGAGTTCTTTCTCCTGTTCAAAACATACTCACGTGAAGAAATATGAATGGAAGACTGTTCTGGTTTCTCTATTCCTTATTCAGAAAAAAAAAGCTCAGTTGACGGTTAGTCCAATTAAGTTCAGTAAAAGTAGGGTATCGCCTACCCCTTCTGGTCGATGCAGACAAGTTGACAAATGCAAGCCTTCCAATCTAGACCTATAAATCCTAGCCATGCATGACTCTTGTGTAGTAGTCTCAAAAGTAGCCTTTCAGTATAGATTCTATTGGTTCTGTTTTCTTGCCATTTCGAACATTGCATGCAACAATGCATGCCTTTAGTATATCCTACTTCTTGAATGATCTAGCAGCACATTCACGATTTAGTCAAATATTCAATCACTTATTCCATATTCCATAAGCTTGGGATCGGTATCATACACATGCACAATGTTAGTGGAAGCAGGTTTCAGTGGGTGGTTATGCGTCTCTGATAGCAGTTGCTGCCGGAGCCCGGTGGCCGGTATATATGTGGACGGTTTGGAGACATCTTGTGCAAAGAGACCCACGAACAGATCCGATCGTACGTTCTATAATTTCTTACCTTCCAATTTCGATCTGCTATTGCATTGGACCTAACCTAGCTCGAAAAAAGAACGGAGCAAAAAGAGCATAGAAGATTCGTAGCAGCTGGAGGACAAGAGAACATTTGAGAGGAATGCAAAACGTAACTGTTGATATCTAGCTATTGCAAGATTCCAAAATCCAAATTTCGAAACTGCAGATGCATCCACATTATTCTATCAGTGCGACAAATCCTCATCAACACAACATTTACCGAATATATATCTACTAGTTTTATTTAGGCATCAGAAACTCTTTCTCTCAACATTTATATATATCAACAAATACTAGAAAATATGTTTTTTATTTGCTGGAAATATCCTATTATTGTAAATATTTGTTGATAATAATATGAAATTATTTTTCAATCTAGCTCAGAAAGTATTAGTCACGCACTGAAGCATTCGTTCCTTGGAAACTGACATGGTCTGAACGACACAGTTAATTTTGACTGCCTGTATTTTTAAAACATATATTGAAATTACAAATGTATATTCAACTCTGAAAATACATCATAGTATTCATTCAGAGACAAATTTACTATCGCACTCACAAATGTCTTCAAATGCTTGGGAGCTTTCAGGAATAGAATTTTTTTTTTTCAAAATGACATTTAGCAAGCCATGTGTTTGTACAAAATTAAGACCCTGGTCATCTACCGTCGGATTGTATGTGGTAGCTGTTAAAATGCAAGATATACGGCCACTACTATGCCACTCCACGTATCAATGGAGTCTCAACAGTTGACTGAGTTCATCCGCGCACACGGTCACCTCTCTACATTCGACCCACCAAGCTACACTGGTTAGCATTCAAGTAAGAAATCATACTTCAAGCTCATTCAATTTTAAGATTTGGTTTGAAATTCAAAGCATTTGAATTCAAAAGTTTTACAAGGCAATGCTATTTTTCTGAAAGTTGGATCGATTCAGTTGAACATAACTCTTACACCAAGATTTAAGTTTGACATTGAACAGATCAATTCCTGGTACTATTTCACATCCAAACTAGGGTCCCGTTTGGAACGGAGGAATTATTCTTGTTTATTGAGTTGTATGCACCAACTAGTTGATCC
The DNA here is from genome assembly GCA_001602275.1 of Zoysia japonica. Classification (NCBI taxonomy): domain Eukaryota; kingdom Viridiplantae; phylum Streptophyta; class Magnoliopsida; order Poales; family Poaceae; genus Zoysia; species Zoysia japonica. The sequence goes on along the minus strand of BCLF01000104.1, from coordinate 872,077 downwards.
TAAAAGCTTAAACTGATGAAGAAAGATGAGCAATTCATTTATACTCCAACACTACCCCTCACGTGCAGCTCTCGTAGCCGCAAACATAGAATAGAAGTGGGCTATAATTTATTTTAATAAATTGTATCCGCTAGGATTCAAACTCGAGATCTTTGGCTCTGATATCATATTGAGTTGCATGCATCAACCAGTTGAACCCAAAAGATTAAGCTGATGAAGAAAGATGAGCAATTCACTTATACTCCAACATTGTTCCTGCATTTTCTATGAAATTGAACTGATTGTTGTGAAATTCCTAGCCTAAATGGCAAATCACAGTTGCTTATTGATCTTGCTGAGTTGTTTCTAGGAGGAGACAGCTCACTACTCAGAGTTGGAAAAAAAGTGGGCATGTGGATAGATACCACCACCGTGTCGGGATCAATGTAAGAGCAGATCATCAAAAGCTATGGTGGTAGAGACTTCTTGGATTGGAACCAGTTAAAGGTAGTCTATTAGTGAAAGCTACGTCTGCATGTATGAATATATGCGCTTGTATTTGACATATGTGTATACTTGTGTTTGACTCTTTTCTGATTGTGATTCCATTGGGCCCATCTATCTCTTCATCCTCCTCATCTTGTGTTATGTGTTGGCCAGCTGGTAGGGCAGGAGTTATATCTTTATCTCTAGAGCATAAACTTAACAATAATTTTTTTTTCTATGTGACCTAGCTGAGAATTAAGTTGGTACTCCCTTCGATTACCACAGATTGATACAAAGGAGACATCAACATTCTCTTTTCAGCTGATTTTTTTCTCTCCTCAGATGAACAAACCATGTGAGAGAGCTTGATCTGTCACAGTGTGATAGATCATGAAGATCCATCCGATGTACCTGATCTGAGTGAGGCCGCAAACCATTATCCATACGTGTCCAAGACTTTATATCCATATATAAGATATTCATCTCTTTGCTACTTTTGTCTATTGATGTGTATTTCTCACACCCCAAAAAAATTAAAAAGTGTACTTGTAGCTACCAATTAAGGATAGTTTTATCTTATAGCTTTAGGATTTTGTAGTTCTCTCAAAGATTGAAAAAGTTATATAATTGGATTTGGATCAAAACATCATGACCAATCCAGGAAAGTTCGGCTACCAAAAAAAAACAGGCTAAGAGATTTAATAATTGAGCATGAGCACCACCAACTGATCGAAACCCTGGTGTTGGTGTTCTGACCATCGGCACAGAAAAATTTACGTGATCGAAGAGAGAGTTCGTGCGCTTCTCGTATTCGAATGGCCTGGTCTACGAAAGAGATTCAAAGGTTAACCTGGTTCGGGCCGCCGAGAGACGTAATACCCTACATCCGGGGACGAGAGAGATCAAATCGTATAAACTCAAAAACACAAATACAATGCGAAGGGTCTTGGCTCGGTGTAAGAACCTTAGCACACGTGAGTGGATGTGCTTTCAGTGGAATACAACTTGGCTAACTTGACTTGCGCCTCTTCTAGCGTCCCTGGTGCCCCCCCCCCTCTTATATAAGGCCGATCCAGGGTTACATGACCTGACCATGGTTACTCGGCTGAACCAGAGTTACGTGGCTTGCCGCCTACGAAATCGGATGACCCCCTGACGGGTGGGGTCATGGTTTTCGGTTGGTATGGTCTTCTGGCGTCCGCTGGCGCCTGAAGCAGACGGTCAGCGTCCCCCGTTTGTCCTATTGTCCACTGCGGAGAGGACAAAAGTTACTTTACGGCTTGCCTTTACCGCTCAGCGGGCAACTTTACCTCCCGCCGAATTGGTTTACGTGCTTCTGAAATGCTTTGTTGCCCTGGCCTGGTTGCTTTACTGTCTTAGACTGCTGTACGTCATCAGGAATCTCTGATCCTGCCAGGCGTGGCCGTTGGAGCGGTGGCCAGCTCTCAGGCGGGCAGACGGGCTTTGTCGTTGTCCAATCCCGTCCTTCGGGGGTCGGGATGGCATTGGCGGTTCTAGTGTAAGCACCCGAAGCAGTCGGCTTCGGTTTCCCGACCCCTGGAGCCGGGCCGTCGTTCTTGATTTGCCTAAATCTTTCGTGAGCTGTAGATGGGCTGTGGGTCGTAGTTTGCATGTGGGCCTTTACGTAGAGACCGGTTACATAAGTACCCGAGGCATACTATCTCGACAGTAGCCCCCCGAACCTTGCGCCGTTTGCAATCCTTGTTGAGGCAGCGCTGGGCTGATCTTCATCAGAGTTCGATACATGATTCTACGAGGGCGCGCGAGCGCGCTTGTAGGGTGTAGCCCTCGAGCCCCCAAGTGATCCGAAGGGTCGGCCGTAGGCTAAATCTTCGTGTTCGTCACGGTTTGCCGATGGTTGATCCTACGGGTGCGCGCGAGCGCACTCGTCGGGCGCAGCCCCCGAGCGATCCGAAGGATCGGTCGTGGGCTAAATCGAATGGATAGTTCCTGACCGTCGGGGTCGGTTCGAAACTAATTTTCGTTATCAGTCGAGTGCCAGGAAAGATGCCTAGTTTGGGCTGGTTGGGCCAGCCTCGTCTCGTGATCAGCATCGCGACTAGGTCAGACTGGGCGGACCAGTCGCTTCCCATGATCAGCACCTTGAGTGAATATTGGGCCGGTCGGTTTGTCACCCGACCATTCGTTTGTCCCGATCCGTGAGATGGCTCACGGCGTTAGTAACGGGCGTCGGTAACGGCTCCAACGATCGCATAGTTCCGCCACCTCCACATGGACGGTGGATACATTGTTTGAAAATTGTAACCATCAATCCATCTGGACGGTCGGATCAATTGATCGAACGGTCCAAAACGTGCGATGGTTCACACGGGGGCATCTTGTCAAAAGGATGCCCACCAGGCATTAATTGCCTTGGCAGGGGTGCGCAGTAACCGCACCCGCCGGCGGAGGTTTCCAAGGTTGCTGGGGGGCCCACTCGTCGGTGAGTGGGTGTTTAGGTTCACGGGTGCCCGACGGTTTGGGCGCCCATCATGACGCGCTGTCACATCGTCGCGGCATTTGAATAAAAGGCGTTCGTGGCCTCTCATTCATCTTCGCCAGTTTCAAAATCCAAACGCGCATGAGCCCTCGCCTTTGTCTTCCTTGCGATCGCCCTGCCTTTTCCTTCGTCGTTGCCATGGCTGCTTCTCCGTGGAAGAGATAGGTCGTCACCGAGGGCGCTCTTGAAAACTGCGTCAAAATTGGCGTGCTCCCGTCGAAGGAGGTTGCGCGGTGGCGGCCGGCGATCAGGGAGCAAGCGTCGGTGCTGGGCCCCAACGAAGTGATTTTCTTCCTCGACTTCCATGAGCGTGGGCTCGCGCTGCCCAGCTCCAACTTCTTCCGTGGTCTCCAGGCCTACTTTGGTGTTCGCCTCCACGATCTCAACCCGAACGGAGTGCTTCAAGTGTCCATCTTCGTCATGCTATGCGAGGCGTATCTCGGCATCGACCCGCACTTCAACTTGTGATGGTACTTCTTCCGTGTCTCCCCGCTGAAGGAGGGCAACGCTATCCGAAGCGTTGGAGGCGCGGGGATTTGCCTCCGCAACAACCGGCCGTCGGAGTACTTCGACGTCCCGCTGAAGAAATCGCTAAAGGGGTGGCACAGGGGCTGGTTCTACCTCAACAACGCCGCCCCTAGCCTGCCACTGTTCAGTGATGAGCCCACCCAAGTGTTGGACACTTGGGGCGCGAGGCTTACTGACGAAGAAGAAGAGGAATTAGACCCTCTGCTCTGACGGATCGAGGAGCTCCAGGAGGATGGCTTGAACGGCGTCAAGCTCGTCGCCACCTTCATCAAGCGTCGTGTTCATCCCCTCCGCCTGCGTCTCCGACTATTGTGCGACTACACCGGCCTGTTTAATGGCATGCGAGAGGTGCTCCAGTTTGAGCTGTTGGCAGACTGCCTGATCATGTGGTCGGGCCGGGTCTTGGAGGGTGATGTGGTGACCGAGCTGGCCGGCAGCCGGCTCCGATGGATGCAGAGCTTCAAGCAGGGAGGCTAGTAAGTCATATCATCCTCTGCATATTGTTAGGGTAAAATGCAGCATGGTGATTGTAGCCTTAGGTCAGTGCTTATCTGTGAGTGTTGTAGGAGGGCATCCCGCCGTTGCATGCACCGACCCTCAAAGTGGTCGCCGTGGCGGTCGTGGTGTTTCGGCTGCTCCAGGTGCTGTCAGGCCAAAGTGTGGGGCCAGTGGCCCCGAGCGTTGTGCCGGTGGCTCCGCGTGCTGCGTCAGCCGTCCAAGGTGTGGAGCAGGCTGTTCCAGGCGCTCAGCCAGTGGCTCCGGATCCAGCGCTGGCTGCTTCGGGCGCAGCCGCCGGGTCAGCATCGTCAGTGGGGTCGGGATGGTCGTCCCCTGCCCCTGCTGTAGCGGGACCCTCGGCTGTCGTCGCGCCAATCAACTCTGATTTTTCGGACGACGTGCCGCTGAACGAGCGTATCCGCCACCGAAGGGAGCGTGATGATGTGGCTGAGCCCTCCTCGAAGAGGGCAAGAACAGAGGTGGTTGGGACCTCTGCCGACCCCCAGGTGCATGCGGTTGTCGTTGCTGCGCGGCCAAGGGTGGTACAGCCGGCGCTGAGCCAGAGCCTCTCGTTCCTCGTTCGAGTGTCGCGAATGTAAGTTCTTGCACTTTTGATTAGTTCATCGTGTTTTACCTTACCATAGGTGGTGTCGTGATAGTTTTCACTTGTTCGTTCGTTCAGCTCTCCTTCTTCGATTGCCGCGACGAGGGCCCATGCGGCGGGCTCTGCGTCCGAGGGGGAGTCCGCCGCTGTTGGGTCAACGCAGTCTGCCGCGCTTTCGTCGTCGTCACCAGCACGAAGTGTGGCGACGGTCGGACCCACGGTAGGTGAGGCCGCACCGCCACCGCCGCCGCTAGAGCCTATCCCTGAAAGGAGGGAAGAAGCGGGCGAGGAGAGCACGCCCCCTTCTTCGGCTGCAGAGGTCGGAGAGGGCCACGTCTGGCCCCTAGGCGCTGACGCCGAGGAGGCTCAAGTGCAGCCCCGGGCACGGACGTCAGGGCCGTAACTGTTGAGGCTGAGGGAGCGCAGGCGCAACCCCCGAGCGTCGGTGCCGGAGGAGATAAAGCGCTGCCCCCGAGCACTGATGTCGGGGTTGCGAGCATTGACGCCGGGGAAGTGCAAGCACAGCCCCCCGAGTGTCGACGCTGAAGCAGGTGAAGTCCAGCCCCCGAGCGCAAGTGCCAAGGGGATCTAGGAACTGGAGCCGTCCCCTACCACAAAAGCGAAAGAGCCGCCGCCGCCGCCGTTACTGGCGCCTGTTGCTGACAAGTCGGGAGTGCAAGTGCAAGCGCCGTCCCTTGCTGCCGAGGAGTCGCAGCAGTTAGCATTGACGGGACGGTTTCCTGCTGCTGCCGTGGAGGAGCGGAGGGAGCCGGCGCAGCCCCAGAGGGCGGCCGTGGGACAGCAAGCAGCACCTACTCCCGTGGCTCCGATTGAGGCGGTCAAGGAGGCGTGGGCGTACATTGACGGCCAGGCGTCGGAGGTGAGCCAGCGTGTCACCGAGGCTATCCCGCGCCTTCGCGGTGCGTTGGAGTCCTTGGTTGAGTGCCAGGACATCTTTGAAGACCCCTATGCACGGCAATGTCAGATAAGTCAGAAATTTCCATTGATTTGGTTTTTACGAACCTTAGTGGGTCGTGATGTTGAGTGGAGAGCTTTGTAGGAGACCCTCCAAGGGTCAGCAGGTTATCCTTTGCAGAATCCCTCCAGGTCGAGGTCGACGCGCTACACGAAGAGTTGAGGAAGACTTGCGCCGACTGTGATGAGGCCAAGAGGATTGCCACCGAACAGCGCCATGCTGCGAAGGCGGCCGAGCATAGCGCCCAAATCTCCTTCAAGCAGGTTATCGAAACCCAGAGGGAGGTAGCTCGGCTGCACCCGGAGAAGAAGAAGTACGGGGAGGACTTCGCAGCCGCCCAGCACGCCGCCATAAGTAAGCGTCCTTATCTCTTTGTCTCTTGGTTTACTTGATTGGTTAGCCTGATAATGTTTGCTGGGTTGTACAGAGCTCTAGGAACAAGTCAACCGCAACGCTAAGGAGATGGAGGAGCTGCGGGATTGGGTGCGCGCTGCCGTAGGGGCCCAAGAGTCGGCCGAAGGCTCCCTTGCCCGGTCCGAGGAGCTTTGCCGCCTCGCTTGGGAGAGCCGAGATGCCTCAGACTCGCGCCATATGGTGGTCGAGGGCGAAATCAAGGAGCTTTCGACGGAGCTGACGAAGCGGAAGGAGTCGTCGGCCGCCGCCTTGGCGCCGGAGCGGGAGGCTCACAAGGCGATGGTGGCCCGGCTTCAACTAGAGCTGGCGGGAGAACGTGCTGCCGCCGAAGCTGCAAGAAAGGATCGGAATGGTAAGTACTTACTTTGCTCGTTGTCCTTTGGGGGTCGGACCCTTAGTGTTATGTTTGACGCAGGTGCGGTCGGAGAGCTCCAGGCACTGTGCGAGGGAGTTCGCTCCCTTCTGCATCAAGTCTTCGACGATGCCCGTGAAGGTGCCATTGCTATGGACCACGCGGTCCAAGTGCTGAACCTGCTCCCGGGGCTCGTCAGCGCCGAGCTAGTGGTAGCACTGCGGGATGGAGTAGCGCTGACCCCGGCGCACACTCTGTCGCACTATCCTAATGCCGACCTCGGGCGCATCTCCGAGGGGTTCACCACTGGGACGTCAGAAGAAGAGATGGTGAGGTTGCATGATGAAGTGAAGCCTCAAGCTCAGGACATCGTCTTCGGCTACCAGAGGCCAAGCTTACTCCAGGAGTGCTTCGGGCACTTGCCTCCTTACGCGTAAATGTATCTGTAGTTTTAGGAACTTGTTTGTAAATAATTTCCTGCAAAACGATGTGTACTTTTGCATTCGAAGTTTATGCAAGTTGATGTTTCCGACCCCTTCAGTGCTGTCGAAAGTGTTTCACACTTAACATTTTTTGTAATCCGTTGGGCGTTGATCAAGCGACTAGGTCGGGTATAGCTCGTAGCGTCGAGTGTCGGGTTCGATACAGTCGTAGAGCGTCACCAACGCCGAGTTAGATCGTTAGCCGTGAGAAAGTACTTAAACGAGAGTGCTCATAGTCCACTTCGACACATCCGAGGGTCACCCGTGAGCTAGGCACGGGTTGGGGGGCCAGTCCCCGAGGAAACGAAGAAAGCACGGAGCCTATGAAGCGCGGAGCCTTAGCAAATGAACGAGGCACGGAGCCTTGAAGAAAATGAGAAGGGTGGACGATCCGACCCTTAGACGGGGACACCGAGAATAACCTCGGGCGACGAAGGGTGGCCAGGTCGGCTACGCTTCACCGTCCAAAGTAATTAAGTGAAAAAAACGAGATGGGCACGAAAAAACTTAGCTGATTTTATTATGCGTAGAAACGACGCAGGTTTTCGATATTCCAGGCGTGGGCTAGTTCTCTGCCACCCTCGGTCGCTAATTGGTAGGCGTCGGGTCTTAAGACTCGCTTGATTACATGAGGTCCCTCCCAGGGTGGAGACAACTTGTAATGGTCGATCTTGTCTTGCACTCTCTTGAGCACAAAGTCGTCGACATTGAAGGCCCGACCCTTGACGCGACGAGCGTGTAGCTGTCGCAGACTCTCTTGGTACTTGGTCGACCGTAGAATGGCGACGTCGTGCGCTTTGACCAGCTAGTCCAGAGCATCTTATCACGCTGCTTCAGACCTTTTTTCGTCGTAGGCTCAGACCCTCGGGGAATCGTAGTCAAGGTCGGTCGGCAGCACAGCTTCCGCTCCGAAAGTCATGAAGAAGAGGTAAACCTCGTAGTTCTGTTGGTGGTCGTTCGTAAGCCCCACAACACAGACAGGAGTTCTTTGACCCACCGCCCGGGCGCTTGCCTGATAGAGTTGTAGATCCGAAGCTTTAATCCTTGGAGCACCATCCCATTGGCGCGCTCAACCTGACCGTTGGTCCTCGGATGGGTCACGGAAGCAAAGTCGAGTCGGATGCGCTCAACTTGACTTGCGCCTCTTCTAGCGTCCCTGATGCCCCCCTCTTATACAGGGTCGATCCAGGGTTACATGACCTGACCATGGTTACTCGGCTGAACCAGTGTAACGTGGCTTGCCGCCTACGGAATCGGGTGACCCTTTGACGGGTGGGGCCACGGTCTTCGGTTGGTATGGTCTTCTAGTGCCCGCTGGTGCCTAGAGCAGACAGTCAGCATCCCCCGTTCGTCCTGTTGTCCACCGCGGAGGGACAAAAGTTACTTTACCGCTTGGCTTTACCGTCCGACAGGCAATTTTACCTCCCACCGGATTATTTCACGTGCTTCTGAAATACTTTGCCGCCCTGGTATGGCTGCTTTACCGTCTTGGACTGCTGTACGTCGTCAGAAATTTTTGCTCCTGCAGGTGTGGCCGTTGGAGCGGGCGGCCGGGTTTTGTCGTCGTCCAATCCCGTCCTTCGAGGTCGGGATGGCATTGGCGGTTTTGGTGTAAGCGCCCCGAAGCGGTCAGCTTCGATTTCCCGACCCCTGATGCCAGGCCGTCGTTCTTGATTTGCCTAAGTCCTTTATGGGCTGTAGATAGGCTGTGAGCCGTAGTTTACACGTGGGTATTTACGTAGAGACCGGGTTTATAAGTATCCGAGGCATACTATCCCGAAACCTGGTCTTAGCTTCCATGAACACCACCACCTCCTTCTATCCAGTGGTCAATGCAGCTCGGACGGTGGCAGCAACATGTTCGTCCTGAGCCACTTGATCTAGCTATCTCCATGCATGCCTGCATGCCAGGTCAACCACAGGCGATCAGAAGTAGCTACACCACTCAGTTGATGTGGTTAGAATCGATCGTCAACTAGTCCGTCTCGTACAAGCCATGTGGCGTTTATTGGGGATCATGTCTGCCTTTCATCACATTATAATGCACACATCCGCCACGCATTATCTCCTGTCTCGTCGCTTTTTGAGCTTTAAGCAACTGCAGCACATCTAAATATCTTGGAGACACTTGTATAGTCACGTCGTGGCAAGGTTAATGACTTCCTCAATTATTGGCTAAAGTGTTCGAAAATGTACCCGTGGGTGGCCAAAGCGAAAGAACGAGTTGCCATCTCTCAGGTCCTCATTTGATCTAGATGGCAAAATTATCACTTTTATGAAAGTCTGGGGACCGAAATGGTCAGTCGCGCCTACCAAGGATTTTAATTTTTTTTCCTGCTCATATTGACATATTTTTCCTCTCTGTAAATTAGAGCTGGGACATACATTAATTTGTGCGGTAGTAAACTTGCATTTTAAAAATATGATCAAGTTTCTATATAAAACGGAGCAGGCCAATAGACAGTCCCTGAAACCTTTTTTAATTATCTGAGGGCAGTATTTGAATTTTCTGGTTCGATGTTTCTTAACCTAGTCTATAGCTAAACCACTACTATTTTGGATCTTTATTATTTTTTCTGAACATGCAGGAGAGTTGTGTATGTTTGTATTGAAGGGGAGTTGGATCCCTACTACTGAGAAACCAAATTCTCTCACGAGTTAAGGCAGACCGCATACGGGCGATGAAAGACAGAAAGATGGGAGGTGCAAATGTAGCTTTTATTGCTGCCATGGTTACATTTTCTTATGACAAACTTCGTCATCGCCGTTCTTTAACTCGACAAGAAAAGGTGTTTGCGATGAGGACAACCATAGAGATCGTGGAGGTCCATCTCTCGCTTATCCTGGCCCGTTCAAGGATCATGGTCGCCTAAAGCATTTTGTTTCTGTCCCGTGATGAGCTGCCCCATGTCAAACAACTTTCATAAACGTTCACCATTTTTTCACTATATTTTTCCTGCGTTTTGCAAGGGATGTGTGTTGATGTGCTTCTGGAAGGCAAGAGCAGGGATGCCGTTCTCGACGTACCCAGAAGCAACTACCTGCACTCACAATGTGGAAGTAGGTCACGGCTTTTCCCGAGCAGCCAAAAGAAAGTTTTGTAGCATCCTCGGCCAGGTGCATGTCAATCTTTTAAGGTTTGTTAATGAATGCTCATTTCGTAAAACACAAAAAAGGTTTATTACCATGGAAGTATTGCATTCTTTGATTCATTGGTGGAATCAATGCACGTAGAAATGGAATTCAACAGCCGATATTGTACACTGGAAATCTTGTGTCAAGCATCCTCATATTGCCTGAAGTTATCTTGCGTTCTTGTGACTGGCCATCACACTGAGGCTAAGTCTGAACAGATACCAGGCAGGAGTAGCGTCAACCAGACTAAGGAATATGAAAATCACAGCACCGCAACAGGATTTAGAAATATGCTGCAAAAGCTGAGAAAATAACAACAATACTATGGGTGGCGAAAAGGAAACACAAACAAATTGTTTTCTTTTGTGTGCATCATGAATGAACACCTCAGTTGACATCAAAGGAATCAGCATTTTAGATGTTTAAGGCCTCCATAATTTAGAATGCAGAAATTTCATAGCAACCGTACAGGATTTCACAGGAAAATCGTAGGATTTGAGAATTTCCCCACAACCCAAAGGAGGCCTAAGAACTCTTCATAAACGGTATGAAACAACTGATGTAAATATATTTCATATACATACAGGTCTGCATTCGATCAACCCCTATGAACTTTAATGATTACATAACCTTTTTGAAGTAGGTACGGTAAAGCTCTCATCCAGGCAGTAGAGTCGTCAAAGGCAGCACTTATACCACAAAATTTACTATATTCCAAACTAATTTGCCCCTCAAATTTGAAGATGACGAGTCAATGGAGCAAGTATTTGAAACCTTTACACACAGGCAAATCTCATCAGTCAACCTGCAATGAATTATCAAAAGAACTATCACAACTAAAACCAAGTGATCAGGCAAACCTAGTAGCTCTAGGTAACCCAAAAAATGAAGTAAATAAGGTAAATTACTAAATAGACACTATATCCTATACTGACATATAATGTCTTGGTATCTGATATTCAATATTAACTTAGTCCATACTTGGTCTTTGTTCGCAACCCATTGTCGATCTCACAGTAACTATACAGGTCAAACACATCCAATGTAACTAGTTCTTTAAAAAAAAATTCCAAACCGTCAGCATGGACTTGCCACCAGTTATTGACAAGCAGAAGCAAGCCAAAAGCACACAACATATCAAACATTAAAGATAATGCCCATGTGAAACAGCAACCATTAGTGTGTCATGAGATATTACCATAATTGGAAGGTCAATGTTTTATGTACAACAAAAGAAAAAAAAAACTTGAGAATCAGCCTGATAATATTGTTGGGTTTAAATCCCATGTCTAGTTAAAGGGTTTTGTAAGTTCTTATCCAAGTAGCTCCCAGTAGCCTGATGATATTGTTGGGTCTAAAATCCCATATGTCAGTTTTCTGGAGAGAACCTTAAATACTCAACCAATGTATAGTAGGATCTGTGACTTCTTATCGGCGAGTCTACATAGCTTTTTGAAGAATGTAGGGACTGAAACAATAAAAAAGGGATTCATTTGATACATGCCATTACAATTTTTCAAGAGTTGAGATATGCCATACAGGCCCATGTGTCATCCACTTGCAGGAGGCCCCCTACAAGTGACATGGCTGTGCCATATTTCCAAACTCTAAAAATTACAATGACATATATCTAACCGGCCCCTAAAAAATGGTTTTCAAACATTTTATTTGAGCGCAAGATCAAGTTTGAATCATTATACCTTGCCTAGATTGAGCTAAACATGACTTGGTAGATCAGTTATTCATATCAAGATCGAATCACATTATAAAGAGTTCAGACTGATCAAAATTATAAACAACTCTTCTTACATAATTCAAGTCATTGAGTGAATGACAAACTAATGGACAATAGTATCACATTGCAAGGAGACAGTTATAGTTAACACTATAACATATGGATCATTTGGCACACCTCCACAACCATCCTTACAATTTTCATACCTCAATGCTATGTTTTTACGGTGGTGAGGTGATATGCGGCGAGTAACTCCCTTCCAATCAACTAGGTGATGCCTGGTGATAAGGCGAGGTGGGCGACGCCATATCGGTGAACAAAAAAACAACATTGCAGCATAGAGAAAGAAAGAAAAAGGAAAAAAAGAAAAGGAAGAGGCCCAGCCCTCCTAACACCTGACCACCAGAACACCTCACGCAGCCAAAGACCTCACTCAGCAGGCCGTGTAAATGGGCTAAACGGAGTAGAAGGAACGGCCTGGAACAGTTTTAAACGGTGCAGTTTAAACGGTCCGTTTAGGAGATAGGGAAAAAAAAGCAGGAAACTGAAAAGGAGGGGCATCTGGGCGGGAGTTTGGGTGGCTGTTTGGGTGGCTAGGGTTGGGAAAAAAGGCTGTCACCAGAAACTTTCCTCTTTCGCGTCACTTTCCTTTGCCTCTACACATTCTCCTGCCGGCTGCGCCCTCCATCCTCCTCCTCCTGGCCGGCGCGCCGTGTAGCCTCCTCCTCCTCCTCCTCTTGGAGGCGCAGGATCCAGGCCGGCAAGCCCTGCAGCCTCCTCCTCCTCCAGGCGGCACAGGCTCCAGGTTGGCACACGCTCCAGGCGGCGCAGGCACCAGGCTGGCACGCAACCTCCAGGCTTTAGCGGCTCCTCCCACACCCGGCTCCAGGCCTCCTCACTGCCTCCCATCAACAAATTTTTGTTAAATCTGCTCAGATAACTTGCTACTGTACCAAACCGTTTAGGCCGTTTAGACGACATTTAAATACCGTCTAAACCGCCTAAACGCTAAACAAGGTGTCGCCGCCCGTCTACCATTTACCGTTTACGTTTTCATTGATTTGTACCATAATCAGACAAATTTAGTATCGGCAATTTTTTCAGTTACACTACAATGCTACAGAAACTGGAATATAAAGAATGTCAGTTATTAGGGAATTATTACTTGGATGCAACGCATACTGCTGTGCACTCCTAGCAATAACATAAGTACTGAATATAATAACACAGGTCGATCGTTCAGACACGGTTAATATGCAGGGAAGTCATGGACATAGCATTTATAATCCACTATTAGCTATTTTTCATGGTGCAGAAATACATTAACAGTGCCAAAATATGTTACAGAAAGTACAATCGCACCTTGCACCAATGATGAGTTACTGTGTTGCCGTCTCAAATTTCTTGAGCATATCACAGTGCGGTGTCTGGTTCGATAGACCCCACTGGCGCCGCTGCAGCTCAACCCTGCAGTTCTGTGCGATTACCGAGTAATAATCCCTCTCAACATGCCGCTCCAGTGTGGCACGCTCAGTGCTTTGGTGTGGATACTGCTCCTCAAAATTAGGCAGCTTGACATAGTATGTAACTCCACGTGGGGTCTGGAACTTGTGCTCATAAGGGTAGTTGCGGGAAAGGGAGTAGACAGGCTCAGATGATGGCAGGAAATTGAACAATAGAAGTAGTAGAACAGGCAGCAGCTGCACAAGCATTCGGACAGTTGAGCCACCAGAGTTTTGTTGTCCATGGGCATGCATCCCACCAGTCCTGAAATGAAACGTTCCAAACTGGCCAAATTGCCTGGTTGTGGCAGGCGCCATCCCACCAAAGAAGAAGCTCCTGAATATCTCGTCCGGGTCAAAGTCATCCTCATAGAACCCATTGTACGCTCTAGCATGGGAGGCCGGCCTCCTGTTGTACGTTACCGGCTCATCCGACCCAACCATGTCATATCTCTTGCGGCTTTCAGGGTTGCTGAGGCACTGGAAGGCCTTAGAGACGGCCTTGAAGGCGTCCTCTGCGCCAGGGGCCTTGTTCTTGTCTGGGTGCACCTTGAGGGAGAGCTTGCGGTAGGCCTTGCGCACATCTTCTACGGTGCAATCCTTGTCGAGGCCTAGGATCTGGTAGTAGTCCCTGGTGTGCTTCTTGACCTGGCGCACCACCTCTAGCTGCTCCGCCGTGTACTCCCTCACGACTGGCTCCTCTTGCCCCTCCTGCCTCTTCATGCCCTTCTGTTTCCTCACCCTCAGCCCCTCAGCCTTGGCTCCTTCCGCGGCAGCCGCGGCAGGTTCCGTCGAGGATTCGGGAGGCGACGACGAGGAGGCGGAGGCGGAGGCGGGGGAGTCTTCTTGTGGGTCGAGGAGCGGGGTGAGGAGGTGGTCGACGGCAAGGGAAGGATCGAGGCGCTTGGCCTTCGAGAGGAACTTGATGGCCCGGGCTCGGTCGCCGGCGTCGAGCGCGCCCTTGCCGATGCGCAGGCACTTGGCGGCGTCGTCCTTGTTCCCCTCCATGGTGCGGCCGCAGATCCTGTCCGCGCGGAGAAGCTCTCACGCAGGGCCGGCCGTCTACGTACTCAACGATCGAACCGAGAACGCGAGCGAGCTTCGTCGAGAAGCAGCCCGATCAGATCGGCACCGCCCCAACCCCAACCCCGATCAACAAATCTGCGAGAAGCAGCGAGGGGTCAGGAGAGGAACTCGAGCTGATGAAGTGAAGGAGGAGGAGGAGGAGGAGTTAGTTGGTCAAGTACCTGCGATCGCTATGTAACTCGGATTAGGGTTGAGGCAGTGGCGGATCGCCGGAGCTTGGGGCCGGGGAGGGGAGGAAGGGGATATGGCGACCGACGCCGACGCGAGGCGACGACCCACCGAAACTGATTCTTTTTGGCTGGGTTTTCTAATGGAATATTTTTGCTGCTATTTTCACGCGTGAAGAAAAGGTAAACGGGTGCGGAAATAGGCCGGATTTTGGAAAACAATGTCAGGCCCAAAAGGATTTCTTGGGCCTAGGAGGTTTCAATTTTGTTTTTACGTTCATTTGTAAGGAGAGAGAACATCATGCGACGATTTGCAGGGAGAAAGGAAATAATGGGCCGCTTTTGGTAAGCGTCGTCGGCCCGAATATTTTCCAGCTGGGCCCATTTGCCAGGCCAATCCAACCGCCTCCCCCATTCCATCCAGCGGACGCGCCGGGGCCCGGGGCTGCTTTCAGCAAGATGACGCTGCTCCGCCCGCTCTCCGCCGCCGCCGCGGCGCTCCCCCGATCAGCCGTGGCCGCTAACGACGTCAAAGGAAGGAAGTGGAGAAGCGTGAGGACGAACGCGGGAGGCGGGGGCTGGCTGTCTGGCTTGCTGGGCGGCCGGGGCGGGGGTGCCGCCACGGCGATGACGGTGACGCCGGGCACCGTGAAGGCCGGCGACCCCGTGCTGCACGAGCCGGCGCAGGAGGTGTCTCCGGGTGACGTCTCCTCCGAGAAGGTGCAGGGCGTCATCGACCGGATGATCGACGTCATGCGCAAGGCCCCTGGAGTCGGCCTCGCCGCCCCGCAGATCGGAGTCCCGCTCAGGGTATGTATAATTCTTTGCATCAGGGGTGCGCATGCTTTCTTGGGTTTGCCCATTAAGAGCATTACTCGCAAAAATTCCTGTCCTGTTCCAAGCATGGTGATATTTTCTGATGATTGGTCGACGGTTACAGATTATTGTTCTCGAGGACACTCAAGAGTACATCAGCTATGCACCCAAGAAGGACATTGAAGCGCAGGACCGGCGTCCTTTCAATCTTCTTGTCAGTACATTTTCCCACATTGTGATGCATTGCCCACTTGCCATTTGGAATTTGATAACATTCTCATGCCCTTCGTGTTTCTTGTCTTTCCTTGAAGCCAGGTTATTATCAATCCCAAGCTTAAGAAGACAAGTAAAAGAACTGCATTCTTCTTTGAGGGATGCCTGAGGTACGTTACTGGCATGCTCCTCTCTGTAAAGACCGCAATGTTATGCCACTTTTATCAAGTATCAATAGCTTTTGCAAACGAGAATACTAAGGGTAAGAAGCTGCATTTCACTGACTTGTACCATGTGTGTTCTTGCACGTTGTTTTCAGTGTTGATGGCTATAGGGCAGTTGTTGAGAGACATCTGGACGTTGAGGTGTCAGGTTTAGACCAAAATGGGAGCCCCATTCAGGTGCAAGCTTCAGGATGGCAAGCACGCATACTGCAGCACGAATGTGATCATCTTGAAGGCACACTGTATGTTGACAAAATGATCCCAAGGACATTTAGGATTGTTGATAACTTGGATCTGCCACTCCCCATTGGTTGTCCTCCTCTGGGTGCAAGATAATGTGGATAGCCTGCAATTTTTCTTGTCACATGAAGGTAATTGGCCTTTTTGTTTTTAAAGCATTTTTTCATACACGATCTGTTGATGTTCAATTATCTACCCAATACTAGTATTCCTTATTTACAGTAAATTGACTAGTACTACATAGTTTATACAACCCGTGAAAAAAAAAGTGGCCAGAAGCGGTCGCTTTAGCGCGACTTATCGGTACATAAGCGGTACTCAGGACTCCACCGTCGCCGCCCAGGCCGCCGGCACCCTGCTGCCCTGCGGGGACGCATGCCTGCGGCTGTGCCGCCACCAGATCTGGTTGAGGAAGGAGGCAGAGGGAGGGGAGAGGTCGCCAGCTGCTCCTGTGGGGACGGTGGCAGCAACATCTGCTCCGGGCTGGTTCGAGGAGAGGGGGGGAGGGGGAGGAGGGAGCGACAGCGTGATGACTGCGTGTGGCGGCTGCTGCTTCGGGTGTGTCTGATGGCTCCCTGGCAAGCTAGGGCAACAAGTTAGGGGCAGCGGTGAAGCCAGCGCGTTATCTCGTGGGGGTCAGCTAGCTTTGGCTAATGGGTCAAATAGGAGTAGCTTGTTAAGTGGTGCTAAACAGTGATTTACCTTTATTTGGCCGGAAATCGTCGGGGTCAGCTGACCCTGACGCTTCAACATAGCTTCGCCACTGACTTAGGGGGCTGATTGGGCCATTGCTGATGGGCCAGCACATGGCAGATGTTTGCTGGATTCTTTTTTTCTTTTTTTCCTTTTTTTTCCCTTCTCAGCCTTATTTTTGTTAGGCGCAACACTCGCATTGTGTTGGATGACACTCAGTGTTGAGGGTAACTCTCAACATGTTT
>BCLF01000104.1:837369-848313 GCA_001602275.1 Zoysia japonica | reverse complement strand
AACATGTACAGAAATACTTAATCCTCGATCTAATTGACAAATAAAGAAACTCTCCTATAAAATTATGATCTTTTCAATGGACGAAAGTGTGATTTTATTTTCCTAAGATGTCTTTTTTTCTAAAGGCAAATTGTCTATAGGACACTAGGTTTTAAAATATTATGTGTACAACTCTAGATGGTACTCCCTAATATCGATACAGTTGATTTTTAACATTAATTTGACTATTTATTTTATTAAAAAATTATGAATATAATATATTTTATTATAATTTACTTTATCATTGATGGTATTTGAAACACGATGGATACTTTTACATATTTAGGCCTCTTTTATAACAAGAGAATTTTTTCCTTCTTTTTTTTTAAATTGAATTGATTCTTGTGAGATTTCTGTGAAATATTTACATTTCAAAGGAGACTTTAAATAAGACATGATCAAAGTTAATGTTAGAGATTATTAGTGTCAATATTTTTAAATTGGATTTATACAGAAAATACTTTGTACAGAAAAAAAAATTCAAAACCAGCGTCCTCCAGATAAGTTTCCTTTTTAACGAGAGAAAAAGGGCATGCAAAGCTGCATCACAACATGGAGTCGCGTCCAAAGTCCAAACACACACTGGGCTTCTTTCGTCTTGCTGAAAGCAACCGGGCTTGGCTCGCGTTTTCTTGGGCCTAGCCCTTGGACATCAACTCCAGTCCAGCCTCACTAATCATCAACTCTCCCCGTCTCCAGGCATTATTCCGCTCAATCAAGAGCAGTGACGCTTTGTTCGATTTATTAATTTGTTGCGCTTGCAACTAATCCATCGAACTGAATCTTGCTTTAAGTTTCTCTGGCTTCTACAAGACGACGATGATCTAACCGGTTGACAAGTACTCTACCGGAAAGCGGCCGGCGGTGCAGGCGAGCCATGGCTCCACCGACGAGAAGAGGGCGGGCGGCGGCGGAGTCGCAGCCGAGCTCGTCGTCGGCACCAGCGCGGGCGCCGGGCGCGATCGAGGTGCAGCGGCGACGCGTGGGCGGCGGCGGGTGGACTAGCCGCCGGATCTCCGTCTACGCCTCCCGCGTCTACTTCCTCCTCATCGTCCTCCAGATCCCACTCTTCAGGTCGGTTACGGATCCCTTTTGACTGCCCCCACCCACAAAGAACAGACCAAGATGCTCAATTTCTCAGTAATTGTCCTGCTGTCTTCTCTTAGACTGTGGTGGCTCGAATTACCCGGCGTGCTTACCTTTAGGTGCTAGAATCATTACTTAGTCGGTGTTAGAACTCACTTCTCTACCGAGTATATGCATATTAAAAGGTGGAAAGCTGCATCTCTGAAGTAAAGGTTCATTTGGGCCGACTGCGTTCTTCTTACATGCTCTGGGGCGGTATGGATCTTACTAATCAGTCATCTACCGTGCTGAACACTGTTGGCACTGGCACTTCTCGGATTACCAGCTTGATAATATCTGTCACCGGCACCTAATTGGTTGAGTAAACCAAAGTAGTAAAGTACACACTCAATTTGCACTGATGGGGAAATGTCAGCATGATTGCATCTATAAGCATATCCTACTCCTGTACGCATAGCTTAACTATTTTTTCTGTTTTCATTTTATTTCAATCAGAGACATTCATGGTTTTGCAAGAGGTGATTTAGGGAACATCATACGATAAGTTGATTTTTTTCATACATCTGGCATTTCAGGGTCCCATGTAGAGCTGGCACTTGCACAACGCCAATTCAAGTTACATCATGTCAGTTGGTCTCAAATGAGATATTCCCGCCATCTGTTGTGAAGGCCATGCTATATCCTGGAGCTATTGGGAGCAACCTAACTAAAAGCATGACATTTCCAAAGTGGAGTGATCTATTTGACATATACAATTTGACGGAAGTAAGAACTGCTTCCACCGTAGTTGATCTCCAGCGTCTAGAGGTACCTTTTTGTTTTTGATAACAAATCTACGACTTTCGCTACAACAATGCCTGTATCAAGTCTTTACATTCTATTGTCTTTCTTCTCAATCAGATACTTGCCGGAAGCTACTTCTGTGTTGCTGGAGCACTCGTCGGCATCATAAATCCTGGGAGGATGACTTTGTTTGGTACACTTTTGGTTGTCTGGGGACTAGTGAAAGAAGCTCTATTTGGGAAACCAGTGAACAGCGATCCAGCACAATCAGCTTATGTCTACCCGACCATTATGATTGCACTGGTTTGTGCATTCATGTCGATAACGTACAATGTAAAGAAGACGGCAAGTAGTAGTCCTCCAATTACTGTTTCTAAGCCACTTCAAAGTTCTGCCAAGTCAAAACTGAAGTAGACACTATTGTTCATTGTGCTTCATTTCCATTAGCCAAGTTTGGGAATAACCTGAGGATGTTTCTATGTTGTAACATTTAATTTTCTCAATTGTATTGAGGAATCACATGTTCATACCATTTGTAACTCTGATTACTACAGCTAAATCTTTTCCCAAAAGTTTTGGTTTAGGCAGGAATTCCTAAACTGTTGATACTTGTGGCACTGTTCATTCAGCACAATGTTATTTATTCTGATACTTGTTCCAGTAAGGCATTTCTCTCATTTATTTTGCCTGCTATTTCGCGAAAATCTAGGAATTTGGGGCTTGTCTATTTTTCCTGCTATATTGTGGAAATATCAAATTGCAAGTATTTTCTATCTTGAGAAAGTAAGGACCAGGATACGGATTCAAGTTTTCTACCTTGTTGCTCTAATTTTAGTAGAAGAGTCACTTTTCTTGAATGCTCCCGTGTGGTAACTAAGAGTTCCATAACCGCATACATATTTTCCTCTAATTAGACAACCCAGCTCTTACGTCAGTATGAATGGTAAGATACTTTTTTCCAGTCACTTTTTATTGTGATATCTCCTTTATTTGAAAGATCAGATCATAAAGAGATTGACCGCTGCAAGTCTTCTGTCCTACTGTAGCTTGTCCATTCTTAATTTGCCAGTACTATGATAACCTTCCCACTGCAAATTTGTTATCCTGTGATATGCGTTGAAACATTCTACGGAGTACCTGATAATTTTGGTGGTATTTGTCATTCATCCAATTGAGAACTTGTGATTCAATTTTTTTCATTTTACATTGTGCATCAGGGTTTCGAGGTGCTACGCCCAGATAAAGCTTCCTTGGAGCATACAGTTTTACCTTGTGTCCATTTGCACAAATCTTGATGAATAAATGATCTTTTACCTTTTATAATGTAAAACTTCTCTTATAATTATAGCTATCAGTTTTAAAAGTTATTAGACAATTTTAAAAACTGATGCATGCGATAGTTTTAGAAACTATAAAATTTAACAGCTGAGATTGATTTCCAGTCTTACTTAAAAGTTAAAATTATATATTTGGTCTGGACTCTTATAAATTCCGCAAGACATCAGACTCCTCATTTTCCACATGGCAGTACTGCAAACGAGAACCTGGGGCTGGGAGACAGTTACCATCAATTCTGTGCAGGAGTTGTAATAGTGCATTTGACCTGGGAAAGCTGGTGTGGCCCCTGGTCACTGGTACTAGTAGTATTCCAGAGAATCTGCTGATTGACTTGGAGAGGAGAGACGAATGTTCTGCGAAGACTTGGCGCTGCAAAAGCAGTGCATGATTACGGAGCAGCGATTCAAGCTGTCTGCCGGTCCTGCACCAAACAAGTGGTTGCTGCTCTTCCTTTCTGATTTCTCCCATGCAGGAACCAGCTGATAGTCAGAGACAAAAAGAAGCAGAAAACTACAGAGATACCAATTGGACGTCTGAGTCTGAGCCAGGGCCAAGTCCAAACCAGCTAGGATTAGCGCTTTGCCTTGCCTTGCTGAGCAAAATGGTGGGCATGGCGTGCCTTATATTATGATGCTCCTGTACGTTGATGTCGCTGTTGACTTTTAACATTAACTTTTATCATTTGTTTTATTTAAAATTTTTTTATAAATATATATATATTTTTTAAGAACGGAGGGAGTAAAAGGTTAAGTTTTGGAACAATGATTGGATGCAGCATCTGAGATATATGTGCCACTGATGAGAGCTACAGAAGTTTTGCAAACGAATGTAGTGATCCTGAGTGCTGGGGCTGCCGCTACCAGTTCACCTGGTCTTGAAAGCCGGAGCCTGATCAGGTCCTGTGATCTTAGCCCCGCAGGTCCTGTGATCTTAGCCCCGAAGTGGTAACAATTCGCTGCATCCAGGGCTCGCTTTTGCGAGTAAATTTAGCAGCGCCATGATTGCTCCCCGGAATCTAATCCGGCTCGAGCTAGTACATAACGAGAGAGACGATGGCACTGAACTACTGAAGAGTGAAGGTGACGGTGTCATTCGCGTTGCATGCCCGCAGCTTAATCCGACGGTGTGAAAATATTCGCTCGTGGCAGCGAATGGTGCATTCTTCTTTGCCTATCCTTTTTAATTAAAGCGATCAGTTAGTACAAACGGAGGAAGGTATATATAAACTCTCTTTGTTTCTAAATTGTTGTCGCCGCTGACTCATCATCTTTAACTATTTGCTTTATTTTAAAAAATTGATAAATATCATATATATTATTATAATTTACTCTATCATCAAAGCTATTTGAAACCTGACTTATAATTTTACATATTTAAATATATTTTAAATAAGATTAATAATCAAATGTGATGTTAAAAGTCAACAGAGACAACAATTTTTGCACTTAGGGAGTATATATTTACAAATCGATGGTTTTCCCCCGCAAACTAGAATCATGGTAAACAGTCAAAAAGTTGGGAATAATCCGTGTCACGCTCCATTCAAAGGACACATTCACCTCAACCAACCCCCTTTTTTTTAGTTTGGTGCAAAGGAGTTAGCAAACCGCATGTGAAAATATAGAGTAGCCAAGAAAGTTGATGGACAAATCAAGGGAATTAAACTCGCATTTTTCCATTCTTTAACTGCGGCTTTTATTGGGAAAAAAAGGGGCGGGACAATGAAGACTGTTTACTGTCATCAGTCACACTTTTTTCTTTCGTTCTCACGTGTCCCTCCCTCCTCCATTTCGGTTTTTCGGTTGCTGCTCCTCCAAATGATGACCAACCCTTCAACTTGTTGAGGGCTGATTACATTATAATTCATTCAAAAGAGGGAAAAAAGAAAGAAAAAAAATGATCTTCGTGCGGCGATCATTGACCAATCTCGTCCGTTGTTAGTTCGATCTTCAATCTTGTACGTTTATTTCTTTTTTTTTTCTTGTATATGTGTCTGTGATCGTGTTAGATCAACCTGAAAAAGGAAGGGAAAGGATAACAAAATTGGATCAGTTGGGAGCACTAGATGGAGCAGTCCGTCGCTGTCGAGGAAATGCCACCGTTAGAAATGGCACTCGGCTTACCGTAGTAAGATGTTCTGGGCATGCTGCACCGGAAGCATTCGGTTCGGTTGGCGTAGTTCTGCACGTTGCAACCCAACCTGGGCCACGTTAACAACATTGTCAGAAAACCGTATGTGTACAACTGAAAAAAGATATCACTACGTACTGCACTACTGCATGCAGTAGGCGTCATGCGTTCATGCTTGTATGCTGCATTTTTAGTTACAAACTTAAATGGCTAGAATCTTGGAACGAATGAGCAGTTAAACAGCAAAAGTAACAGTTTCACCTTGGGCAGATCCAGTCGCCGGGCTTCATCCCGGCCTGGCCGGCGACGGTGTACCCCCAGCCCTGCGCGACGGCGGCGGTGGCGTCGTTCTTGACGGTGGTGCACTTGAAGCAGCTGCCGCGGGAGGCGTAGTTGTGCGCGCCGCAGACGCAGCAGTACCAGTCGCCGGGCTTGACGTCCCAGTCGCCGCCCATGGCGCCGTAGTCCGTCCGGTCCACGCCCAGCCTCGCCTCGCCGCAGCGCTGGCACGCGTCGCGCTTGCAAAAGTTGAGGTACTGGCATGACCGGCAGTTCCAGTCGCCGGGCTTCCTGCTCGTCGTCACGGTCATCTTCTCCATTGTCCTGTTTTGGTGATGAGCTAGCTGGCTGAGCAGCCTGAGCTTCGCTTGCTTGCTCTGGATGGTTTGAAGAGGGAGGAGGCGCGCGGGGTTTTATATAGGGTTTGGTGCGGTGAGCCTCGTGCGTGCTGCCAGTTCAGATGCATGGGCTCCAGGTAAACCCGGCCTGTGCAGTTGCGGAGAGAAGAAAAGCTGGCCGTTGTTACAACTGGGGAATCTCCAAAGGTTGATGGGACCTATTACAAGCTCTTTGGCAGCAAGAGACTGATAGATCGATCTGGGTTATGTAAGCGAGCATCCTCAGGTGTTGTCAACTTCATCAAGCTTAATTTTATTTTTGACATAACAATATTGAAATCCTGATATAATTACGTCGCCATGTATATATTTGAACATGAGAAAAAAAGTTGCACTCCCTCCATTCTAAAAATTGTTGTCACACGCTATTGCATATTTGAACTCACTGGCAACATTATTCTTAGAACAGACGGAGTACTTCACGTGAGATGAAGGGCGAGCTTGCACATATACTCTAAAACTATAGACGCATCACGTGAAGTGTGAGTACACTTTCGCATGGTGGCCCTAGCTAGCATCTAGTGCAAAAATATAACAACTCCCAAAGTTAAATCCTAAGATTCCACATGCAGTTTCCTAGTAGCATGGTTTGTGCGTCAGCTCATATGCAAGCAGTTAATATTTATATACTCACATATGTCTCGTGATTAAAATTTTTAATGGAGTTCAAAAAAATTACTTTTTGGACGTACGTCACTGATGATACGCACTGTTATTCTTAATTATACAGCTGTTCCATGGATAACAAAACTGGGTTAGAGTAGTGCAGTTAACTTTTCAGAACTTCAGAACCTTATTAATGGTATGTTTCGTCACTATCAGTATATATACTATGCTTGTACAGACAGCGTGCTTCACACAGTGCCGAACTAATTTATTAGAGACACATGAATGCAAAATTCTTCTGGTGGCCTGTAGTTAGATCACGTACAAAAATATCTTGATTAGCATTAGATATTTTTGCGTAACAAATATTCCTTGTCAAATCGCGACTCAATAATTGTTTATCCAGCGGCCGGCGGCACGATTTCTGAGGGCGGCTAGCAAGGTTTTACGTGATTCCGATGGAGAAAGGCAAAGGTAGATGGCCTAGAGTATGCAAGGAAGGCCTTATGTGGGGGTTGCATATTCTCTCTAGCAACCCACAATCATGTAGGAGGCCCATGCCCAAATTAATTAGATGCCCTCTTCCATCATCGATGTTTTGGATAATGATACGGTCTCTAAAACATAACTTTTGATTTCTATTTTTTATAAAAATATTTATTAAAAAATAACATATTTATAATTTTATGAAAGTACTTTTCAAAACAAATCTAATCATATGATTTTTATATTTTTAAACTTAACAAGTTAAAACTTATTTTAAATTTATATTCTCAATGTTTGATCAAAACAATGTCCAAAATGACTTTCTTTTTAAACCGGAGAGAGTACATGTGTGTCTGCGTCTATGCACGTGTGTTTTGATTCGTTTCTTGAGCAATTATACGCGGATGTATCGATGACACGTGTAGTACGTTCTCTATTACCAATATACTTTTTTTTTCAAGAATCACAAGAGAATGCCTTTAATTACATTGATGAAATAAATAGGAAATGCAGCCATGTGCCCTGATAATATTTTTTGTTTTCCGAGAGAACACCACCAGAATTATTTCTTGGATACTTAAGTTGTCGATCGAATGAAAACGGCTTGCATGGCATGCAGGTTCCCTCTTCATGTGAGCCTAAGCTAGTTGTGTCTGCCTAGACGCCGCCTGACTCGGAATGCAGCATTTCCGTTCGCTCGTGTAGAACGGGCATCTCAGATGTCACCGTGCTGTGTCACGGAATCAAATCCTTCCGCTGCGCCTGTCGGAGGGTGGCCGGTGATGGAGATGGATCCTTCTCATCACCTCTCCATTATTTCGGTGATCACGAGCGAGCAGATCCGTTTGCCCCCACGAACTCCATGATTTTAAAGTTCATTCAACGCCTCATGCACGCGCTGCGTATTCGTGCTTGAGTTGATCTCGACTACTTCCACAATTATATTATTCGCGGCCCCATGCAATGCTATGTCTTAACTTGCATATTCTTGCATATGGTGATACAGCTAGTAAAACAATATAATTTGTAGATTTATTTCTATCCCCATCTACTTATTATGTTGTTGTTGTAGTTTTCAGTAAAATTACACATATAACCCCTATCACCTATAGTTAACTAGCACTCCCTGCGTACCAAAATATAAGAATTTTTAGGTTTAAGTAAAAATCAAATATTTATCACTTTGACCATTAATAATATATAATTAATAAAATTCTATCCTATAAAAATTATATTTTTGAATTCATCGTAAAATAAGCTTTCATAAAAATTAAATTTTTATATTAGAAAGTATGTAATTTTTTTAGATATTATTAGTAAAAGTTAAAAGAGTTTGACTTTTATCTAAACCTAAAAATAATGCTTATATTTTCGGACGGATGTAAGTAATTGAATAACACTGGTAGAGTTAGCAATATGGAATCCAATCACCACCACCTTCCCCGAAGCTAGTCCAGGTGCAGGCAAGCCGCTGTCTTTGACAGCCCCTGAAACGACCGGGTTTTCACTTACCTTTCGATAAGTCTCGATCTCTTGTGACATTGCCAATCTCAGGAGTTTGGCAATCACGATATCACAAGCGATCAATCAAGAAACCATATCAGAAATATTAAACAAGAAACAAATTAGAAAATAGTAGATCAGAGTGAAATTATTAGAATAAAATCCTCCAAAGGGGTCCATCGGCACGCAGGCCGGAAATATCTCAGAGCAGATATATCACTACCGTGAATCCGACAAAAGCAACAGCGGAAGCATCAACGTGGCAGCAGTAGCGAACCTCCTCCACACAGGCTAGCTCGAGCGCAGGAGCGAACGTCACGGGCCGTCAGAGACGTAGTCGAAGTCGAAGCTGAGAGTATCCTCTGAAAACAATAAATTAGAAAGCCGTGAGTACGAATACTCAGCAAACCGCGTACTACCTAACAACAATGTATGCATGCAATTGGTTTCAAGGGTAAAGGCATAGCTCAAGTGCTAAAAGCAAGTTTAAAACATTTTATTTTATTTAAAGTATGCAGGAAAGCTTTATTTTTAAACTTGTCAAATTTTATTATCTTGCCCCGCAGAGATCTCCGTTATCTCGGACGAGGGTTCATTTTAATGCCGATGTAATCTCCACTCTCGGCCACAGCTCAAAGGCCGGAGTCGAAAACATTTGGAAAAAGAGAGGAGAAAGAAAAACAAAACTACTCAACGAGGAGCACAACTCAGGGGGGTGTCCTTCCAAAAGGACGTGGCAATGCGCATCGACTAAAACTCTGCAGAGGTTATGCACTTGGACCCACGAGAAGCGTCATCGGGAACTACCGTCTTAGTCCCGACAAACACACAAGACCCGTCCACAAGCTTTAACTGGCGTCATCCGTCCTTCAGAATAGGGATCCCAAGAGCCTACGCAATCAGGTCCTGAAGTTGTGAAGAGCCTACCACTGATCAGGTGGGGTATCTCGATCTCATGTGGGGAGTCAGAGCTCTACACCACACT
Organism: Zoysia japonica; assembly: GCA_001602275.1. Lineage (NCBI taxonomy): Eukaryota > Viridiplantae > Streptophyta > Magnoliopsida > Poales > Poaceae > Zoysia > Zoysia japonica. The sequence continues at coordinate 838,680 of BCLF01000104.1, read as the reverse complement.
AACATTACACCGCCGACCCACGGGTAAACAACCAATCTCGGCAAGCTTCAAGATCAAGCCAACTGCCCATACAGGGTAACGTGGTGTGCATGGTTGTCAACTGAGCGTACAATGCTCGAAGGACTCGGTCCTTAATTGCCGGGGCAGGCACCATCTCCAACCTCAACGCCAACAACAAGTCTCTCAGAAAGATCCCAGCCCGGATCTTCCCGTTGTACCCGCAACAGGTACGCCCACAGGGACTTCCCAAAAGTCCCCCAGCTCCTCATACTCCAACCTGCCCCCACTAAATAGTTATGTATAGTTATTTACAATACTCACACATTTGAAGCACAGTTAAAAAGCATTTAACACAAATTCCATTTTATAGTGATAGGTGTGTGATGAAAATAAATGCGACTAAGCATGGCTAAGCAAAAAGTAAAATAAATGTACTAAAGCAATCCTAAGGTTAATATTTGTGGAATAGTATGCTTAGGAATGTTGCTAGCACATTTTAAAATAGTTGGCATGCAAATTAAGGTTGCAAACAAAACATGCAGTTTAAAATGCTGGGAACAAAGTGATCAATGACGCGGCTTGCCTGCCAAATCGGGATCGAAGTCGGGATCCAGATCGTCGAACTGAGCTGGCTCGCAGAACTCCTCCTCAGGGACAGCAGCTAATCACAACACGAACAACAGGGATTAGACACTAATTACGCGACAAAGAATAGAACCGGAATTAAATCTAAATTGAAATTACTAGACTAAACGTGCGCAAAACGGTTCCCGGGACAACCCTACACGATAATTGCGACGAGACAATTCAACTGAACAATTTTGAGATTAATCGGAGATCAAACGGAGTTTCTCGGAATTGAAGACAATCGAGACCACAAGGATTTAGATTAATTGCAGAATAATTAATCGCAGAATAAGTTAGCAATTAATCTAATCAATTAATCGGAACGGAAAATGAATTTAGGAGAAGAGAAATTGTTCACACCGAGATCTGAAATTCGGAGACGAAATCGGAGATCGGATACTCGAAAACCGGAGCCGGCTACCTGGAACTCAGTGCTGAAACATGATTACACGCGCTGAAGAACTGATAATTGGAGAGAGAAGAACCGGAACCAGAGGTGAAACGGCCTAGTGGGAAAATCGAAGCAGGCTGACGCTGAGAAAAAAAAATCGAGGATAAGGACGATGCAGCTGAGGGTGACGGGCACTGGCTTCGGAGATCGAGGTCAACCGAGACGCGGGCGACGCGGACGGCGACAGCAGGCTCTGGCTGACGCGGCGACTGCGCGCGAGGATCACGTCGAGC
>BCLF01000104.1:824526-835273 GCA_001602275.1 Zoysia japonica | reverse complement strand
CCCCCCCCCAACCCCCCCCCCCCCCCCCCTTCCAAGGAATAGGGAGGCCGGAGGGCCCGTGAAGTTGAAATGAGTTGTGTGTAGAACATGATGTGTATTTGAATGGTTGAAGCAGCCTTCTTTGAAATATAAGAATTTCATTGCAATCATACATGAATTTGTTATATATTCCTTCTGAATTTGTTGATTTGAATTAACTGGCAGCAACAATTTTAGAATGGGGGAGAGTAATAAGTCATTTTCATAGTAAAAATGTAAATTGGTTTTTTCAAAATTCAAATGTAGCTTGAATAGGGATCTAAAAAAGTTAATTTTTATCATTTGAGTAAAAGATAGGTGTATATCGCAAATGCAAACGGCATGTCGCATGCTGAATAGAAGCATGATAGACAATTAATGCTCATAAAATTTTTACTGAAAATTAGTACTCCCTCTATTATAGAATAAGTGTCTTTTTTTTTACTTTTCGAAATCATGTTTGACTATTCGTTTTATTAAAAAAATGTTTAAAATACAAACATGATTTTTAAAATTAAAAATGTGACACTTATTCTGAAACTGAGGCAGCAGGAGGGAACTAAAATTTAGAAGATGCCTTCAGCCCTCACTAACTTTCTACTAGTTGCCCGGGAATGGGATGCCCACTTTCAAAATCAATTAACCACATGTGGGTCTGCTGACAAATGGACGGACGGATGGGAGAGATTTGTGGCGCGACAGTTGCTTGGCTTTTGCTTGCGTGGCAGGCCTCGTGCGTGGGCATATAATTTCGCGGTGGAAACCGTTGCGCTCTCTCCATATCTTTGTTTTCCTCTCCTTCTCCTTCCTTGATCCCCTGCATTGAGCTCCATAACCTCCACTATTGCTTCAACATATATTGTTCCTTGATCCTGAATATATGGAGATGTGTGATGAGAGTGATGCATATGCAAGAGCTAAGCTTGCTTTGAGTATATGAAATCCGTGCGAATTTTGGAGTAAATAACTGATGCAATTCCCACATGAATAGAAACACATCTCCAAGCGCTACCAGACCCTGTGTTAGAGTATATGGTAGGATTAGATAAGAATCCGATTTATTATGGTAGGTTAGATTAGTTTCTATACTTACCCTGGTTTGTTATATTAGGTTAGATTAGTTTTTATACTTACCCTCTCCGGGTTACTTAGGTCGTGTTTGGAACCAGCTAGATTATTATAATTTGGATTATTTAATGTTAATAGTTCCAAACACGTCGGTTTTTTCTAGATTATAAAAACTGAAAACTCAGATTATAATAAACTCATTGTACTTAAAAGATGATTATACCTAATGAATGACAATTTTGCCCTTATCAAATCTCTAATTATTATAAAAATTGCCACCGCTCCTCAACAACAAAGGGTAAATAGGTCATTAGTTGAGAAAAACTAGATACGTAGTTTTTATAATTTGGCCTCCAAACACATCTAACAGATTATGTTTATAAACTAGATTATATAAACTACCTCTAAAATCCAGATTATAATAATCTCTGCTGGTTTCAAACAAGGTCTTAGGGTCCAAGTCACGTCCTCCTATTTACGCCAGCTCCCGAGTCTCAATATAATCATCCATTCAGAGTTCAATCTCCCTCTATCATTCTCTCACGTGGTATAGAGCTAAACTACGATTCAGTTCCGCTGCCCACCCTCCCAACTCTAGCGCTTCCGCATCGCGCGCCCTCGGAGAGGTCGATCGCTATGGTCTCCGCCGGGGGCAACGCCCTGTTTAGTCGATGGATCCTATTGATCCAACCATTATTGTTGTCTTTGTTATCCAGTAGCTAAATCGAGAGGAATCCTCACGTGAAGCTACTGCAATTTTTTTTTCTTATTTCTCTAATTTTTACTCGATCACTGATCGAGGTTGCGACGCCCATAGCTGTTGACATCACGAGCTTCTTCTCCGACATCGACATCGACTCGTGCTTCATGTGCGGCATTATCGAGCGCTCGACACTCCAGAGACCCCGTTCATGTGTCATCGTCCGGCCGCCTCGACAGCACACCTTCGCCTTCATCATCGCCATCATTGGGACGTCCTTGACAATGCCGCCACGCGGCATGGTCATGTTCCCGCGCTCGTCGTCGGTTTGATCACCCGACCACATGCGCGTGACTTCGAGGCCGTGAACCCTGCCTTCGAGCCAAAAGACTGTTGCTGTGTCGCCTCCTCAGGCCGCAGCATTGTCGCACGTGTATCTCTTCGCCGCTGCATCTTCATCGCCGTCTTGTCGCTTGAAGACCTACGGGCGCCGCGACTCCCAACTCAGGGGCCGCCCCAATCATCAGCACGCTCAGGTCTTCGTCGAGCTTGTGGTTCTTCTCCGCCTATCTCGAGCACCACCACTGTGCTCCTTCAGCCAACATGCGTCCCACCCTTGGCCGCCAGTTCTACTTCGTCTTCATCCTTGACCACCACGTCCACGTCGTCAGACTCGCAGTCTCTACCTCGACCTTTCTTCGTCTACTCTGGCAATTTTGGGTTGCATCGGCACTCTTCTCCTTGTCGCTCTGCGCAGCGTGACCGCTTTGGAGGCTTTCTCTTCTGATCTCCTCCGACTTGGTGTTTTTGTTTGTGATGGTCCCTACCTACGTATGCTTGGTACTGGCAATATTGATGCGTGCTTTTGACCCCGACACGTCTTCGGGCCTAGTGTAACATCCTAGGCCTGAAATACGGCTTCGGACCCGCTCGCACGCCGGACGGGTCCCACCTCGCAGAATAACTGTTTACACTTTCGTTCTCGCTTCGCGTAAAAGGGTTAACCCAAGTTATTACTGCATTCTAAAGTTGGGTTTTTAAATTGGTCTCCACCTCCTCAAATAGCCGATACAAACTAAACCCGTGCAGCTACAGTGTTTCCCAGTGCCTATGCTACAGTACTGCTACATTATTGGCATTCTCCTCCCTTAGGACTCAATGTCCTTGTTAAAGAGCGGACCAATCTACCCTTTCGAGACAGATGTATCCAGAATCTCCCCTCTTGGCCATGTGTATGTCTAGTGCCGGCGTACGTGCCATGCCGTGTCCACGCTGGGCTCACGCGCCATGCACACTGTACCCGCGCCTCTGGCACGTACACGCCCGTGAAACCGCGAGAGTCGGCTCTGATACGATTCTGTAACATCTCAGACCCGCTCGCACGCCGTGCGAGTCCCACCTCGCAGAATAACGGTTTACGCTTTCGTCCTCGCTTCGTGTAAAAAGGTTAACCCAAGTTGTTACTGCATTCTAAAGTCGGATTTTTAAATTGGTCTCCACCTCCTCAAATAGCCAGTACGGGACTAAACCCGCGCGGATACAGTGTTTCCTGCACTAAACCCTTCGCTTTTTTTTCCAAGGCTAGGCACCTGGCAAACCCAAAGCACACTTCGTTCATAGCGGTTCGACGTCTCTGACTTCGGCATCACCCCTCTTCACGGTGCCTCGACAGACTCATCGTCCTCTTCCAGGGTGCATCCTTGTGTACCCATCACATTGCCGCCCTCCCTGCACCCACGGCATTATGTGTGCTTCCTCGACATTGGCATCATCCACTCCAGCTCGCTCGACCACGGTTACCTAAAGCATGGCACCACTTGACCATGGCTACTCGTCCTCTCTCTCGGCTACCTCAATATCGGCGCAAAGGCTATAATCATGTTAAGTGCTCTTGTCGGTTTCTTCTCTAGTCCAAGCGTCGCGATGCTCACGCTAGGGCTGCGGGGATGTTAGAGTATATGGTAGGATTGGATAAGAATCCAGTTTATAATGGTAGGTTAGATTAGTTTCTATACTTACCCTGGTTTGTTATGGTAGGTTAGATTAGTTTCTATACTTACCCTCTCCGGGTTACTTAGGGTCCAAGTCATGTACTCCTATTTATACCGGCTCCTGAGTCTCAATACTACCATCCATCCATCATTCATACAACTCCTCCTTCTCTTGTCCTCTCACACACTGTAGTTTTCCTAGAAATTGGAGTATTGTCTTTGACTAGAGTTTCTTTTAACCCGAGAGAAAGATAGTTTTCCTATGATAAATTTAGCAACCGTAGGGAAAGGGTCTCTTTCTCCACGGTTTTACTTATTTTCTAGGTAAATAAAATACCTTTCTTACAACTTTTCTGGTTTCCTAGTGAAATCAACATAGGGGAGGCCATTTCAAATCTTTTTACCATACTCCTCTCATCTCTTCTCTTTTCTTCTCTTCTCTTAATTAACTCACGCATATCTCCCACAACCAAGGTTGTGCAAGCTCGGTGCAAGCAATGGTGGCGGTGGCAGTGGCAGCGGCGGCGACTACAACGGGAGGGTGGTGGCAGCCTCATGTATTTTTTTCATAGGGTGCACAGTTTCCCTATGGTTTTGGTCCCTAGGAAACGATGGTCATGTCTTTCCCTACCATTTCATGGAAATCCATAGAGCAGATTTAGTTATCCACCGAAATGTTCCCTAGGAAACATTCCCCAGAGGGTTTCATAGGAAATACTTTCCCAACTGTTTTACAGCCTTTCCTTAGTGTTTTCATTGTATGAAAACTGGTTGATTCTAAGTAGCAAAGGAGAGCGCCTTACACCTATACACATTTTCAATTTGCGGTATTAGAATTTGAGTTATTATATATTGCCATATGACTAAAAACTTCTCAGCATCCTTGAGGAATCAAACATAGGGAACCAAAATTCTAGCAAGTCTTACTGTTCATTTGTTTGTGTTCCCTTTTTATACATGATGTAATATGTACAATATCATGTTTATAGAAACCAACGTTGAATCAAACATATGAAACCTTATCTTAGACCTGTTTGGATCCACCCAGATTATAGAATCATTTTTTAATAATGAAAACAAATCTAGCCTTTTGCACAAGTGCATATGATCAAAATCTGAACGCTTACACGTAGTATGAAAAACCAAATAGAATCAAAATCAAAATGAACAAAAGAAAAGATTACAACATCTAATTAATCTTCCTCCAAACTTGATATTATATTTTACAAAAATCTGGATCTCCAGATTTTTATAAACTCATAATCTACGTCAACCCAGCAAAATTCAGATTATACCTGACAAAATACACCTTAGATTTCACAACTGCCAGTATACATTCCTTATTTTTCATTTGTCATACCCTATTTCTGAGATACACTGTGCATCACGTATCAGTCCCTGGATCAGTACGCACTAACACATCAGAATGTATATCAAAAGCATACTTCGAATAGAAGGATATACCTGATAACGGACCTTTAGCGGTAACTCGGTGAGGATTGAAATAATTCACAACCAGTCGATCAGCTAGAGGTGAAGCAAACAACGGAAAACATGGCCCAAAGCCACAATCAAACTTAGGAAGCAGAATGAAAACCCAGCACGTTGTCGTCTTCTACGAATCTTTTCTGCCTAAAACCACAGCTGTAAACTGTGAGTACATAAGGTACTCAGCAAGCCCTAACACTAAGCAGGTGTATATATAGATGCACATTTGGCTGTAGCAAAGATTAGGCTATGAGGTTTTCTTTTCGCGAGAAGCCAGTTTTATGCCGGGTTCACTACAGAAGCTTTGCAACAAAAGGATCGCAAGATATTTGTTGTGGTCCTGGGGGAGATGTCCATTAATCCCGCCAGTGCCCAAGTTTTAGTCGAGGACCTGGCACGCACCCGTACCATCCCCTGGCACACAGCCTACACTTTCCAAAACACGAGCACCTCACCCACTCACTCCAACAAGGATAATATGAGACTAATCAAAGTGAGCCCAAGCTGTAGTGTGTCAATACCGTGACAACGGTCATTCTGAATGGATTATACACTCTGTACACCCACAGGCTATGCTCCTCCTGATCAACAGAGTCGCATAACGTTCACTCCAACACACACTAAGGTACCCGCAATATCCACCTCAAGATACATACAGTGGTCATCTCTCAGGGGTTTTGCCTGCCCCCGATGACGCGATAGCACATTTCCGGAGCCGAACCGTGGGTTTAGAGCATCCACGTCTGTTCCCTTGACCCCGTATATAGACAGGTTATTACACAACCAGAGGGCTATACCGGTGGGCAGTACGATCCCATGGCGCGGGCTATTGCTGTAATCGAAGACCAGACCGTGAGTATCTCACGTCTGCTCCTGCGGCTTGTATCTCTCGACCTCTTAGGTGCCATTGCGGATAACAAAAGGGGTGGAGTGAGTCCCGCCCAGATAGGTTCTGTTATTGCACGAAATCACTACGTTAAGGTCCGATGAACCGGTCCTTATATGGCAGGGGCGGCACTCGTCCACGACAGGTGGACTAGTCCGAAGCCTATACACCGCATACAGCTATAGGAGTCCGCCCCACGACCAAAAACATTATCCCTTCCCATCATCTAGCACCAGTTGCACTAACACCCATCCCACTTTATTTAACACACACCACCAAACTCATTTTAACACATTTCATAAGAGGATTGGTGTATGGTGTGGCGATGCACTGCATCGTATATAAGCATTCTACTATCAAGGCAGCTTTTTGTCTGTTAAAAGATTAACGAAGGAAATCCTATGGTTATCAAGAGGGTGTCATCAACGGGTAGCAAGGTAGTATTCATATTTAGTGTGAGCAAGTAACTGACATAAATATAAATACATAATAACAAGTAGGGTATTAGCTACACAACGTTTTTAAATATAGATTAACATAAATATGCAAGCATTCAGGTCATATGGGTGCGCAAGCAAAACATAGGATTAATATGATCAAGGGGTTAGAGCTTGCCTGAAAATCCTTAATCTTCAAACTTGTCTTCTCGATAATCTTCGAGTTCGGGTCTTGAATTGTTGGCTTGATGCTGAAGTCTTCGGGCTTTTCCTCGTATGTCCATTCTTCTGTCTTCTCTTGGATCCGAATCCTCCTCGAGCTCGGCATTGTCTACACGGTAGAATATGTCTAATAAAACTACCGTAAAAGAAACAAAGGTCGAGAAGAATCAATAAGATTCAATAAACTTCAAATAAGAGCCGGATAAACTCCACGAAGAAATCAAAGGATAATGCCATGCATGTTGCGGTGACTAATGCAATGCTCATTATTTTACATGCACCTTAGTATTATTTACTATAAGTTAATTATTAGAATAAATATTTATTTAGATGCTTTATTCTAGTGCTTATGAGATTACATGGGTAGTTAAGCATGGCTAGGTATTAGTCAACTATGCTAAGGCCTTCATGTAAGTATGAACTTAGATTGCGGTTTGCTTAAGGTAATACCAGGAATTCTAGGTGTCGTTTTATGCACAATCATGACTTAGCGGTATTTTCTATGGATTAGTGATTAGCTATTTAGTTCATTTTAAACAATGCTTATGTGTTTGTGCTAGCTGTTATGTAAGTGTATGCATTGTCAAGCTTCTAAAGCACTAATGTGTTAATGTAGTTTTAAGCTAATATGAAGCATGTTTAGTTGACATGACAAGTGGGTGAGGTGTCATTTCATATGCAATCTTATTTATATCATATATTTAATTAGATGCATTCTAAAGCACCCTTATTTAGTTTATGACTAAATGAATGAATGTGTAATGACTAGAGATTATTTACTTAATTTTCTAATATGCAGTTGCTCCCTATTGATTAATGGTTGGTCACCCAACATGTGGTACAGGTAATGATGCATGGTAAAGTGTGTAAGTGTGCGATTGATTAATTACTCAATTCTCTAAGTGTGCGCAATGATTGGTATTTAGTAACTAATTATTTAGTTTTATCCCTATAAATAAATTACTAAAGCTAGTGTGTGGCATTTGTCCTTAGTGCATATGAATGCAAGGTCAAATGTATACATGTATTTGTTAATACCTCACGTTACTATAATGTGCAGGAATCCTATTACAATTAAAGATCACATTATTTTATTATGTGCGATTGCTCCTTAATGATTAAGGGCTAATTATTAAACCTTATATTTATAAGAAAATTACTATGCTAATTAGATGTCATCACTACAGTTGCGGTGCAAGGCATCGTACCATTATTATCTATCTAACTTATATATGTGAGTTACACCAAGTGATCAATAATTAATCATCTGGTTTTATTAATTAAAATACTAGGGCTAATAAGTGGTAACTATGCTAACTTATATATTATTGCATAATGGACAGCATGTTAATGAGGAACAATGTATCATGGCGAATTATTTAATTTCTAAGTACCTGTAGGTCTGATTAATAATTTAACTGCTTGATTTAATCTTTATAGTTAAGTTTCTAGAACTATTGTGCGGTGTTGGTGCGAGGGCATGTGAATGTAGGATAAGATGCATGTGTGCCATCTAATATTTACTTTATTTAATATTATAATAAATATGAAACTAATCTATTATGATTAAAGGTTAATTACTTTATTTCAAAATACGCAGTTGCTTTCAATGCATACAACAGGTTGTTCGTGTTTTTATGCATGTCGACAACATAACGAAAATGCAATCTATTTATGATATGATTTTATACTATAATATGATACGCGATAAATACCATATTAAGAACTAATAATAACCGACCAAGAAAATAAAGGTGAACTAAATAAAAGCTTTAAAAGATCAAGAGTAGAGGAGACCTGATTGTTAAGAAGGGCTCAGGCTGGATTTTGGCATTGTGGTAGATGTTGGATTGGAATGGATAGAGTTTGAATCCATATAGACTTATTAGACCACGGATATCATTTATCGGGAGATTGTAAGTTTTGAGATAATATAGGGGCTTGTATATGATAATCAAACAGGAGGGTTCTCAAGGGCTAGTCTATCATTATGACTAAGTGTTGGGGCCTGGACGTAAAAAAAGTTAGACTAGATTGTAAATAACAGTAAGTCTCAGGGCTTTTTCTGAAAACTCGACTAATATGGAAGTTGATAGAACTCGGAGGGCTTTTCTGAGAAATGAGATTTTTACCGTGAGGGGCTTCGTTTACCAGTGGTAAAACCAGTGGACCACGACGTGGGGACTGCTGTGGACCTTGCCGACGGTGAGCCGGTAGTGGAGCCCAGAGAGCCTCGAGGTCTGGCGGGAGAGGTAGAGGGCGAGGCGACGAGCCGTGTGGCGAGCTCGGCAGGGCCGGGAAATCAGCCTGGAGCGCTCACTGCGAAGGGAGGCGGCGCATGAGGGCGACGCGTGATGCCGGGGTGTCTTGCCGGCCGGAGGAGAGGCAGGGCGTCACGGGGACCCTGCTGGAGGCACGGCGAGGCCAGGGAGGGCTGAAGGCGCTCCAGCGGCGAAGAGGGGCTGCGTTCCGGCGGTGGCGCACGACGTCGAGGTACAGGGGAGGCGGAGGCAGCCTGTGATCCTATGCCGGAGGAAGAAGGCAGCCCCGTGGTGCCGTCCATGGGCTTGATAGGGTCGAGGAGGCGCTGTGGCGTGCCGGCGACGAAAGGGAAGGCGATGCTGGACGGTGGCTCAATGGAGCTCGCCTCCAACCGTGTGTCGGCTAAAACGAAGAGGCTCAGAGAGAGGAAGGCGCAGGGAAAAGGGGCAGTGGAACGCCGGCGACCGGGGCAGGTGGTGCACGGTGAAGAGGAATGGGGAAAATGATTTGGGGCTCGGTTCATGTGAGGAAGATTGGGGAGGAGCAGAGAGGAGCGCTGCTCGCTCTTTTATAGCCAAGGCAGTTGCTTCGGGGAGAAGGAACCTTTTGCTTCGGAGAGAAGAAACGTGTTGCTTAGGAGGGAAGGAATGTGTTGCTTAGGGAAGAAGGAAAAGAGTTCAGGTGGATGACAGATAGGGCTTACGAGTAAGTCAATCCGGATGTCACTCATATTTTGAGATAGAAAAGGGAAGAGCAACCGGATTCGAATTAAGTTGAGAGTTTGCGGAATTGATCTATAGAAAGTGTTCTATAACATAAATTGTCTGAACGGCGTTTTTTTTAAAAGAGTTGGAAGGTTATGAAATTTTGAAGATGGTTAACTGTTAAGAGAGATTGTCTGACAAAAGGAACAGATTATTTATCAATTATTATCTGTTTTGATTGAAAATCAAACTTTCGGAGCTCGGATGGGTTTGAGATTTTGTGGGGTGGTAGAATATTTTTAGATGAACAATTTTTCTTTTGGGCTCATCTCCGAATTTGATTTTGATTTTGTTCTATAAAATCCAAAGAGCAGATAGCTGGCTTAAAGGAGCTAATATATTTGAAGGAGGTCAAATAGGATTTAAATGAACCGGAAGGATATGAAATTCAAAGGATTGGATGGGTTAAAAATTTAGATGGTACACGAGAAAACGAACGGCAAAGACGAAAAAGAAAAAGGCAATCACTTTCACACAGTCAATTTTTTAATATTTCATGAAATCTCCAATTGATTCAATTCGAATTACAAAATGAATTTTTCTATTTTGAAAGAGGGAAAGAGAGAGTAAAAAATGTTAGTGTTTTCGTTAGTGACAAATTAAACTTTTGAGTTTTAATTAAGATGAATTTTGGGGTGTGACATCATTCCCTTTCATTATTTTTTTCCTCCAATTGCATTTTCTCTCTCCCATCACGTGGGATCCCACTGCCACCAAAACATGAGCTGATCCCGCATCCGGCACGCCCATAGCTGGTATCTGCTTACTAAAGCGATATATAAATGGTGTCGGAGCTAGGGCGTCGCGCTCTAAGAATTTAGCGCGGCGGAGGAGGAGGGTGGCAGCGGAGGCGGCGAGGGCGCCCCCGCGGCTGGGGCGTGTGGAGGCGGCGTAGGCGTCACGCCGACGAC